>JAJPUD010004004.1:203082-216665 GCA_023553655.1 Myrmecobius fasciatus
TCCTTCCTTCCTTCCTTCCTTCCTTCCTTCCTTCCTTCCTTCCTTCCAGGTGTGTGTGGGGAATGGTAAGTGACTTGCCCAGGGTCATACAGTAAGTAACTACCTGAGGCCTGATTTGAACTCATTTACCTTAACTGTAGGAGTCCTTGAATAGCATATATATGGATGTATGTGTGTATACACACACACACACACATACATATATATGTATTGTGTATGTGTATATATAATGTGTATATATGCATATGTATTGTGTATATATTTATAAGTATATAAATACATATGTATATGTGTGTACATATATGTGCAAGTGTACATATGTATATAAAATAAGTTCAGCATGTGCGACTTTCTTATCCTTATCTATGATTCTTTGTGACCTTCCTATTCTGTGAAACATATATGTTGGTATACACATATTATATTACAGCTTTGGAAGTTACATTTTTGAATATATTATATATATTTTATATACATACATATATCCACACACATATGTGTATTGTGGGTCTATATAGATATAATTATGCTGTTCCTATGCCACAGAAGGATGACAAAGATTTTTATTACCCCTTTAAATTTGTCATCTTGGGAAAAAAACCAAGTTTTTACCATTCTAGATATGGCTTTGATCTTGTGGTTCTTAGAGAAAGGATTTTGTGTGTGTTTGTGTGTCTATGTGTGTGTGTATATTTCACAGAATAGAAAAGAAGAGAGACCACAGATAATCATAGAGGACAATAGCTTTGAAAATTACACATTGAATTTATCATATATTTTAAAGAAAAGCAAAATATAATCATAATTACAAGTTCATGTACTATCTTTTTTTCTATTCTCCTGCATATGTTGAAATGTTTTTTTTCATTTTTAAAGTTCAAAATAAAGAAAAAAATAAAGAAAAAAAAAACAGAGGACTACATTCTCTATCTGGTAGTCATACTGACAATGAACTCCTAACTTTAGGAGTTTATCTATTTCTTAGTGGTCCTTCTCTCAGCTTTCCTGTTATCAGCTTTCTGTAATCTTTTCTATGGACTGACCATAGCTTTTCCTGAAAACTCTCCAAATAAATTCAAAGAGCCATTTTAGTTAACTTGTTCCAGTTGCAAAAACTGTTAGCTATGGATCTACACAGGATGATACAATTCAAAACCATATCAGCCAAACTAATTTCAACAATTTGCTTCAGTCAAAAATTACTTGGAAATAAAGGATAGCAATCCAGAAACATTGATTAGCAGTAGGCTATCGACAGCATCCCCAGGCAACAATTCTTCATGCTACTTGACTAGGACCTGAAAATAAACATTCCCATGATATATTTTATTATTTATGAGTCATAAAGAGAAAAGCTAATGTTTGTTTGATTTATAATAACCAAATAGCATTATAAATTAAACACAACCCTGGTATGGAGGAGGGTGAAGTGTAAGATTACTTTAGGTTCAGAAATCACATTCAACAGGCTTAGTCTTAAAGAAGGAAGGTACAATTTTATCACTGCTTAGAATCTTAATTTAAATAAGGCATAAAAGAAGAGAAAACTCATAGAACAAAAGTAATACACAGTTCACAAATACAGTAGCCACCATAACAAACAAACAAACAAGATACAACATGTATCATCACCACCCTGAGGAAGCACCAAGATCTGAATTTCTTGGTTGATATGATGATCACAGCTATTTAGAGTTTTGAGTGGGAGCCACTGCTAGGTAAGTTTGTACCAGACTTCCTAGCCCAAATCTTCAAAGTACTTTTCCAGTAAGAGGTTTGTATAGGCTGAAAACAAAGAAGTCACTAAGTAAAACATTCTCATTTAATACATGACACTTGAGATGGAGTAATTCCCTCAAGGTATAGGATTTTTCCATCCCAAGAGACCCATCAAAGAGAATATTTGTTCATTTCTTTAGAAGGATTATGTTTATGATCAGGTTTTTCAGGGTAAACACAGGCCATAAAGTATATTCATTAATTAAGGTACCAGGAAGATGTTGATTCTCCTAAAACTTTCTGAGATTCTATGAGAAAACTGGAAGCACGTTCTAAAGTTCTCAGCAAAAAAATTCATCTAAAGGTATGTCCGAAACTCACTGGGATTTCTCACTAGGATTTCTTACAAGAGGAAAGGAAGTGAGAACTAGAAAATCAAATGAAATAAACTTTTCTCATGTTTTTAGAAGTCTGATTAAATGGAGAAGGATTCAAGTAAGACTCTTCCCTCCTGATGTGATGGAGAGTATTAAGGAATCATAGGGCTATGAGGTATAAGAATCTATCTTGTCCTTCATTTAAATCTCCTGTCCCTGTGCTTTAGGACAGTTAAAAACACCCAGATAAATGGGAATCTACTTTGTATTTTAAGGCCTTAGTTGAAGAGAATTTTGGTAATTCATTAAGCATTCAATGAATTTCATTTTCATTAAAATTGTTTAATTCTTATTAGAATTGTTTCTGAGCTGGCTGGAAACTGACCATCTTCTGCTCCCTGATTTATTGTTTTATGAAGGCAAACTAGGTCTCTTTTGCCTCAATTCTTACCTAACCTTTAATTATGGAATGGGCATTTATTGCCTCAGAAAAATTGAGAGCTGGGAAAGATCTTGGCTTAAAAAGGCCAAGGTCCTCACTTCATCTATGGTCATTGTCTAGTCATTCATACCTATATTTTGTCACTTGATTCAGAAGACTGGAGGAACAAGGCTGATTACTTGGCACTGTCCTGTCTCACTTAAAATCTAATTCACTAGCAAGTTAAGACATTACCCAGCTGATGTCATTGGTAAAAAAAAAAAGAACAAACAACAACTATAATAAAAAACAATTCTCTTTATCAAGAATTCCTATCATCACTTCCAATGTAAAATCTTTTTTGTATTTCAGTTTAAATTCACTTTTTTCTCCCTGTTGATCCACAATGCACCAACCTGCATATCCAAGGAGGAACCAAGCAACCCACATCTGAAAAAGAGTAGATCAAAGCTGCTTGTAGGTTTAGAAGTCAGATTAAGCCTCTAAATGGTTGCTAACCTTCAAGCTTCCATTAAATAAAGAGACCCAGTCTCAAAAATTAATGAATAAACAAACAGATAAATAAAAGAATGTTTAATAAGTTCAAGGTGAGAGGTAGCTTGGTGAATGGAAAGCCAAAATCCAAATCCACTAGACAAGAAAGCATTTCCTTGGAAATTATTCACTCTAGGACCTTTGGCAAGTCCCTAAGTCTCTTAAGAGTCCCCCAGATAAAATTCTAAGACAGTAATTTGCATTCCAAATACTGATCTACACTGCTAAATGGAATTTCCTCACCAAAAACTCTTTGTCAGTGAAATTACAGATCTATATTGAAAACATTAAAAAAAAAAAAAAACTGTAAAGTACTATGTTGAGGGTTGACAAAAATGAAGCAAGTCCTGCCCACAAGGAACATATATTCTATTTTGTTCTACCACAGAAATATCATACAGTGCTGGCATTAAAACTCAATACTTCCAAATATTACCCAAGCAAATTAAGATGTAATTGGGTAACATTTAACAAAATAAATAAAAATACGATAGAATATGGATATTGATATGAATTTTTGTAAGTCAATATGCTCTCTACAGATTTAGTAGTCCCCATTTCTATTTCAGTTTGGCACCATTGGCTTACAATATGTATACAGCTAAATATCTTCCATGACAAAGTACCCGAAACTCTTTGAGTTTACACAAACCATATCTAGTCTTAAGAGCTGCTCCTCAAAAAAGCTCTTGCACCTAAAGTTACTGTAAAAAGTCACAGAATATAGCTCATATCTAAGCTTCTACAAAAAGAGTAGGACACAAATTCCACATAAGCATTCAAAGCAACAATCCATATATTAGGTAGGGAGCATCCTTTATTTCACCATACAGAAAATTAAAATTAAAACAAAAAGCACATGCAAAACAGCAGAGCAGCAAATAATCAATATAGTTCTTCCCAAATTAGTCCTATTTCCCAGAAGGCCTTAAAGCTCTTCAAATGCCCCTGTGGTTTTGTTGAGGTTTAGAAGGGGAACCCCAAAAGTCCCAGAGCAGTGTCATGAGGTGTCTCAAAAGAATTTTCAGGCTGGAATTCATATCCTAGTCAAGGGGGAAAGTTTATTAAAAGGAATGTGATGCTTTTTACTGAGCAGACTGAATTTTAAACAAATTCAGTAAAGAAGCAGTACCAAGGGGATACACTTATACAGTTTTCAATCATAAATATGTTATTTCTATAGTTTAAGGGTAGGACTAGAAAGTAATCTCCAGATGAATTACGGGTGCTCCTCAGATAGATTGGGTGTGCTCAGTTTGCTGAGGCAGATTCCAAAGCCAGAAAACCAAAGACTCATTAGAACAGAAGCCCCAAGGTCAGGGGACCTCAAAATCACATTATATCCGTTTGGCTTCCCAAACATTTTTAAAACCTGACTCATAATTGACAAGATCCTGGGTCATTAAGTGCAGTTGGCAGAGAAAGTCATAAGTATTGATAGATTACTCCCTGAGCAGGGAAGGGCACAGATAGAAATCAATTGGGCCCTGTCTTGGGTAACCCCACCTTACCATATCCAATCAGAAAGTTATATCAAACACCTGAAGTTATATTTCTCCTAAAAATCTGTCCATGACCTAAGCCATTTTTCCTGAATCCCTCTTGGGTTAGCTCACCACTTCGTTCTGCCTTGTGGTTTCTTTCTTCCCTTCCCCTCCTCCATGCTGCATACTATCTTTCTCCTTCCTATAACTAACTTTTTAGAGTACTAAATTCCTCTATGGATTTAATGCCAGTTAATGGCATACCTCTTGCCTTTCTCCTAGTTAATTGGGAGTTGCACTAGGGAACTTGTCTTTCCCATTGTTAATTGTTAAAACTCTTTCGTTGCTAACTATATGATCTCCCAAATCTATTTCATATTTACCATTCCTGATGTCCATTTTACCTCATCATTTTATTTCTAACCTCTTCTCATGAATAAACCTACTTTTTGCCAAAGAAAAATGCCCTTGTGAATTTTTCACCTGTGAGCTCCTTCCAAACCACATTTGATGGGCCCTAATCAATGTCATCATTTGGTGCCAGACCTCCATCTCATCATTGCCTCCCATTTAGCTATGCCAACAGAATAATTCATAGCAAAAAAAAAAATTTCAAAATCTAGAACCCTTGAGTGAGATAGACAGGTGAAGCTTTCTCAAGAAGTCTATGATGTTAGACCTAAGTCACATGATCCCTATTCCCAGAGGTCTGCAGAGCCAGGAAGATCAAGTCTTAGGCCTACCTTGCAGGAAGTCACATGATCTCAAGGCCTAGAAGTCTCTAAAGGCCAAGACCCTAGATCAGTGACAGGAAGTGACGTGACCCACAGGAAGTAGACAACATTGCTGACCATTTGTCAATGATGGTTACTTCCTTTTAGTCTATCCAATGAAAAGGCTCTGTTTTTTTCCTATTTAACTAGCTTTCATTTTCCAGCATGTCAGGCCAGGCACATGTTGGGAACCGAGATGCTTCCCAGGTGTTCTGGGCCTCTCGCTGCAGGGACTAAATAAAGGTTTCCTCTTTGTACCTGAAGGTGTCTCTGATCACTTAACTGGGGGAAGGGCATCTAGTACCTATCCCATACACCCTCAATTCTCCACATTATAGCTTTATCACATTATCTATCTTTCAACTTCAAAGATCCCATTTACAATAAATATCAGAATTCTTCTTTAAACTCTGGTTTCCTTTATATAGTTAGCATCCCTTGGGCTCAGAAGTTATATCACTTTGTTAGGCTGAGGTGAAATGCCATATTTCCAGCAATTCTTTATTTTATGTTATCATACTGTCTCTTCAATATTTTTGAAGGAGAAATTACCAAAGCTCGAGCACTTGGCCATGTACTTCCCATTTCCACTTATATGGTTAAAAGTATGTGATTCCAAAGGCAACCATTAATATTGTCTTGTACAGAATATCCACCTAAACCCCCTTCAGCTCTATTAGTTCTGCTATATTCTCAAGACCTCTCTTTAAAATTATATATATAATTTTCCCTTGAAACCTATTTTTATTTTTCACATCTACCAGAGACATCATCATTATTGCAGTTACCCAGTCACAACCACAGTTATTCTTGACTTTTCCCTTTCACTAACTTCCCCTTTCAATCTCCACTGAGAGGCCTTACTTTCTTGATCTATTCAAGTCCCATGTTCATTGCCCTAATCTTACAGAAGTTAAAGAGTTAGTAAAGTGTTCTTGGGGGAGAAAGTGGCACTGTGCAGTCTTTTACCTCTTTTCCCAACTTCCAACCTTAAAGGCCTAAGACCTTTACCTTCTCCCAGGGCTGCATTCCCTTTCCATACTTTAAGGAGCATAGGCTGGCAAAAGATCAGGAAGTACAGGGGGAAAGGGAGCAATTAGCAGCATAGGGAAAGCAGTGGGAGCAGTCTTCACCTCTTATATGACAGTATCTGGAGTGGACAACCTAATGTCCAGCTCTATTTATGGCTCTGCTCACCTACCAATACTATCCTCCCTCATTCACATTCAGTTGTCTCTGATCTATACTTCCTTTGAGACCCAGGAAGTCCTACCTTTTCTGTGAAGCCTCTTACGACATTCTAGTAACCTATTTTGCCTCCTCGTTTACTATAACTCTCATGTGACACAGTTTTAATATTGTATTTTTAAGAATTTATCCTTTTTCCTCAATTAGATTGTGCCTCCTTGATGTTATTGGCCATAAAGTGCTTTGTATCCAAGAGACTTAGCATATAATAGTAAGTCTAAAGATATTTGCTGGTGGGGACTGCTTAGACTTCCTGACCCATTGTAAAGAGGCATGTTAAAGTTAAGCCTTGCACTTAATACTTCTGTAAAATGGAAGATGAGTAGTCAATCAGTTATTTTCTCTCCAGGCTAAACAATCCCAGTTCCCTTTTTGACATTCTATTTTCTAATTCTTAGGTACTAAAATTCGATTAAGAGAAAATGGGTAGAAAATGTGATTTTCAAATTAAAGGTTACAAGAATTGAAAACTGGAACATAAAAGAAAAGGTCATTATTTGTAGGTGTGATGCTTGTTGAAAAACATAAATGTTAAAACTTCACAAAGTAGATGGAATGGGAAAGGATAGAAAATTGAACCCTTGGGATGCACATCTCAGTAAATGCAGAAAATTGAGTAAAGTTTTGAAGAGTTTCTATACTTGGAAAAGGTAGTTTCTCAGATGAATGGAGCATTTAGTAGCATATATTTGCAAGTGGATAGAAAAGTATATGCACATTAATGCAAGATTATTTGTTCATTGTGTAAATTTGGGTGAAGAGTGGGTGGAGAGATAATTACTGAATGTTTAATTGTTAATGGAAAACTGTGTGGGTAGTTCACTTTATTGCCTGGCAAATCTAAAGGAATAAACACCTTAGCTAAAAACGTTTTGTGTTATGTAGTCTATAAGTTGAATTTTTTCTTAAAATTTCATTCAAATCATGTACAAGGAAAAGATCTAGCCAGAACAGATCCCAGGAGGTTATATAGTTGCTGTGTAATACATTGATATCTCTTTCACCTGTGCTATTTTATTTTTGAGACTTAATCAGCTATACTCTATATATAGTAGAGATATTGCCAAATAGCTGTTCCTGTTTAAATATAGTCACTTTCCCCCACACAACTTAAGCTGACCTTCAGATCATATTTTGGCATGGAGAAGAAGCCTTACCCACTTTGAAAGTTACTCAATTATAGGAATGGTAATCTAGGTTGTTTAAAGTGGAAACATGTTCATGGGAATGAGGACTGGATTTTCAAAATAATTATAGGACAGAATTTCTTTTGTGAAACATTGGCACCAAACACTTCAAACTCCATTTGACACCATCTCATTGTGACCTTGTCCATTGTTGGATTGGCGATGCTCTGAGAGCAGGAATCACAGCCTAATTTTCTCTGTTTCTGCTCCAGGACCTGGCTCAGTGTCTTATACATATTAGGTGCTTAGACCTAGAGTAGATGATTAAATAAAAGTTGAAGCTTGGAACTATGGATGTAGTCCTGGACTTGAGGTCAGGAAAACTTGGGTTCAAATGATGGTTTTGTGATTTCATGTTCATTCTGTGATCCTGAGAAAATCACTTCATCTCTTGAGTTTAGTTTTTCTTATCTGTAAAATGAAGTACTGGCATTAGTAGTCCTGCAAGGAACCTTTTAGTTCTAAACCTGTGATCTTGTGCATCACACCTTCTCTGCACTGTGGCTTTACCCTCACTTATCTAGCACCTAGTATTATTTGGGATAGACATAGTTGTTTTTTGGAAAACATTTCATGGTGTTGATATTTGTCTATATTGGTGACCACATACATGGCTGCTAACCACTGTAATCTTGTTGGCATATCAGTGAAGATATTACAAAGACTTCATTGATAGAGATACATTCAGTTTTACATAATACAATTTCCCATGAACACCAAAGGTAAAAGAAATTCCATAAAATTTGCTTTTTGTTGTTATTTGAAAAATGGTAGGTCTGCACTACATTAAAAGGGCAAAATGAGAAAGATCTTTTTCTATGCAAATACTTAATCATGTTTGAGGTGATAAAATAAAAGCACATGTTCTTTAATTTCTAAAATATTAAACTGAGAAAAAAAAGAATTATAGCTCCAAATAATCTTAATGAATTGTGTAAGTAGCCAGAATTAAAATAAGAGCATTTAAACAAAAATTAAAACTGTGAAGTGATATTGTCAGAGGATTCCATTGGTACCTTTCCCATATTAGGAAAAAGTGAGGAAGTCCAATATATTGAATGCAATCTAATAGTTCTTCTATGGAGGATTTATGAAAAGTCACAGATAGGAATTATGAAACTGAAAAATGATAATTAGTTGGAATTTATAAAGGTGGAGAGAATACCTATCTGATTGAAATTATAGATTTATGGAAGTATAAAACCAAATCAGTCTTAGAAATAATAACCCAAATTTCCAAAATGAGAATTGCAAAGGAGGCTAGCTGGCATGGAAAAGTTCTTAGAGTGGGGGACCATAACAATCTATAAAGTCAGAAAATGAAAATTTGATTGAATATTGTTAACTTTTCTCATATGTGTGTATGTTTGTGTGTATAAAAGTATACATGTGTGTGTATATCTGCATGTGTGGGTTTGTATGTGTATTCTGTAAAGCAATAGAGATTATGGCATATGAAATTTATAAAAATTCCAGGAAGGTTGTTTTGTTGTCATTATTGTTGTTATTGTTTGAAAATGAAATTCAGTAGAAAAAGAAATAATTCCATATTCTGGAAAATTCCCAGAAGTTGAACAATTTTTATGACTTTATAAAAAGATATCAACAGCAAATCAGGTAAAGAAAAAAACAGATATTCTTCTTGATTTCTTGTATAGAGTTTTTGTATTTTCACATATGTGTTCTTCTTCCCTGATTATAGCTCATATACATATCACAGTATACATATACAAATACATATACATATCACATACATATATATATGTATATATATATATATATATCTGCGGTGTTTGAAACATAGATGGATAGAAAATTTATAGAAATGCTAGCTCACATTTTCTATCATGTAAAATAATTTCAAATATTGCTAATTTGGTTTATATAGTTGAAAGACTTATCCTTTTTATTTATTCTTGAGATAAGTATTAGAAAGCATTCTGGGAATATGGTAGAGTAGGTCAATACATTTCAAGCTCTCCATATTTCCTCTACAAACAGAACAAATTTGCATCTCGGAATGAACATAGACTGATAAAAAACAAAGAAGAATTGGGGCAGAGAGGGGTCCTCTTGGGATAACAAGAGACCAGAAGAAAGACCCCAGACCAAGTATTAACCAGAGTGAAATGCAAACACGTCCAATGCAAGCTTCACAGAAACCACTGGCTAGCTGGGTTTGGCTGAAGCCTCAACTCCAAGCACAGGAACTTTCAACTCGCAGACTTCTTTGGGAATTGGGGGTCTAAGGAAGGGAAGACTGAGGAAACCTCTATTGATTAGGAATGCCAGGCACAGCTGTGCTGCAGAGGCTCATCCCTGGGTGAGAAGGAGCCAGCACACCTAGTGAGTTCAGAAGCAGAAGGTGAGGGATGCTGCCTGCTAGTGGGCACTTGTAGGAGAATCTTGGTATAAGATTTCAGGTTAGAGTTGAGAGTTGAAGTGAAATTAAAGGCACCATCTCTGCAAACCCAGGATTAAAGGTACTCAGACTAATACTTCTCATTAAAAAAAATTGAACTGGCAAAGAAGAAAGAATCCAAAAAACTTATTATGGAAATAAGGACCAAGATTCTTCTTCAGAGGAGGATATTGATTTTTGGTTTTTTTGTTTTTGTTTTTGTTTTTTTTTTTTTAAGGCCTCTTCTACCCCAAAAAGTAAACTTAAATGATTACCTACCCAGAGAGAATTTATAGAATAACTCAAAAAACAAACTTTAAAAATCAAATTAAAGAGATTGAGGGAAAAAAAACCCTAAAAACTATCTAAGAAAAACAATATTATGAAAAAAAAAGTTACTAGAAAAGGTGATAGAACTTTTTATTTTCCTTTTTTTTTGCTGAGGCAATTGGGGTTAAGTGACTTGCCCAGGGTCACATAGCCAGGAAATCTTAAGTGTCTGATATCAGATTTGAACTTAGATCCCCCTGATTTCAGGGCTGATGCTCTATCCACTGCACCACTTAGCTGCCCTGAGATACAGAATCCTAAAGAAAAAAAAATTATTCTTTGAAAATTAGAATTGGGCAAGGAGAAGCCAGTGAAGTTATAAGAGACCAAAAAATAACAAAACAAAAAATGAAAAAACAAACAAACAGAAAGAATGTGAAACATCCTATAAGAAAAATCTGGAGAACATATTAAAAAAAGAAAATAGAAGAATAATTGAACTAACTGAAAGCTGTGATCAAAAAAACAAAACAAAACAAAACCTTGATACAATAATGCAAGAAATAATTCAAGAAAATTGTCCTGCATAGAACATGAGGAAAAAGTAGAAATAGAAAAAAAAAATCTACAGATCATCACCTCAAAGTGATCCTTTGTGAAAAACACATAGGAATATTATTACCAAATTTTGACACCCCCAAATCAAAAAGAAAATTTTGCAAGAACCAAGAAAAAAAAAATTAGAATTGTAGCTGGAGTCAACAGTTACAGTTGTACAGAACTTTTCGACAATCACAATAAAAGACCACAGATCCTATAATCATATATACCAGCATTCAAGAGAATGAGGAAAATATCATATCTAGCAAAATTATCCATAATATTGAACAAAAAAATTGGATATTCAACAAATTTGCAGATATTCAGAGCTTTTTTCAACTAAACCCTAATTTAAAAGAAGAGTTAATATCAAAGATTAATTTCAAGGAATTTACCAAATTAAGGTTAAATTGTTTAAGCCTTTTACATGGAAATACATGCCATATATTTAATATTAATATCAGTAATTGGGGAGCTGAAAAGAAAGATTGGGACAAAGTTGATTTTATCTAACTCTAAAAAAGCAAAATTGTTTAGGAAAAGGTTAAAATAGTAATTATGTTATACAAATGAGGTACAGAAGAACAGACAGATATTAGTGGGGGGAGGAGGGTCATAGTTCTGAAAACCTACTTGTATCAGGAATGGGTTAATTAGGCAATGCATACCATGAGGGGTATAGCAATCTCCAAAATCTATAAAAAAATAAGGGGACAAGGTAATAAGATAAGGTGGAGTACAGAAGGATGTGTATATTTATGATAGTGGGATAAAGTACATTGATTAATAAAAAAATGATAAATGGGAGGGAGAGTGGCATAGGATAAGGTGGGATACAGAAGAGTGTTTAAATTAACAGGAGTGGGATAAGATATGTAGGTAATGGAAATGGGATGAAAAGAGAAGGAAAGGTTAGGGGGAGAAGATAAAGGAGGGATCCATGAGTAGGAGGAGGTTAAGTAATAGCATGTATAGCAAGTTAAGGGGCAGAATTAAAGAAGAATCAGCATGGATAGGAAATAAGAGATACATACAAACACTACAGGAATCAGAAGAATTAGAAGAAAAAACGTAGGAGTATTAATCATTGGTCTTAGACAAAGTCAAAGTTTCAGTCAAAAGAGAAATCTACATTATGTCAACCATATTAATATTGTTTTAGATGCATGTGTAAATATGGGTAAATATATATATATATATGTGTGTGTGTGTGTGTGTGTGTGTGTGTGTGTGTGTGAGTATATATCGGAATGTGTGTATGTGTGTATGTATATATATACACATATATATATATATATAGGTGTATGTGGGTAGGTGTGAATATGTGTGTGTCTGTGTATATATGAATATATATGTATGTATGTATATATATCTGTGCTTAACTATAGCCTATTTAGGGGAGATGGGAGATGAAAGGGGAAAAAAAGAATAAAGTAAAAAGTGCACAGCTGAAAACAAAAGAATAATCTGCTAGGAAGTAAAGAAAAGCTGGACATTCATTAATATAATTTCTTCTCTTATTATATTTCTGGAAATAAAAAATTTATTGTCATATATTTTGAATTCTCCATGATATTCTGCTGGGGATATGACAGTGTTTTGTTTTGTTGTGATTTCTCACCTCTTCTCTGTCTTTATTTTCAGTTTTTTTTTCTTATTTTGTATTGTTTAAAAAAATATACATTGGTATTTTGATATTTGAGTTGAAGAAACTGAGAATCAGAACATTTAAATGACTTGCTTTGGCTCAGACCCACTATTCTTTGCCTTCCTGTTACACATATGTTGTTGAGAACCTAGAGAAAATCAAGAAACATTGCTGACTGAGAACACTACAAATTTATGTAACATAGCCTTAATTTGTCCCTCACTAGGGTAAGACAATTCTTTCATATCTTCCTAATTACCTCAGTATCCCACTCACTACAGAGACTACTGTTTCTCTTCAGATATTTCTCCTCAGATATTCCATGGCTCCTTTCACTTTTCCTACTCAATTGAGATTCTTACCTCATAGCCCCCCCCCCAAAAAAAAGACACCATCTCCAGGAGCTCCCTCTTCTTCCATTCTTCTCATCTCACCTCATCGAAATGCCTTCTGCCTCTTTTTCTTCCCTCCCTCTCTCTCATAAATAGTTTATACTTTTCCAGTAGATTTTACTTCCATGATCCCCACCCATTCTCTTCTCTTATCTCTTTGATTATTAGTTGCTTTCTTACTATTTACAAAAGTGATCATATCTTCTTTATCCTCAAAAAACCTTTACCTATTTGTCATCTCCACTCCCTATTATCACATATCTATTCTCCCTTTGGATAAATTTCTTGAGAATGGTATTTGCAATTTATGCCTTTACTTTCCTTTTACTCTCTTTTAAAATTTTTTCTACATTCTGGCTTTTGGCATTCACCTGAAACTGATCTCTCCTTTTTTTTTAATTTATTTTTTTTAATAAAGCTTTTTATTTGCAAAACATATGAGTGACATTTCAACATTGACCTTTGCAAAAAAAACTTTTTTTTCCCAAGCTTTTCCTTTCCCTCCCCC
>JAJPUD010004005.1:0-44886 GCA_023553655.1 Myrmecobius fasciatus
ACAATATGCAAAGTTGTGTCAGGCAAAGATACTGAGCATTCTGGGAAAGAAATGAGATCTGGGTAGAAAAGATACACAAAAGGGTGGTGGCTCACTAGAGAGGCTATCTCCAAATCCACAGGCACCATATCTAAGCCAGTGAAAGAAAAGGAACATTAGGAATGAGAGAGGCCTTCTGGAAATAGAAAACTTCCAACTAATCTTTATAAAAAGTTACCAAGTTAGTCACTTCAGATACTACAACTAGGGAAGCAGAAATAAGCCACAATACATTAAAAGAGGAGGACAGTACTTGGGGAAGTTAGTCTGAATATAGAGTGTCAAAATATAAATAATTCATTTCATGTGTGTTAAGGGTTTACTTGCTAATTATTTTAGGGAAGGTGAGGCATTGTAGATTGCTTTATGACAAAAAAGCATTAAATCTTCTTATATATTTTCATTGTTTAAGGGATTAACTACCCTATATTTTTCTGGAGATTTATAATAATGAAAATCAATTATAATGCATATGAAAGCAGGAAAGTCATTGTAAGAAACCATAGACAGTGCAATGAATAGAGTGTCTGACATGGCCTTGAATTCAAATCCAACCTCACACATTTGCTAGCAATTTGATTTTGGGCAAGTCACTTAATTTTGTTTGCCATTTTGCTTCCTTCATCCCTAAAATGGACTGAAGAAGGAAATGGCAAACTACCTCAGTATTTTATCCAAGAAAAATCCACAAGAGGTCATAAAAAGTTGGATGTAAAAAAAAAAAAAAAAAAAGGATGAAACAACAAATAGTGGGTCAAGATTTAAGTAAGCAGGACAGATGCCTCCAAATCCCATAAATTCTAAAACCCTTAAAATTTGTAGATTCTAATGCAAAAGCCTTACTAATGAAAAGGATGGAAGTCTGTGTATATGTTTACTTATTAGAAGTAGAGAGACTGTACCAAGCATTTTCATTCATCTATATTATCAGCTAGGTGGCATAGTAGATAGAGTATAGGGCCTGGAGTCAGGAAGACTTATCTTTCTGAGTTCAAATACAACTCCTGAAAATTACTATTTATGTGACTCTTGTCAAGTCACTTAATCCTATTTGCCTCAGTTCCTCATCTGCCAAATAGGTGGAGAAGGAAATGGAAGGAAGTGGCAAACTACTCCAGAATCTTTCCCAAGAAAACCTCAACTGGGTCATAAAGAGTCAAACATGACTGCAAATGTTTGGATGATGACATGAAGAAAGATGAATTCACAAGACTACAGGGCAATTTCCATCTAAACCCTAAGGCTTGATTTAGGTCTAGATAAGGGTACAGCTCCCTAGAGATAAAAGGAGAGATAGTCCAATAAGTAGCAGCTCTAGCTAAGATACAGATTACACCTAGTGCAAAGAATTTCAAGAAGACTATTCACAATGAATATCAACACCAGTCAAACTGACTTTCCTGGGTAAGACTAGAGGTAGGAGAAAAGAGGAATTGAGATTATTCCACAGGTTTCAAACTGTTTTAGATATCTTAACCTAACACATAGTGATTTCAATTTCCCAGGTCTGACCAGAAACAATGCAGTTTCTTAGAAATCCCTTAGGGCAACAACAGAATTAAGTCATTTTCATAAGTTAATAGATTTAAAGCAGAAAGGGTTTTTAGAGATCCTTATTTTATAGAGGAAGAAACTGCCCTGTTAGGTAACATACCTAATAAGTATCTGACACAGAATTTGATCTCCGATCTTTCCAATTTAACATTCAGTGCTCTATCCACTCTATTTCCTATACCATCTCTTCAAACTCTTCAAACTCCTGCTGATCAGAATGACCTGATCCCAAGTGATAATTACTTGAAGCTAAGAACCAGAAAGCAATGGCCTGGAATTCAAGGAATTCCTCTACTTGACCCAGTATGATACTTCTCTATCAACAGGTGTAAATGGCATTGGTGAATGGTGAAGAACCTACTGATCTTCCAAGTCTGAACAAGTGGGGGCCAGGTGAAGACTGCTGACAGTAATCTGGATCCAACCAAAAAAAAAAAAAAAAACCAAAAAAAACCAAAAAACAAAAAAACAAAACCCAGAGTTTTATGACTCCAGCAGTTTAACATGGAGCATAAGTTAAAAGCACATGTCCAATGAGAATGCAAGAAGCTCCTAAGTTTACTTCTGTTTGGAAAAGTGATAACTTCAAAACAACTCCAATTTATACCTGCATCAGTACAATTTAGTGTGATGCTCAGTGGGCTTGATGCTTGAGTGGCACAGCTCAAACAGAAGTGAAAAAAATCAACATGTTGAAACTTCTCTATAAATATTACATGACAGAAGGACAAAAGCACAGAGATGTTATTTAAAAGTCACAGCTTTAGAACTGCAGTCTGGCTGTGCTAGGAATCACTGAAAAAATAATGATGATTTTAAATCTCTTAGGGACATCTTGTGACTTTTTTTCCCCTTCCACATGAATAAAGCATCCAATTGTTCTGAAGCTGACCCTGTATGAGTGAGTACTAAGAGTAACAAGAAAAACACAAATTGCATTTTCTTCTCTATCCCTCACCCCCATACCCTGTATTGTCAAATCTGCATTTATACTGTACAAAGTTTCAGGTACATTAATAAAATATTTTGTTTACCGTCTGCTTCCAGCACCCCCCCCAATAAAATATCCTCTCTGAATACTATAATTGAATACCAAATACTCAAGATAGCTTGAGTTTACTAAATTCCAAATATGATTAATCTACACTCTATTTTCTTAGCCACATAATATTACTTTAGCGCCAGTTTTGATGCAAGCAAGTTGACTATATTTGAATTGTTTAGACTAGGACATCAACAAAAATCAGGGTAAATTCCAGCTTTACCTTTCTTCTATGTATGTATCTGTGGCAAGAACAAAACCCTCCAAATTCCCAGTTACCCAAAATATTTCCCCCTCAACTCAAGCCAGCAAACCCACCTAAGCTGGAACTTCCTGCTACCTGTGGCATTAGCTTTAACTTGATTAGGAAAAAAAAATTCAAACAACAACTCTTTTTTTTTTTAACTCTTCTGTCAAAGATGAAAATGCTATGAAATGAAAAGGCCATCCTTGTATTCATAACAAATGTCAGCAAACTGGTTTAAAAAAAATGGCAAAGTTATGCCGACCTGCCTCTTTAAGCATACTATGAAATAGGCTAACTTAAGCTCTTTCTATATAGGACATCTGCTTCAAATAAAGGTCAAATATTTGATCCAGGAAAGCTTCTGAAACACTCTACAAAAAGAATCCAAAGTCCTGATGTCTGGTTGTGTGAAAGGGATACACGTTATCAGATCAAAGGTGCATACAGTCAGAGAAGGAACCTCCTGCCCTCCTCCCTCCTTTCTTTTCTCCACACAATTCATCTCATCAGTCTCACAGGCTGAGAAATATAATTGTGACAAGCACACTCATCATGCCCCACAATGAAACCTGTAACGATGGTACAAGACTTAAAGTGATAAATGTTTTCCTCGCAGCCTGTCAAACTTTCTTAAAGTGCTGGAAACAAAGCTGCAGTAGCTAAAAACTTCATGGCAAAGAAAACTGAGATCGGGACCTCAGAAACGAAAGCATTCACTCTCCAGGCAAACTCCAGCAGCGCTTTACCTTTGTGTTCGGCGAAGCCTGTTTCCACTCCTCAAATGAGGCAAAGTAAAGTTTGAGAGGACAGTCCAAAAATTGGGGTCAGACATATCCATTTTTCTCTCTTTATCTTCAATCCACTGGAGGTTCAAAGCCGTAAAAAAAAAACAAAAACAAAAACAAAAACAAAAACAAAAACAAAAATAGGGAAGGAAAAAAAGGGGAGAAAAGAAAAAAAAAAATCCCAATTATCTACTCACTCCCTTTACAGAAAATGTAATGCGAACTGTGATCTCAAAAGCAACTTGGAGCATGTCTGAGAAGCACGCGTCTTCCTCGGATCCTATAATTAATATACAGCATTTTCTCTAAGGTTCGATAACTTGTTTCCTCTTTGGTCTGACCTCTCCTGTTCAGACACTGCCAGCTATAAACAGTAATTACAATAGTTTAGCCCTATGTTCTGCTGAAAATGCTTGTCTCCTTATGTGATTCAGCCCTAGGTACTTTGTCATCTGTTTGGCAGATACCATTCAGGACTACTCAGAGGGGGGAGAGAAAACTACTATTTTGAGTCTTCTGTGTCAGGCAGCTGCTTATCAGAAAAAGCCTGCACATCTGAACATGAACAGAGACCAGGGTTTCCTTCACCTTCTTTTTTAACAACAAGACAACATTTTTATTAAAAAGCCAATTCCTTCTACCTCTTCTTTTTCTTCCCTTTTAGGGGCAAGATCCTTAAAAAAAAAATCAGCTAATCTTTAAGGAGCCTTCTCTCTAGGATTTAAATCGGGTACCATTCAACCTAGCTCCACTCTCTGTGAGAGAATAAGGATGGAAGTCGACACTTTTGTACGGAGAGAGAGAACAGACTAATTTCCTTAATGTCCCTAACACGGAGTTCACATAAGCAACTCAGCTTCAGCTTGCAAGGTTGTGAAGCAAACATCTTAGTAGCAGGGATTTATGGGAAACAGCATTCAGAAGGCGGCTTGCAGTGGTAGCCTCATAACGCATTATACCCAGACATCTTCCTTCTCCTTCAATTCCCCGCTCTATAACAAGGAATGGATTATCCTCCCCACAAAAAGGAGGGGGGTGGATTTTACCAGGACAGGCAAGGTAAAGCATTATTTCACCTGCAAAGGTAATGTGATTCATTCAGGAGTGAAAAAGGATATAACTCACAAACACCCAGGTAATTCAAAATTACAATCCCTCGGATAAATCAATGATAGGTCTTTATTGAGAAGCTGCCTTTTTCATAGAAAAACCAGGCAAATACAGGGCCTCACATTTAGTGCCTGAAAGTCTAAAACTTTTGGTAAGCACAATTTCAGTTTTTATTCATACTAATGTGATTACATAGTACATAACTGTGAGTCTGTCATAAATCAGGTATAGTTTTATGAAATACAACAAGCCATCTACCTAAAAGCAAAATCAAAAGATGCAAATATTAGGGAAATCCACAGGTATTTTTTAAAATAATAATTCTTCAAAGTAGGGAAAAGTAAGTTGACTTTCTGCATCATTCTGAATTTTAGAAATGTAAAAAAAAATCATCACCTTTATATTACAAAAACTAGTAGCGGATTCATGAATGCTCAAATTGACGAGGATCTTACTCATCCATCTTTGGTCATTTAACCTCTTGGGCCTCAGTTTCCTCACCGACAAAATCAGAGTTGAATTATCATCTGAGGTCTGGTCCAACTCTGTATCTATGATGCTATGAATCATCTAGTTCTGTTCCAACATTTTAAAACATGAGGAAACTAGGACTCAAAGGAGTAAATATTTTGCCCAAGGTCACATGGGTAATTATTTGTAGTAGTAGAATGATAACTCAAGTTGCCCAACTCTCAGCTTAGTTACTACTTCCAGCATATATAACAAACACCCTATCTTCTGAGTGGCTCAACTATAGAAGCTGAACTATAGACAGGGGAGATGTTACTTGGCAAGAGTTCCGGTGAAAAAGATCTTGGGGATTTTGTGGATTGCAATTCATTATAAATCAATAGTGTCACAAGGCAGTCAAAATGTTAAAGCCATCTTAGACTATGTGATGTTCAGAATAAAGAAGGAAATTGTTCCATGGATTCTCCTCTGGGTAGATCAAACATGGAAAACAGTGTTCAGTTCTGAGAATCAGATTTTAGAAAAGATGTGGCAGAAATGTATACAGAAGAGGCAGATTAGAATAGAGAGACAAAGTATATGTAATAGGAGGAAATGAGGAACCTCCCAGTATAGAACTTTCCTCCACAGGTGCAATCACAACCTGTTCATAACTTATAATAGAGACAAGAAGATTTAGAAGGGGTGATATATTTGTAGCCAAATATCTGGAGGGATGTCATATGGATAAAGGGTTAGACTTTGCTTGGTCCCAGAGGGTAGAGATAGAAGGAATGGATTAATTTCCCTAAGCCTTGGTTATCCAAAAGTAGAATAGGTTACCTCAAGATTCTGGTAGCAGATAGTTCTCCCCTCATCCCAATGATGACAAAGGTTGGACTGCTAATAGGGGATGTTGCAGAAAGAGTCAGGTATAGATTAGACTAGAAAATTTCTGATCTTTCAACTCAACATTCTGTGTGTCCCTGCATGAATGTGTGTAAATAATATACTTTAGATAGCAATGCAGTAACACATTAAGAACTTATGAACCTCTCAGTATGAGAATTTCTAGTAGGTAGTAACTCCTTTCACTGAGACAGGCTACAACCTTATAGGTCTAAAAATTATCCTCTAAGAGAACTGCCTGAAGTTCAGAAAGATTAAATTACTTGCCCTTTGTGACAAAGTTAATAAAAGATACAGAATTTGAACAAGAATATTCTTGAGTCCAAGCCCACACTGTATTACATGGCCTCTAAAGTAATGACAATATAACAAAAACAACTTATCTTAATGATTTAGGAATTACAAAGTGGTCTACATGTATTATCTCATTTGACAGTATATTATTTAGATGTACTTTATTTATTTTTAGTATTATTTAGATTATTTATAATGTGCATCATTTAAATAAACTGTATCTATCAAAGTTGTCATTTACCAATTCCTCTCTCCTTGGTACTGTCTGATGGGAGAAAGAAATTGGTGGAGCACAAACTCAATTACCCTATTTTATCTGGCCAGACCCAGACTGAGACCAAAGCAAGCTCCACATTCTATCCAGTCAGCCATTAATACTATTTGGTGACCATCCACCCTATACCCTCAAACTTGGATCCTTTTCTTCTCTTAGTCTAAGGATAACCAAATACATACAATTATTCCTGGAAAAGGGCATGTCAATTGGCTTCCCTATGTGTCGCCTTACTATCTCTGGAATTTCCCTGACACTCCTCCCCCTTCCCTGGCCACTTCTCCCATATGAGTGGTCATGACCATTAGAATGAAACTCTTTGAAGAAATGGCTCATTTCAGTTTGTATTTGAATACCAGCTTATTTTGTGCCTCCCACAAAAATAAGCACTTACTGAATGCTTTTTCATTTATTCAACCTAATTGTTATATATTATAAAGAAAGTAATGGCATTCAGATGACTCATGAAAACACCAAAGACAGTAATAACTGTATAATGTTATTGATAGAAAGAGATAAAATACATGACTACTTCAAAATTAACAAATGGAACTTGAAATGCTGGCTTACTCACCTCTGGAGAGAAATACTGGGAACAAAATCATTCCCAGAACTTTCAACACCATTCTATGAGAAAGGAAGTATAGAGTAGGGGAAGGGTGATACATTGCTTTGGGGAGCTCTTTGATCTTAAATTTTAATCATCTCAATGATAATAAACATAATTATAACAACAGATACACTTGATGAGCACTTTACAGTTTTCAAAGTGCTTTCACACAGACTATCTACTTTGATTCCCACTACAGAGAAAGTACTATACTTGCCAATGAGAAAACTGAAAAATTAATTGCCCAAAATCACACTATTTGTAACAGAGCTATATTTATATAATAGTATATATACAAGATTCCTGCAGTAACTGAGTTAGGAAAAAGACAAGTAAACTCTTAGGTCTCATGTTTTAAGGCACTTCCAAAAATATTAGAAATATAAGTATGGGTCTCACTAAGTCTTGACATAGCTTAGAGACTCAGCATGTGGTAACTGGCTCTTGGCTTCTTGACTTTCAGGGCATTAGATAATACTACCTTTTGCAATTCAATTACATTGAAAAAAACATTAACTGATCATCCATCTGCCTGCCTTTATATATCATGATGAAAAGTACCAAATATATAATTATGAAGAAAAAATGACCTTTCTTTTAATCAATCAAGCAACCATTATTTATCTTATGTGTTAAAGATGGGGCTAGGAACTAGAGATACAAAGACTGGAATAATCCTTATTTTCAAGGAATTTATGACCTCAAAGAGCTTACAATATAGGAAGAATCCCATTCAATTCAGGCTGCAAACAGTGACAGTGGTGGTTTTGGTCAGATCCAACTCTTCAAAATCTCATTTGGGATTTTCTTGGCAAAGATACTAAAGTGGTTTGCTATTTTTCTTCTCTAGTTCATTTGACAAATGAGAAAATTCCAGGGTTACATGTCTTCTCCAGGATCACAAAGTTAATTAGTAACTGAAGCTGGATTTAAACTCATGAAGATGAGTCTTACAGATTCAAAGCACAGTGTTCTATCCATTGCACCCCATTTTCCCTCAGCAACCTGATGGGTAATATTCCCAGCTCCCAATAGATAATGGTAAAATACAAAAACAAAAAATTGATAATAGCCGCTCTCAGAGAGCTTATTGTCTATGAGAGTGTGGCAGTAACATATAGATTATATAACAAGAGACAATATGACAGGATTAAAAGTTCCCTAACAAACTTTGCAGAAAGAATAATTTCTTCTAGATTGGAACTATGTGAGAAAAACTTCATGGAAGGTAAATGTGAGTTGAGCTTGAGGTAAGAAAATGAGTTCCATATATAGAGATGGCTCTGTAGAAATCTGGAGAGTAAGAAAAGAAAGGAGACTGAATAGCAGACCAGCATGGATAGAATGTAAAGGACTTTAAAAAATTGTGTAAAATAAGACTGTCAGAGGAGGTTTCAAGACAGATTGAATAGGGCCTTGAATTTCAGGCTAAGGAATTCTTATTGGCCAAACATAGCCACTGAAGACTTTTGGACCAAGGAAGGGAATAGCAGGATTATACTAGTATCTTTTCCAAATTTAACATTCCCCTAAGGCCAACATTAGGTTTAGAATCAAGCCAACAAGACTATATCTAAAAGCTCAAGAATAAGCAGAGTATTGGGGAAAATCATTTGGCCAATGAGAAATTATTAATGAAGTAATCTAATATTTCCTTTTCCTTTGGGATTCCTATGTTCAAATCATACTGAATATCTCAGCTGCCAAAGGAGATGACCCTGCATCCTTGATACCAGGAGAACACAAGTTTTGACCAGAATTCCAGTCCTGGTTTGGTGATAAGCTATATATTTGTGCCTAAGAATCACCCTAGCTAAGTTCAGAAAGTTGGCCACCAGGTCAATAATTTTTTGGACACTGACAGCAATATGGATTCAAAATCAAAATCCATGCCTGACTCCATGTCCCCACAAGAGAATATGTACAATATTTCTCATACTCAATACTTTATTATTTAAAAGATATTAAAACTATTTATAAATATACACAATCTATTTACTTATGGTCACACTAACTTGTCATAGCATCTTATGATTTAGAGCTGGAAGGGGCTTTATTGAACATATAGTCCAAACCCAATTATTTTATATATAAGGAAACTGAGGTCCAGAAGATAAAATGACTTGCCAAAAATAACACATCACAATACAAATAGAATTTGAACCTATTTTTTAAGAGGCCAAATGAAATACATTTTCTAAGACATTATACTGAATATACAACCCAATAAGACTTTGTTGAAATTTTACAAATTCCTAAATAAAGTAATAGTAAATAGGGTTAAAGATGTAATCAAAGGGGCAGCTAGATGGCACAGTGGATAGAGTGCTGGCCCTAAAGTCAGAAGAACCTGAGTGCAAATCTGGCCTCAGATACTTAATACTTCCTAGCTGTGGCTGTGTGACCCTGAGCAAGTGACAACCCCAACTTCCTCAGCAAAAAAAAAAAAAAAATAATCAAAGGAAGACTAAAGAAGGATTACATTATACATTCCTTGAATCTAATCTAATCAGCCTTCATCATGACATAGTAAATAAAAGTTGAACATGGAGTCAGGGAAACCTGGATTCAAGCCTCACTTCTGACCTCTGTCTGACCTTGAGCAAATCTCCCACCTTCTTACCATCCCAGATGATTTGGTACAGAGTTTCCTTATCTAGCATGCCCTATAACAATGAAATCAGCTTAAAAAAACCAACAAACAAACCTTTAGCATCCATTACGTAGCTTAGAAGAATGTTGGGTGTATCAAAATTTCAGTTTGAGAAAAAAGCATGTATGAGCATCCAGAAAGACAAGTGAGGTAAGTCAGGACTTATCAACCAAATCAGTAAGAGTAGTGAAAGCAGATGATAAATTCACTCAGTCATTGGAGATAAGAGTGGGAGTGAGTCTGAAGCATAATTTGCCATCCAACCTGTTTGACTTGCTTTAGGCATCTATGATTCCAAAGGCAACAGAGTTGGTAAACACAAGAATTAAAACTGTCAGATACTCAAAATTTTCTACCCAAGAAAAAAATTTCTGCTGCCAGAAATTACAGAACAGTTAAGATGAATTTTGCCAAGAATCCAGTGGCAGACATGTAATTGGTTGGAGTTTATTATAAATTCTTAAAAATCCTCAAAACCTCACTCATACTCAGATATACAAAAAGAACTGTTCACATTGAGCAATATTTCCACAATCTGATTCTGTTGTGAAAAATGTGACGTGATCCTCTTTTACCTCATTCCAACTGAAGTTCCTTGCCATTGTTTCCATGTTAAAAAGAAAGGAAGCCAAGAAAAATTAAAGAGACTATTCTATTAAAATACTGAAGCAAGAAAGGGAAAGTCTAAAGAAAATTAAGCCAAATGCCTCTCTCCCCCTGTCTCCCCATGAGCAAGATTTGGCATCTTCGCTTTCAACATTCTGATTCTCCCTTCCATCTTGAAGCGTTGCCTCCAAAATGTGCCCTTTATCCTTCCTGGCATCATTAATAAAAAAAATTCTGAGCATGCCTACTACTTTGAATTATCTTTTTTTTTTTAATTAAAGCTTTTTTATTTTCAAAACATATATTTAGATAATTTTTAACATAGACCTTTGCAAAGTCTTATGTTCCAAATTTCCCCCTCCTATCCTTATCCTTCCCCTAGATGGCAACTAATCAAATATATGTTGAATGTGTTAAAATATATGTTAAATCCAATATATGTATATATATATTCATACAATTATGTTGCTGAAAAAGAAAAATCAGATCAAAAAGGAAAAAAAATGGGAAAGAAAATAAAATGCAAGCAAACAACAACAAAAAGAGAGAAAATGCTATGTTGTGATCCACACTCGGTTCTCACGGTACTCTCTCCGTATGTAGGTGGCTCTCTTCATCACAAGATCATTGGAACTGACCTCAATCATCTCATTGTTGAAAACAGCCACATCCATCAGAAGTTATCGTCACAATCTTTTTGTTGTCATGTACGATGATCTCCTGGTTCTGCTCATTTAATTCAGCATCAGTTCATATAAGTCTCTCCAGGTTTCTCTGAAATCATTCTGCTGATCATTTTTTTTACAGAACAATAATATTCCATAACTTATCCAGCCATTCTCCAATTGATGGGCATCCACTCAGTTTCCAGTTTCTTGCCACTACAAAAATTGCTGCCACAAACATTTTTGCACATGTGGGTCCCCTTCCCTCCTTTATGATCTCTTTGGGATATAATCCCAATAGAAACACTACTCAGTCAAAGAGTATGCACATTTTGATAGCCCTTTGGGCACAGTTTTTGAATTATTTTCAATATCATTATTTCAGTCCTGTTTTTGAACCACACTAGTAGCAAAAGTTAATGCATTCATCAACCCTCTTCCTCAAATCTTTGATAAATCGCAGATACTGTAGGGTCTCACACAGCTCAATCTGAGGGTGAGGCAGGACTATCAAGCTAGATAAGAGTTGGCTTGCACTTTGAAGGATTTCTAGAAGGGCTGGTTGGTACAAAACTCTTCTTAGATATAGTATTGCTAGAAGGATCTGAGAGAACTCTGATATGGATTTGACTGACTTCTTTTTATCTCTATCAACATCAGAATACTCAGGAATTCTAAGAATAGTTGGACTTCTCCAGCTGTTCAGATCTATAAGTCCATTATAGTTATGATCTCCTTTTCTGAAAGTCTCAGAACTTCTGAAAACTATGAAGTTTTGGGATACAGGATGCTTTGAATGCAATCTAAAGAACAGGCAGTTAGGTAAAAACAACAAACACCAGCCGTTGACTTGGAAATGCTTTACTCATTTTGAGAAAATCTATCATTTCAATTGTATAGGCAAATCTTCCACACATAGCTAAAGGAAATGTTCATAACCTGGCAACCAGTTTTCTGATGAAACTCTCTGAATTTAATTAGGTTTGCCTTTGGAAGACAGATAAATAGTCCACTACTGGAATTGTATTGAAAGATTCTCAGCTTGAATAATAGAGTTTGTGCTTCACTGACATATCCTTCAAGAATTAAAAGTCAGAATGAGATATTAGTGGATGACGTTAGCAATATGACCATATCAAGAAGGCAAGAAAATTATAATTTTGAAATACTAGTAAAAGAATTAAAAAACATAGCTAAAGAATTAGGCTAGAAAAAGTAAGGAAGATTTTACATATGAGGACAATGTTGAAACACATGTTCTTCAAAAGTATTTATTTTACCAAATTAGAATTTGCACTAATCTATCTGGAGTTGGAGGAAATTTACAAATAGAAAACGTAAGAGTTATTTCAAACACTAGTTATGTGAGAAAACACCCTTATCAAATTTGCAGATAATATGAAGCTGAGAAGAAGGGATGACAAAGTATCCAAAGGGATGACAAAGCACCCCCCCAAAAGCTAAACAAACTAGAAAGAAAAATTAGTCAAAAAATCACAGGATCAGATCGAATTTAATAGGGATCAACATATAAAGGTTTTATCCATGCCTTCAGTAAATCAATTTCACAAATAAAGAATGGGGAAGATAGTGCTGAACTACAATTCTTGGAAAACAAAACAAAACACCATCACCACTTAGGGCTCTCAATGGACTTAAATTTCAATATGGGTTTAATCCTCAAGTAGCACTGATAGCCACTATCTTGATCCTGATGTACTAGAAGGATGGATTCTAAGTTAGTCCCACCCTTCCTCTGATGACTATTAGGACTGACTCTTCCCTATCCCTTCTCCCTATCACCTACAGAAGAAAGGTCAGAGAAGTAACATATTCCCTATGGTTCTCAGAATGTAGAAGAGTTTTTATCTCCCACTTCCAGCTCTCTCTGACTAACTATATAGATTCACCATCCAGGAAGCATAGATTATTATGGATTTATCCTAATAGAATGAAATCAGTTCCCAGATTCCTGCTCCTTCTTAACATTGAAGTATTTCACTAAGCCCTAGTTACATGACCTTGACATGATACAGGAGTTCTTAACTTTTTGTGTATGTCATGGACCCAAAATGCTTTTAAATGCACAACATATAACATGTACTATGTCAAAGAAAACTAATTATGTTAGCATATCAAAATTAAAAAAAAATTTTCGTGATCTCAGGTTAAAAACCTCAGAAATGGGAGTTGGCCTCCTCACAGAATCACAAAAAGAACCATTTTACTGTGGACATAAGATCAAATAAAAGCAATAAAACAATATATCATGAAACAATTACCATTCAATTGTACCCCTACAGCTATTCTGAATTCTGAGGCGTTCTGCATATCACATAGATCATTATAAACCTAGGAATTCTAGGGAAGATACAGCATTGTTCTTCATGTTCCATAACTTCTTCTAGAGAGGGAAATTACAATTCAAAACTGACATTTCACACCCACCCCATAGGCATTAATTAGCTGAACACTCAGAAACAAATCTGGACCCAGAACCATTGGAATCAGGATCTGTTGGTACATAAGAGAAGATGGCTGCCGCAACTGAGATTATTTATGCCCTCCCACTCTGGCATCTCTGTGACTTTGCAGATGATATGGAGAAAGGCTCATGCTCTGGCAACTGATTGGGGTTAGGGTGAAGAAACTAAGGATATGAGACAAAAATGATAGTGATACTCCTAGAAAAGAAGTCTGATCTTACTAAACATGCAATAAACTCCAGTGGTTCCTTCTTGGATCTAGAAGCAAATGCAAACTCTTCTTTTTAGTCTTTAAAACCCATAACAATGTAAATTTGTCCAATCTTTTCAGCCTATTATAGATTACTCCCTATCATGAATTTAACAGTTCTACCCAATTGTTTTTTTCCCCTCAGTGATCTTCATACAAAGCAAATCCATTTTTCTTGTCTGCCTTTTTAGTGTGGCACACAAAACTTCTACTTGGAATCAGGAAGACTTGAGTTCAAATGTGGCCTCAGATATCTAATAGCTATGTGATTCTGGGCAAGTGACTTAATCTGTTTCAGTTTCCTCAGTTGTAAAATAGGGCAAATAATAGCATGTATAACAATTACAGCAATATTTGTGTGAAGATCAACTAGGACAGATTTAGCTCTTCTCAGCAATGTAATGATCCAAGACAATTCCAAGACAAACTCATGATGGAAAATGCCATCCACACACAATACAAGAAAGAAGGAGGGAATCTGAATGCATATCAAAGTATACTATTTTCCCTTTTTTTTTCTTCATGGTTTTCTTTTTTGTTCTGAGTCTTCTTTCACAACATGACTTATATGGAAATATGTTTAATATGATTACACACATAAAGTCTACATCAGATTGCTTCTATCTTGGGGAAAGGAGGAGGAAGAAAAATTTGGAACTTGAAATCTTAGAGAAATGAATGTTGAAAACTATTTTACATGTATTTGGGGAAAAAAGAAAATACTATTAAAAAAAAAGAAAGAAAAAGTTAAAGTCAAGATCATGCATATCCCTGTCATTATGAAGATCAAATGAGATATGTGATATGCTTAGCACAATGCCTACCTAGCATTTTCTTTCCTTCTGTGCTTCTTTCTTTCCTTCCTTCATTTCTTTCTCCTTCCTCTTCCTTTCTCCCCTCTGTCTTTTCCCCCCTTCCTTCCTCCCCTCCTTCTTTACTTCCCTCTTTCCCCTTCCTTTCTTTCTTCCCTCTTTTTCTCCTTCTATTTTTTTTCTTTCCCTCTTTCTCCTTCCCTCCTCTATTTCCTTCTTTCCTTCCTTCCCTCCCCCAAGTTGTTCTTCATTCTATGGAAAGTATTCCTTTAAAAAAAATAGCCCATGCTATTACTGTTGTTCAGTCGTGTTTGAACTATACCACACAGTTCACATATATACCACATAATGCCATGAACTATACCACATCAACACTATCCATGAATAGTGTGCCTTTTCCTTCTCCAGTGGATTAAAGTAAACAGGGTGAAGGGACTTGTCCAGAGTCAAACTGCTAGTAAGTGTCTGAAGTAGCATTTGAACTCAGATCTTCCTGACTCCAGGCCCAGTGTTCTGGTCACCGAGTTATCCTGCAGTTTATAATCCATAATTTTTCTTTAAAGCTCAATCTCAGTACTAATTTCTATGAGATCTTTTTGTTTTAATCCTTTTCCTCAGCTCTTAGAATCTTATCACCCTCTTTCATTTCCTTTTATTTATTTTGCATATATTTAAGTATATACAGAGTAAGGAATGGGAATTTTCCCTATAGGGATGAGGTAGGGACTGTTTTACATTTTGCCAAGAATCTAGCAAATATAATTTGCTTAATACTTGCTGAGGAATGAGATCCTGCCACCACTTCACACTAATCCCAATAACCCCTTCTTTCTCTTGTTGTTTACCAGCAGACAAAACTCTCTGGTCACTCACAACAGGAAGAGGGGCAGAAGAGCTTTAACTATAGCAGTCGGTGGAAGCAATTAAGTTAAACAAGTATTAAGGGTAAAATAAGTATAGAGCCCAGGAGTAGGAAACAATCGTTCTGCTATAGACACAATTGTTCAGTTCCATGAGGGGTCCTGGAGCTGGGGTGGGAGTTGATGGCACTTTTTAGGAAGGATATAAATAAGATAAAACATCCAGAAAGATTAACCAGAACTGTGAAAGAACCAAAGACTAGGCCTTTCAAGGATTGACTGAAGGACCTGACAATGTTAAATCCACAGTAAAAAAAGACTTGGACATATCTTCCCAAACCCCTACAAAAGTGGGGCTGGCATTTGAAGAGGGAACAGATTTTTTTTTTTGCTTGCCCCTTTACCTTCTACTTCCATCCCAACCTCACAATAACAGAACTAGAAATCATGAATATTACAGAAGAATATTTAATTTAATTTATTATAAGGAAAATACTTCCTAAAGATCACACCTCCAAAATGGCAATGGAGAACCTCAGATTGTATTCTCTTATTAGCAATCTTCAAAACAAGTCTGAATTACTATTTACCCATATAGGTTCAACCCTCTTTTCTCCTGTATATTGGTCCTATTACTCTGGTCAAATCACTTAATTGTTCAGTGGACTCCTGGCAATAAAAATAAAAACAATGATAATGATAGCACTAATAATAATAAATAAATAAAAACAACAAAAGTTGTTTAGTATTTATTAACACTTTATATAACACTTTAAGGTTTACAAACGCTTTCTCCTCCTCAATTGTATTTTTTTTTTCAAATACAAGTAAAGATAGTTTTCACCGTTCATTTTTGTAAGATTTTGGGTTCCAATATTTTTTTCTCCTTCCCTCTCTTATGTTTCCTCTCCCCAACATAGTAAGTAATCTGATATAGGTTATACAGGTACAATAATTTTAAACATATTTCCCTGTGTCATGTTGCAAAGCACTTATCTTTCTTTTTGCCTCCCTTCTCCCTCCCTCCCTCTTCCCCCTTCTCCCTCCCCTTCTTTTCCCCTCCTCTCCCTCTTTCCCCCTTTCTCCCTCCCCCTCTCTCTTTTTCCCCTCCCTTCCCTTCTCCTCCTTTTCCCCCTTTTTCCTTCCCCTTCTCCTTCCTCTTCTATTTCTCCTTTCCTTCTTCCCTTCCTTCCTTCCTTTCTTTCCCTTACTTCCTCCCTCTCTCTCTCCCCTCCCTCCTTCCTTCCTTCCTTCTGAGGCAATTTGGATTAAGTGACTTGCCCAGGAAGTGTCAAGTGTCTGAGACTGAATTTGAAACTTGGGTCCTCCTGACTCAGGGTAGTGCTCTATTCCTTCCAAGGAAGCATTTTTCAAATATTATCTCACTTCTACAAGATTACATGTTAAAAAGCCCAGATTTATCTTCTTTGGTAAAGAAAGTTCCCTACATTGTTGTAATCACTGTTCTTATCCTTGCACATTTTGTGATTTATTGATGACTTTAAAATTTTCCTGAGGACAGAAATAAGATCTAGAACAATTTCTATAAAATTCATAATCCCTTGACTTTCAGGTAATATAAACATAATGGAAATGCTACAGCAAATTCTTGTAGTCCAGTCCATATTTCTCAGGACTTGATATGAAGCTATAATAAGGATCATAGAATACAGCTACAGAGGTCCTCAACTCTATGTGGTTGTTTAAAAGAAAAAGAGGCAGAGGAGCTCAGCTGGTATCACCTAGGTCACTTCCCCATTAGCTGGGGAGATGGACACATATGTCTCAGATAAAAAGACCTAAGTTCACACAAGTGCTATTTTCTGTTTTATGGGTTTTCTATTTTTGGAAGATTATTTTGGTATCTGAACTTTCTATCAGCAAACTTTCTTTAATTTAACTACTTGAACATCAGATTCTTATTTAATACTTTTTCATATCAGAAATCAATAAAAGTTAGAAATGTTTAATGCTAGGTTTGGGTTTTTTTTTTTGGGGGGGGGTAATTGGAGTGAAATGATTTGTCCAGGATCACACAGTAATGTGTTTGAGGCCAGATTGGAACTCAGGTGTCCTTGACTTGAGGACTGATAGTCTGTCCACTGTGCCTTCTAGTTTCCCTGAACACTCACTTCTAATGGAGAAGTAGACAGAAGGTTGAACTTGGAAGAAAGTAAGAAAGACCAAAATTCTATCTCTGACACTTACAAGCTGTTTCTCATAGGCAAGTGACTTTCCCTTTCAATTTCTGTTTTCTGGTCTATTATGGAGAAAATGTAATCTTTCTCACAAAATGGTTGTAAAGATCAAATGACATAATAACATATATAAAACACCAACCAATTTTTAAGTGCTACATAAATGTTAACTATTACCTATATTATTTATCACAGTGTTATAAAAGAATGCAATAAATATTATATGTTTATTTAATATTATTTTACTTTTATTATATTATTTTATCATATTTACTTATATTTAATAACTAATAAATTCATGTGTGCTTGTTTGTTGCCCTCAGATATTTGTATTTTAGCTTTATTATTTCTGAAATATTTTCTAAGGTGACTCAGTGGCCTGGGGTCAGGAAAAATTATTTTCCAGAGTTCAAATCTGAACAGTGCTTACTAACTATGTGACTCTGGGCAAGTCACTTAACCCCTATTTGCCCCAATTTCCTCATCTACAAAACAAATTTGGAAAGGAAATGGCAAACCATTCCAGTATTTTTGCCAAGTCCCAAATGGGGTCATGAAGAATCAGACACAATTGAAAAAGAACTGACAGTGAAACTGTCCTTTCCTCTTTTTATATCCTCAGGATTTAGCCCAGTACCTGGTGCAGAATGGGCATTTAATAAATATTTATTGATAGATTGAGTGATATAGGAACTGACAATATGATTTACTATGATTGTTAATATATTTGTATAAGGTTTTCTTGGCAACAACATGCTTTTCATATACCTTATCTCCATCCTAATTCTCAGAAGAATCTTATGAGGTAAGAAGGGCAGGTACTCCTAGCATCATTTATAAAATGGGTCAGTGTGGTTATATTTAGGAAGGCAGCTACCAACACCATGCTATAATACAAGATCAGATTTAATTGGTGTGTGTGTGTATGTGTGTTCCCATGTTTTTTCCTGGTCATTTTCTTATGAACAAAGAAAGGAGTCATAATTGATATATTTGTTTGGAAGCAGGGACAAGTACTCACATCCTTCTCTAAGAATCAGAATTTTTATTTTCCTAATGTTAAGGACCAAATCCTGAGACTATCCTGTGAGTGAGGAGAAGCAATGTTTTTTCCAAATCAGTTCCAATTCAAAAGACCAAGTTATAAACCTTAAAAGGAACTCTAGAGGTCACACATTTGGTAAAGAGAGTATTCATTTAATCTGGTTATTCTCAAGCTTCTGATAATTTTATAGCACCATGAATAGTTTATAAACTTTGGAACATATATAAGCTGTCCTTCCTAAAACTTCCTAATAAATTTTTTTTGTCATAAAAACAATAATATTTAATCACTGCATCAATCTTGTAAACAAGTGATAAAAATTCACTTAAAATAAAAGTAAAATCTTAATCTTTTCCTTGGAGTGACATAAAAGGAGAAAAGCATTTCTATTTGCTAGGTCACCAATTTTTCATTATCTATGTCCAGTAGATATTTGCAAAGTTATTAATATATAGAGTGCTTTGTTCCTTACTGGCCAATGAATTATCTTCCATAATTCATAAAGGGGAATAGTCAATTTGCAAACTTTATACAATCCCTTTTGAATTCTAAGCTATGGTTACTATCTATCTTAGGAATGATTGAACTCCCCATGTACATTTTTCATATCCTCAGGGAAGGCAAATTAATTTTTTACATTAAACAAATAGAAATATAACTAGGAAGTCAAACTTACTACTCCAAAATATAGAATTAATTCCAAAATTTTCTTAGATTAACTCTGGTTTTGGATTATTTGTACTATTATATTCACCTTATATTCATTCAACTGTACTCAACTGAACTGGGTAAATCTCGAGAGAAAGGATTCTGACTTTTCTAAAACAATGTGAAATGCCATAAAAGCAACTCAAATTTCAATTCATGGTTATTTAAAAACTTCCATGAAATTATACCTATGAGTATGGACTATATTATCAGTCAATCCAAGTACCAAATAGGTAAGTGATTATATAACAAATGGAAATAAACAATGATCACTGCTAGGAGATGAAAGGTATGGAAAATTACAATATTTTCATTTCAAAAGCAAATGGGGGACAAAATCAGATGGAAGAAGACTATGGAAAATATATCAGCAGATCAAGCACTCGGGCTAGAATCAGGAAATTGAGTTCAAATCTGGTCTCAGATACTTCTTAGTGGTATGATCTTGGGCAATCTACTTAACCTCTCTTTGACTTAGTTTCCATATCAGTAAAATGGATTTGATAATAATAGCACTTACCTCCCTGGGTGGTTTGTTAGGATCAAATGAGATAACATTTGTAAAACGTTTAGCACAGTGCCTGGCACATAATAGGTAGTATATTAAATATTAGTTTTTTTAAGTCTTTTAATGAGACCTGAAGTAATTTAACATGGTGGTTCTTAACCTGTAGTCTTCTAGTTTAGTGTCTTTTTTAAGTGTCTAATTTAGTCTTTCCTAGCAGGAAAATTATAGCTATATTTATATGTAACTGGTTTCCTTTGAAATCTTTTATGCTTTATTTTATGCAATTAAAATCATTATTCTGAAAAGTCCATAGGCTTTAACAGATTGTTAAAGAAATTCAATGACACACAAAAAAGGTGAGAATTCCAAAGTCACCACTCTAGACACTTATTTAAAATATTAGAAAGTGAAGGGGGAAATCCTCTTTTAAGAAGCAAAATAATAAAGGAGACATGTTACAGATATTTTGAAGAAGACTATGGGCTTTGATAGCAAATAGGTCTTCCAAAGTCATTTCATCCAATGAATACAATAGACCATTTTTCCTTACAAATTTTATTTTATTCATTAACAGGTCTCTTTTCTTTAAAAAATAAATCACAATATAAACTTTTGTATAGTCATATGGCTCTTAAATTACTTCTAAAAGGGTAATAGCTAATGGTTACATAGGCATACCTCAGTTTACTATATTTCAAGATGAGTTTTTTACAAGTTGAAGGTTTGTGGCAATCCTGTGTTGAGCAAGTCTGTTAGAGCCATTTTGTCAATAGCATGTGCTTACAATGTGTTTCTGTGCCACATTCCGGTAATTCTTGCAATATTTCAAACTTTTTCATTATCATATCTGTTATGATGATCTGTGATTTTTGATTATTACCAATGTAATTGCTTTTGAGGTGCCATGAAATAAGCCCACATAAGACAACAAACTTAATTGATAAACGTTGTGTATATTTTGACTGTTCCTACTACCGGCCATTCTCTCTCTCCCTCTCCTCAGGCCTGAGGTGTAACAATATTAAAATTAGGCTAGTTAATTCAACAATGACCTGTAAGTGTTCAAAGTGAAAGGAAGAGTCAATTGATGTGGTAAATATTGTCTTATTTTATAAAATTGCCATAGCCACCTCAACCTTCAGCAACAATTATCATGATCAGTCACAGCCACCAACATCAGGGTAAGACCCTCCACTAGCCAAATGATTACAACTTGATGGTGGTTCAGATGATAACTAGCAATTTTTAGCAATTAAGTATTTTTTAATTGAGGTATGTGCATTTTAAAGACAGTGCAGTATTGCACACCTAATAGACTGCAGTATTGCACACCTAATAGACTACAGTATAATATAAATGAAAATTTTATATACATAAAAAAATCAAAAACTTCATGTGACTTGCTTTGTTGTGATATTTGCTTTTTTTAAGGTAATCTGGAAATGAACCTATACTATCTCTGAGGGATGCATATATAGTTTTATGCACTATATACTTATAGTTGTAGTATTTCATTTGATCCTTACAGTGACCCGGTAAGGGAGATATTGCTTCTTAATCATCATTTTACACTTGAAGAAACTGAGGCTAAGAATAGCTAAGGTACTTATAGAGAATTATATAGATTTGTTATTGTTTTCAGTCATGTTTGTGACCCTACTTGGAGTTTTTCTGGCAAAGATAATGAAATGGTTTGCCATTTCCTTCTCCAGCTCATTTTACAAATAAGGAAACTGAGGCAAACAGGTTTAAGTGTCTTGTTCATAATCACAGTTAGTAAGACTTTGAGGTCAGATTTTAATTCAGAATGATGAGTCTTTCTGACTCCTGTCCTGTTTCTTCAATAAACTGGTTTTCTTCCCTAGCTGCAAACTCATTAAGCAAATATGCATCTCTGTATTTTATGTCTTATTTGATATTGATATTAAAAAGTCATTGAACAAACATATTTCTATTGTTAAATCTTTCAAAAAAATTCTGTATGACATACATGTCTTGTCAACAAGAGTCACTGAGGTGACATTGGTCTACAAAATGCTTCTTTTTTTTTAAAAAAAATTGTCAATATAATAAACTCAATTGGATATTATATACTCTATTTCAGTCAAGTGTTTGTCTACAGAGAAGTTTGGTTCAGAATATCATTTGTAAACTCCTTCATAGTCTCTTCTGTGCCATTATTAAGGATGTACTTTAATCCTTAAATGCACTTCAGATAATGTTGCTTTGTTGAGTCTTTTATCGCTTTTTATATATTTATCTTTATTTCCAGTGTTTCTTTTGATTAGACCAGGCAATTTTACTCATAAAATAAACCACTCACCATTCTTTCATATAATTTTTTCAAATGATTTTATAATATAACACTATGTTGTCCTTGGCTACCATATCTTCCTAGTTGTTGAGAAGTTTATTCCTTTCTCATTGTTGATATTTACTTTTATTTGTTAAACTTAGGAAATGGGTAACAGCTAAGGTCTATGCTACTTCTCCTATCCATTTCCATTTTTTTTTCACAATGTCAATAGCTTATTTAAATCAGTTAAATCTGGAACTTCCTTAACTGACCACCATATCATCTCTTTTTATTTCATTCTATTTAGATGTTAATTTTGATTGTTTTTTACTCTAATAAATTGATAAACAAATACAGTTAGCAGAAATAGAAGCAACTCCCATACTGTTAACTAATATGCTTTCTGTTCATTTAAACTATGTTTTCTACCACAAGTTTTTGCCATCTCCTCATGAGACCACCACTGAATTTCAGAATATCAAAATATAAGCTTTGTAAAATTATGGGCTCCTTATTGAATTTTTCCACAATCTGGTATTTTCTTAATTTTCAAAAATGTTTATACTTGACTCTCTCCATGTACACTATGGTTCATGTATACATACAGTTCTAAACATGCAACATCCCATCTCCTAAGACCATGGTAAAGAAATCAAGTCCTGAAAATATTCTCCTTTCCTCTTACACCTGGCTTCTTCAAGACTCACACATACATTTTTCAGCAGGAAACCTTTTTCTCTTGACAGTCCCTTCTCTCTGAGCCTATCTCCCATCAATACCACATATATGTGTGTAAGCAAATATATACATATGAGTGCATACATATATCTTAAATGTGTATCTATATGCAGGTGCATATTTGAATGTATGTGCAATATATCTTATATGTGCATAGTTATTTGAGTGATATCCCCCTTATTATATTGAGCTCTTTGAGAGCAAAGCCCATATTTTTGCGTTTAAGTTATATTCCAGCTCTTAAAATAAGTCCTGGCACAAGGTCCTTAATAAATAATTAGCTACTGACAAAACCTCTAGAACACAGGAAAATGAGTCTGACACCAGGTCTATTCTATTCACTGTGCCATTTAGCATCAGAGATGAAGTGGTATGAAGAGTAAAGAGCTAGCAGTCTAATTTAAGAGGAATATAACATGAAAAGGAAGAATATGAATTAAGACTCAAAAGTGAGCAAGGATACAATTTAGCTAAGACTAAAGTTCCCATAAAACTTTATCCTAATGGCAATAGGGAGCCATTGATGGTTTCACACAACTCTCCTCCACCCCACAAGATTCAGTCTTTTTATCTCCTCATGCTTGAAGCTAAGAGACTTGATTCCACTGATGGTTGACAAGGAGCTTGGACTCACTCCATTTTTGATTTGTGCTAGTTCATTCTTCTTTAGGCAGCTTATGTTCATCATCTTGTTTCAGGAATCAGTGTCAAAACTCAATGGATTTTTGTCCAGTGCAGCTTAGATTTTTCAAGCTCAAGCAATCTACCAGTTCAGCTTTCATATTAGAAATGACAACTCAGTACAACTTCAGTACCTAGTCCTGAAGATTTCTGAATAGAGAAAAAACAGATCTATGTTTTAAAAATATCTATTTGGCAGCTATGCAAAGGATGGTTTGAATAAATAAAAACAAGGAAACCAATAAGGAGATTATTGTAATAGGTTAGATGAGAATTTTCTGATTTAATTTATATGCAGAATTTAATGATTGCTATGATGTGCGCTTCCTTTAGACCTGTTTTGTGGGTCATAGATCTATTCAGCAGTGGCCTTGAGCCTGTCTCAGAATAATGCTTTGAAATACATAAAAAAGATGCATAAGATTTTAAAGGAAACCAATTATACTAAAAACATAGTTGCTAACAATACATATATATGTGTATATGTGTATATATGCATATATATATATACATGTGCATGTATGTATGTATGCACTTAAAGTTCACAGACCCAGATTAAGAAATGCTGGTCTAATTTCCAATAAACTTGGAATGGAAAATGCTATCCACATCCAGAGAGAGAACTCTAATGAAGTTCATGAAGTTTATGAATGTATATCAAAACATAGTATTTTCATCTTTTTTTATTTGCTTGTTTGCTTTTTCTTTTTCATGTTTTTTTTTTCTTTTTTGGTCTGATTTTTCTTGTATAACATGACAAATATGAAAATATCTTTAAAGCATTGCACATACTTAATCTATATCAGACTGTTTGCTGTCTTGGGGAGGAGGGAGATAAGGAAAAGAGAGTAGAAAAATTTGGAACACCAAGTCTTACAACAATGAATGCTGAAAACTATCTTTACACATATTTGGAAAAACAAAATACTATTGAGGAAAAAAATGCTGATCAAAGACCACATTAGGGCGGGGTGAGAATAAATGGATGTTTAATTGCATTTTTACACTACAAGATCCTTGCAAAAGAGGAGATTTTTAATTTTTCCGCAAGACAGATATAGCTGATGGAGTAAAAGCTATTTCCCTGCTGAAGTGTTGGAAATAGAACCTCCATGATTCAGGCATGTCCACTCAAACACTCATCTGTAAAATAAAGGGCTTCAACTAAATGATTTCTAATATATCTCTAATATTTGGCAGGCTCCTCTTTTCCCAAGATTGGCAAACCAAAGCCCAGTAAAGGTTATCACTACCGCAGCCTCCACAAAAAGGAAGGGCAATGAGAGTACTCCAAATTGGCTACCTGCTGGCCACCGCTTTGAAGTCTGGTTCACTTTGATTCTCCAGACATCCAAAACTCCCACGACAAAAGCTCCTGTCCCATTTTTGAGAAGTCAGGATGAAGAAAGGGCACAGTGAGTAACAACCTGGAAAAGCCTCAAAGAGAATTGCGCAGATGTCTCTCATAACAAGGAGACAACTGGGAACTTTGAGCACAGCACCGAGATATCCCCATGGGTTAAATGGCCATTAAATGATAAAAATACTGAAAAAGTATATGCCAATGACACAGGATCATGAAAGAGGCCAAAGACTAAATATGATTTACAAGGTTAGGCACTGTACAAGTGACTAGTGAAAAGTTAAAAAGTTGTATAATGCTGTAATACTGCTATGACATTTACAAATAATATTAAATGGACAGTAGTGGCAAGAGTCAAAAGATAATTTAACCTTAGATTACATTCTAAAGGCCAACTCTAAAATAGTTAATAACTAAGCAGGGAAGCTATCAAAGTTAGTAGATGTTTGTGAGTGAACAATCATGCTAAAGTCAATTAGGAAACATTTATTAAGCACTTCTATGTACCACACACACACTACAAAGCATGGGAATGCTATAAACTAAGGTCAAAACTTGAAGCCTGATCTCAAGAAAGGTTACATTATAATATGAAAGAAAATATGGAAAAACTACATTACTATTGAATAATTTTTTTTAGTTATGTTCTATTCTTTGTGACCCCTTTTGGGTTTTCTTAGCAATGATACTGGAATGGTTTATCATTTCCTTCTCTAGCTCATTTTACAGATAAGGAAACTGAGGCAAATAGGGTAAAGTGACTAGCCTGGGGTCACACAGCTAATATCTAAGGCTCAATTTGTACTCCTGACTCCAGGCCCAGAATTCTATCTACTGTGCCAACTAGCTGCCCCAAACAATTATGTACATGAAAGATATATAAAGAAGGGAAAATCTCAGAGGGAAGCAGTGGGCTCCCTAATAATGCTTAATGTGTGCCAACTCTAGTTATCTTAATTTTAAAAGTGAGATCTTTAAGTTGGCTGAATTTTAGATAGATACAGAGGCAGGAGTAGATACTACTATCTTTCCTTTCTCCCCACAATCAAAAACTTACTGCTCAGGTGAATGCCATTTTGTAGGGTTTTCCACAAAATTGGGTCTTAAAAAATATCTACTGAATTGAATTGGACTTATTATACCTCACATAGAAGTAACTTGTAAATATAGGCCATACTTTCTTCCCATCTCTCCTAAAAAGAAAATTGCTTCCCTCTTTATTTTCCTCTTGCCCCATCCCCAGGGAGGGAATAAATGAAGGACTTGTTAAAGCACTTTTGAAAAATACGTTAAAAAATTTTTTTTAAAATAGAATACTGTGTAATCATGCCCTAAAATGAGAATCTAGAAAAGATGCATTTGGTATCCCATTTTTACAGAGATGGGGGAACATGAGTGGAATATTGTTTTGACTGACAACTACTATTATGTTGTATAGTTTAGTTGAATGATTTTCTCTCTCTTTTTTTTATCCTTTGTTAACAGGGATATATTCGTAGAGCGAAAGGTGATATAAAAAGAAAATATGTCAACCATTTTTTCTAAAATGGAAAGTTCTTTTTGGAGAATATTACATTTGGTGATTTACATATGAAAGGTAGAAAAGTCACTTCCTAGGCTTTAATGATACTCATCATGAATTTATCAAATTATTTACTATGTCAGATTTTCCCTGCAGCAACTCTAAACACCCTCAAATTACATGGGTTGGCCTTAATAATGAGGGAAAAAGGTGGGAGGATGGGCTCAGGGAGTGGCAACCTTTCCTTGCTCATGAAAGCTCAACTAGAAATCTTTTAACAGCTAAAAAGGGTTAAAGATTTTTTTAACACAAATTGCCCTTCACATTTGTCTAAGTCATTTGTCCTGATTTTTAACAGTATTTTCCTTAAGTAAATCCTTAAGTAAGAAATGTGGATACCAAATATTACTACAAAATCTTTGACCCAGAAAGGGCCATTCAGTAATTCTGTAACAAAAATGGAATCACAACCTCTCTTAAGAACCTGTGAAATCCATGAACTAAGAGGGATGTTAGAGATATTTAAGCTAAATGAAGCACCTTTCAGCAAAGCAGTGTTTCAGGGTCTGTGAAACCAGAAATGGATGTCATGTTATCCTCTACCCAGTGAAATCAAACACTTTACTTCTGTGACCTCAACCTAAATACATCCCATCTGCCTGACTCAAAACAAAAACAAAATCCTAAATTCAAACTAGGAGCTTTACAAATTAAACAAACATTAATGGTTAAGAGTGGGCTTCTCCTAGCAGAGATAAACTGACAGATAATTGGGACAAACTTTGAGACCAAAAGTGCTTACTTATGGTCAAATGATCCTTGTACTTGGACAGTAAGACTGACTCCATAAATAAAGTGTCAGATAAAACTCACCTCTATTATCTGCTTACATAAATGACTTGGGTCAATAATATGATCTACTTCTAATTTTTAAAAAGCAGTCTTTGATAAGGGCTCAAATCTCAAAAGACATTTCAGTCAGTTTTCAAATGACAGTAGTAAAATGGGTAAAAGGAGAGAAAGAGGCAGGAACAATTTATTAAGAATCTATGATGTGCCACATACTTTACAATTATTATCTCATTTTGAGTCTCACAATAACATTGCAAAGTACGTGCTTTTATTATCTCCATTTTACATGGGGATGATACATGGGGATTGCATTTGATGAAAATGAATTAGACAAAGGTCTAGTGACTTGCCAAGTATTTTAGGCAGAATTTGAAGTTGGATCTTTCTAAATCCAGGCCTAATGCTCTATTCAGCTACCAATAAGCCCAAATGATATCTGCAGATAAATCCTCAATCTTTATTTTACCTTGTCCCACAAAAACTTTCAGAGACCCAGTAACATGCGGCAACCCAACGAACTTAAACATGAATTTCCTTCTCTATCCTTCCTCTGAATATCCTGGATAAAGCATTTAACTTCTCTCTGCCTTAATTTATTCATCTGTAAAATAAAGATAAAAATAGCACTGACCTCCCAAAGTTGTGAGAATCAAATGAAATAATGTTCATGAAGCAAAAATTTTATGCAGACCAGTTATTATATTCAGATTTGTAGTAAGACCTTCTTGAAAGACTTGACCTGTTCTGAATCTCAAACTGTAATTTCAATGGAAAAAGAAAATACAAGATTTAATAGCACAGGCTCTATTCACTTGACAAGTCTGATGTCCACCAAATCCACACACCTATACTAGTCCATACCCACATATTCTTCTCCAGACACCAAAGTTCTTAGGGAAGTGATTTGAGAAGGAGGATTCTCTATACCCGTGGGCTCTCATTTTCTCTCTCTGACTCAGTTTCTTTTAACAAGTAAAAGGCCCATAATAGCTACCTCACAGAGATATCAGGAGGCAACTAATTAATGACTGTAAAACCATTCTGTAAACATGAAACATCTATAAAAGCAGTGATTATTGCAGACTCAGCAAAGAATCAGACTGGCTGGTTTCACATATATTCTGATCCAAAATAAGAAACCTACAAGCACATTGGATCAGGAAAGGGTGGGGAGAATATTGCATGAAGTTTGAGGAAGGTCTTTTGGATGATACTTAAGGGGATTAAATTTCTGGGGTGAAAGGGAGAGGTTAAGAGAGAAGATTGAGAAGACATTCACATAAGCCAGGAGAGTTTCTCATGTTGGGAAGACTGCCTTTGGGAATAACTTGGTATAATAGATAATCAACTGACTGGCATACTATGAGTTGGAATAAATCCCAACTCCCTCCCTGTCTTCCAGGGATTCTAGCCAAAGTGCTATGAATATTCTCTGGGACTAACGTAGAAATAAGAGGCAATAAGGCATGATTGTCAGCATGGTGTAATGTATTTGGAGTCAGAGAATCTGGGTTCAAATTAGGTAAGGCCCCTTGGTCTTCAATTTTCTTATTCTTTACTTGAGAATGAAGATTAGATAGATAATCTAGGGTCAGCTTCTTTAATTGTGCTTTTCTACCCCATATAGGGGCTCATAAATGAATATGAAGGCATGATTTATTAATCATTTTAGCATTAGTTTTTATTTTTATTTATCTAATATCAATAATATATTATTAATTATTCTTAGTAAATTATGATTTAATTTGGTAAATGTTTGCTTTGAAAGCCTATTTTATATACCTATATACCCAAGGGCATGTAAAAATTTCTTGATCAAAAAAGGGGTAGCAAATGGAAAAAGTTTAAGAAGTCCTGATCTAAGGGAATTTTTAGTTTTAAATTTTCTGTCAAAGTTCTGTGATTAGATGGACAGCTATCTATTCCTTGACCTGAAGAAACTTTTTTCTCAGTGGTGCTTCCTTGTGGCCTAGATTTATATCAACTTCTCTTATGCTGATTCAACTCTACTTACATTAATTAAGCACCTACATTACTTAAGCACTAAGCAGAGGGAGATAAAGAAATTTAATAAAACTGGGCCACTACTTTTCTAATGGCGCATGGAATTTGATCTGGACCTTAAGGAGCAGGTGAGATTTCAGAAAATTGAAAGGGAACAAGAAAATATTCCACATATAGGAAACAGCTGTAAGTAAAAGACTGAGAAAAGAAAGTCAAGTGTGCATTTAAGGGATAGGAAATAGTCTAGTTTGACTAGAACACGGGGATATGAAGAAGAGAAAATTATGAGATAAGTGTGGAAAAGGTCAGAGTGCACCAGATGGTGGAGACTGTGAATGTCAGGCTAAGGAGTCTGAACTTTACTGAGTAGGCACCAGGGCATCATTGAAGGACTCTCAAGTACATTGATGCATATGGAAAATTAGTCTGGCAGCTTGTGAAAAAGCCCAAATGACCAGGGGCTTCACACAGCTTCCTAAGGAGAGCCAAACCTCAGGATGTTGGAGGAGGGGGAGGTGGTCATATAATCTTAAATCTATTATGACGGAAATATTTGGGGGGGAAAGTTAATATTTTGATGAAAAGTAAATTTTAAAGCAGTGGAAAACAAATAATAAATACCAAGTTAGTGAGTTTAAATTATATAAAATTACAGTGGTATATGGTACTTTTAAGAACTTAAGCAGAAAATCTGAAACATCCTCAATGAAATCCATTCTCATTGTTTAACTGCTTCCCAAATATTTCAGGAGCCCCCAATGAGCCAAAGTAATCCACATGATGAAGAGTTGTTTCTGTGTCTAAGTTATAGTATTTTTTTCCTAATAGATAAGACTCATTACTTTACCTAACCACCCCTAAAATCAGCACAGCACTTGCTGCACTGTCTCCCTGAAGTTAAAATATGAATCCTAAAGAACAAAATATTTGACATGATTCATTGGGACAGAAGGTCAAAACTATTAGCCTCTCTCTTAAAATTAAAAAAAAAAAAAGGAACCAAACTCCATTCCCCACACCTTTCAGCTCACAATTTTATTACACATGGAAAATATTAGAGGTGAACCTGATTTTCTCTTAAAGTGTTTAAATGATCTCTCAGCATTTTGTATCCTAAGCTGTTCCAAATGCTTATGCACCAAGCTCTGCTGAAAGGTTTGATCTGAAAAACACATTGCTCAAAATTCATCAGCATACAATATGTGCTATAAACTTGATGAAGTCAGGTCACACCAAATAAACTGTAAAATTGTGACTCATTTCCCATTTATAAATGCACTTACAGAGGCTCAAAAACTCACCTATCAAGACAAGGAAGGTCTTTCTAGGACAAGTCTCTTGCTTCTTGCAAAAGAATTGCATGCACATATCTATCAATTTAACTTTTTAAAATATCTCTTCCAAAACCATCCCACTAATAAAAAGGATATGCAAACTTTTCCTCTACTCTTGTACTATAAAATATGAGCCACCTTGATAAAGGAGAGAGGCCAAGGACTTATAAGGACCACATGCTTGGATGTATCTGTGGCTTCTCCTACCAATAAGCATCCCACACCTTTTCCTGTGCAATTTGAAACTGTTTCCCATCAGTGCTTCACAGAAGATCTTTCCAATAAACATAGGATATATTGTTTTTTCTTTAGTATTTAAGCAGGATCAATATAACACTAGAGATGACTGTTTATTGTCTGTCTCTCTGACTCTATGACTATTCAAGAAAGAATGCAATATTGATAGTCAATTACAACTAACTTTGCGCTTCCCAGCAATATAATGATCCAAAACAATTCCAAAAGGCTCATGATGGAAAACACTATCTAAATCCACAGAAAGAACTGATGAAATCTGAATGAAGACCTAAGCATACTATTTTCACTTTCTTTATTTTTTTCATGTTTTTTCCCCCCTCTGTATCTGTTTCTCCTTTCACATTACTAATGTGGACATATGTTTTAATATGATTGCACATGTATAACCTATATTAGCTTTCTTGCTTTCTTTGAAATCTTATACAAAAATTAAATGTTGAAAATTTTCTTTATGCATAATTGAAAAAATACTATTTACATTTAAAAAAAAGAATGTGATCACACATCTTTGATGATAGCTTTTAATCAGAGGTCTGCTGAAAATATCTTATACTGGCTTTGCCAGAGCCAACTATTAAATTTCAGTGTTGAAATTAGCAAATGTCACAAATCAGAGCTTGACTTCCTATTTTAATGTCTAGATTTTAGAAAGTGATGGTGAAAATGTAAATAATGAAGATTATCCATAAAAGTGTGTTGTGCATTTTCAGAGATATGATTGTTAAACATTTACCAAAACATCATCTCTTTTGTTCTACTTCTTAAGCATGATGCAACCTCCTTATGACTTTAATGTCCTCTTCGTTATTTGTATTTTTCATTCTTCTAAGATCATGATGTTCTACAATTTCTAATTAATATTTAGAATAATTAAATTACTATTAAATAATTATTTAATATTAAAGACATGGACTCACAGCACAGAACAACTTGAAATCTTATAAAATGTCATCAACTTGATTACATAAATTTACATAAATTCATACAAAGCAAAGGTACAATCAGAGACACATACATGCACATTTTCCTTAAAGGCAGGTATGCATAGAGTCTGTTTATGAACAAAAATGAGATAGTGTAGCTATTTGGCTCAGTAAATATGAGTCCTGGAATCCACTGAATCAGAGTTCAAATTCAGCCTCAGGCACTTAGGGTGGGCAAGTCACCTTGTTTGCACCAATGGCAAATAATTTCAGCATCTTGCCAAGAAAATACTAAACGGGGTCATGAAGTATCAGATACAATTGAAAATGATTGAATATCACCACCAATTTAATATGATTTTGCTTTTGAGGAGAGATGACCCTGTCAGTATTTGGAAAAATAGATATAGGATGCAGTGAAAAGATGAAGTAGAAGTACAAATATGGAGGACAACTAGAGCATTACAAAAGCAGCATTCACTGCATCCAGAGTCAGAAGACGTGTTCAAACCCAGATTTTGTATTTCTTAGGCAAGTTACTTAATTTTTCTGTTTTTCACTTTCCTGGTTTGTAATATGATGATAACAATTACCAACAATATATGCTCTACAGAACCAAATTAAGCAAGAATGAGATCTACAACAACTCATTTAAAAACACACACACACACACACACAAACTGTCTGCCTAGATAGAAAAGGGAAGGTATTCTATTTTATATGCATATGTAGGTTCAAACACATGGTCCATGGTCCACATGCCCTCAAGTATGGGCTTAATAAAATGTAATTGTAAAATATTTAACAACATAAACAAAAATATAATGAAACATAAGAACCACATATTTATATGATCTAAGGCCTGAAGGGATTCTGATATATGGTTTAGTGATGCCTTTTTCTATTTGAGTTCGACACCACTGATGTACTCATACATATGTATATGTATACACATGTACATATGCATACTTATGTATATATTTGTATCTATATCAACAATATGGATTGAATCTATGATTTCAATGGCACAATGAACCTTTGGGTGAAGAAACTCCTCTATCAAGTCAGGTTAACATCTCTACAACTGAAAAGCAAGCCAATTCTCATGGATCATGGAACCAGTATGAGTTAGAGGTAGGGCACAAACTCCTGAATTCCTGGGTTTGAAAGAAGCCCTATCCATGATGCTCTGTTCAGATACAGAAACAGATAAAAAGACAGATAAATGGTAAATGAATAGAAAAATAGATAAATGATAGCCATGTAAGAGATAGATAAATGATAGGTAGTTAGGTGATAGATAAATGATAGAAAAATAATTGATAAGACAAATAATAGCTAGATGATGATAGAAAGACAGAAAGGCAGACCAATTGATCAATAAATGTTCATATATATTAAAGTTTATCATCCAGATAATGTATGATTAAGAAGAGAACAGCATAACAGATGGAAAAAATCTAAATATTTCACTAGTACAATAAAATTTAGACATATATGGGAAAGAGTTCCTTCATATTGAATAGCCCCCTCCCAGTAGGAGAATATGCCTAAGAATGGCATGAGAATGTAAAGATGGATTATGATCTGCACAAATAAAGGGAGTATACATAGCAATGAGGATCACTGAAATATTAAAATTTATAATCTAATTTTCCTCACAATACTTCATGATATAATATATCAACTATAAAGTACCATATAAATATATTTTCTCCCCCACTTTTTAGTTGATAAAAATGGTAATAGTTAAAGTCACATCAAGGGAGTAATTACACAAAATAAGGGGAAATTCTGGAGAAGGCAGGAAAAAAGACAGAAGAGGGATGATATGAAAGTTAGGAGGAAAATCAAGAAAATATATACTGTCATGAAAGAAGCAAGAGCAAATGATAGCAAATCTAAGTTAAGGACAGAGTCTATGCAAGGAACAGACAATATCTTTTTGTTTATAATATGGTTATGATATTTTTAATGAACTTCATCTAATCACAGAGATATTCATTTATTATAGAATACTTAAGCAATTTAAAAAGAGAAATGGATCCTGTGCCAGATTTTCCATGGTTTCTTGGTTGAAAAATATTTCAAAATATTCTACTTTCACCCAACTTGCTCATCCTGAAATACTATTTGAAGTGAAATTAACTACTTCAGATTTCCACTAGTGCCAGCTGATACTTCTTTCCCAAATTACTTTAAGAATTTTGTTTGTCTCAAGTTGATTTGGAAATTCACGATTTCTGTCCCTTGGCCTTCACATTTGACCAGGGACTCCTCCTAGTGGTTACCACATCAACTGTATGCCTTATTCTTTGCAAAGAAATGCAATATGTGGGCTTGTTCATTTGTTGAGAATAGCTACTGTAGAGCAGTTGTTTTCCCCACCCTAACTCCCCCTTTTTTTCTCACTGAAGATAAGGACTCCTTTTTAATGTCAAAGAATTGTATAGACATCATAAAATGTTAAGAATTTCTATTGATTGAAAAAATGCATGACAAAAAGTTCCTATGAATTTAAGTAAAAAGAATTTGCATTTTATTAATAACAATAAATCTATGAGTAACTTGAAAATAGTAATATATATGTCTGAGAAATTCTATTTACTGAAAAGATATTATAGGGACCAGACTTCTGATTTTATTAATAGAGGAAACTATAGGTAAGCAAATTGCTTTTATTAATGGTGGTCTGTTTCTACTCTGCAACTTCGCCCTAGAAAGTGGCCTAAGGACCTCTGAGATTACCTGGGGGTTACAAATCCATTAGGTGACAGAGGCAGGACCTAAACCCAGGGCTTCCTGGTTTTAAGGCAGGCTCTCCAACTACTATGCTAAATTGTCTCTTAAGACTTATTAAATTATGCTGCACATTTCTAGGAAACTAAAGATCAAAATGACAATATTTAATGCATATATATATAGATTTCTGGATTCACTGTAATAACATCAAGTCTCAGGGATCCTAAGGCCCACTGGAGTATAGTTCTGTGCAATCATCATTTTCATCTCCTTTCTGGAAAAAAAAAATAATCTTTTTTTTCTTCCACTTGTCCAAAGCCTATCCTTCAAAGTCTAGATCAAGCCAGACTTCCTCTATGAATACTAGGAATGTGTATCAAAATGATTATGAAATGGTTTTCTAGTTGTCCTCATGTGCTAACTTTGTTTCTCTAAATTGTAACTCTCTAGGAGTCAGAAACCATGTAATGTTTCCTTTTTCTCTCCTATTGACCAAACTTGCTAAATGATAAGTAAAAGAGATTAGGCAGATGGATGAGTAAAAATCCATTTGCACTATACATCTTTGTGAATGAATTGCATAGAAAAGAAGGAACGTGGGATGGTACGATGGAAATAAAACTGGTTCCAGAGTCAGAGATTTTGAGCTCAAATTTTATTTCTGATCATGGTAACTTTTACCTTAATGGGCCTCAGTAGAACTGGCCATAAAAGACCTTTTACCTTGCGCTTACCTACAAAACAGAGGCAGCCAAATTGACTCACTTTCCTTTGATGAACAAGGAGTTGTTAATTTATTTAGTAAAATGGTAAACAACTTTACCCTACTAGCTGCTCTATGATGGTACCCCAAGGATAACTGGGCCTTAACATTTGCTCTGATGCTACACTTGCCTGCTCTACTCAAAGATTTCAGGGCCTTGTTAGCCATCCTGCACTGAGCCATGGGATCCATTAAGCATTTCCATCTACCCTATAGTTAAATCCTCTTAAGTGTATTCTGTTTCACATTTAGAATATGAATTCCTCAAAAGAAATTTTTTTTTTGCTTTTTATCCCAAGGTTAACACACATAGCCCACAATGCCGATTTAACAAATGCTTCTTGGTTGACTATTTGATAGAGGTATGTTGTCTTCTGCAATGAAAATGGAAGCTTCTTAAGAACAAAGGCTATTTGTATCTCCAGGGTTTAGTGCAGGGCTCAGCACATTAAAACATTTAATAAATACTTTTTAAAATAATTCATTAACCTATAAAATGAGAGGATTGGATTAGATGGCTTAAGAGGTCTTTTTGGTTCTATATCTATGATTCTATTCCTTATAGTAAAATACTGTTTTAAAACTACTCATACATCATTTAAAGGAGAGCTTCTGTGTTTGTAAATAAGCATGACAAACATACCACAATGCACAGCTTCTATTCTGTTTCTGTCCATTTGAAGATAAACAATGTAGAAACAGCAGCAATATGGCATAGTGGAAAGAAAGCTAGATTTGGATTAAGGAGAAAAGGTTTGAATATCAGACATTTACTAGCTAGGTGACCATAAGTAAGTCACTTAACCATTAGGTGGTTCAGTTATTATCTGAGTTATTGCCTATCTCATGGGTTTGTTTGAAGAAAAGTACTTTGTAAACTTTAAATTTCTATGGAAATTATTGTTATTCTATTATCTAAGTATTGCTCTTGATTACATATTACATAATAAATTGAGCTGATCCAAGAAAAAAAAACTATATGGGAAGTTTGCTTCTTCATCCCCTAACCCATCATTCTTCATAATTTTCCCGTTCCTTTAATCTCTTTCCCCATTTCTCTCTTCCTAGCTCTTTGTTTCATTTAGTAAAGTACTGGAAGATCTGACTTGGGTCATTTATAAATACTAATGGATGGTTTTACCTCGGTGCAAGCAAATTTTAGTTACCTTTAATAATATTTTCACTGTAAGCCTTCCACATAGCTACTCATGAAACAGAAGATTTTACCCTTTATTAATGGAAGTTTAGGGCATTAGTAATCTGGCAGGAGATTTTTTTGTGGGGGAATTTAAGAGTAGGCAAACAGTGATGTGATAAAATTATGCAAAGCCCTTTACAAATTTCCATTTCCCCCCATTATTATCATTCTCTTAAGGTTGGCCAAGGAAGATAAATGTAACTTTATGGAGAAAGAGGAACAATAAGACAATGCTTACAAAGTGTTACTAGGGAGAGTAAACAACAGTGGTTTCCCCCATTCAAATCCCAGAGATGTCTCTTGGCTCTCCTGGAAAGGACAAGTCAGGGCTGTTTCCTATAGTGCATAGAGACTCATTTCTGAGAGTTACTGGTGATAAAGGAGTCTATGACTTTTGGTGCCAATTTCTTCCAAGACAATTTTAGGAAGTCACTCTACTATAATATATCTGTTTTGTTAAGCAGAGGGAAACTCCTTTCCTCATCATCATTAAGATTAATCTTTTTATTTCTTTTTTGTCCTCCCTCTATTCTGGTACTTTATTATACATATTTGAAATTTTTTACAAACTTGTTGCTGTTTTAATTATTATTTAATAATCTTTTCATATATTTTCCCTTACTAATACCATGGAGTATTTTTCTTCTCTCCTGCATTACTTGTACTTTTGATAACATGGTTTCTGACAAATAAATAATTAATGGGACTGGATTTGAGGGTAAGGGAATAATAATACCTCTAGGAGCCTCATCTTATAACTTAAGCAGCATGACTGTTCATTTGATTTTAATGCAGCAGCCAAAATTGTAGGTCCTAACTAATTTGTGGAGGCAACTAGGGGGCCCACTGGTTAGAATACAGGGTCTGAAATTAGGAAGATGCATTCATATTTCTGGCTTCAAATCTAGTATAAGATATTTACTAGCTGTGTGACCCTATTCAAGTAATTTATCCCTGACTGACTTTATTTCCTCATCTGTAAAATAAACTAAAGAAGGAAATGGCAAACCAGTCCAGTATCTGCCAAGAAACACGAAATGAGGTCATGAAGAATCAAACATGACTACAATGACTGAACAATAGAAACTAATTTATAAATGTGATTAAACCTATATTTGCACAAGGAAATAACTCTTCTTTAAATTTAGAGAAAACCAACACTTGATTTCTCCAAGACTAGACACAGCTCAGAAAAATGACACACAAATCAGCCCATACAATTTACTTATTTCATCCTAATCTCACCACCTCACAACTGAACATGAAACATTGATAAATTTGATTCTACCTTTTTCAGCTTACCAATCAGCTATCAATGAATGGAAATAGTCACATGGCCCAGGGCTGGAAATATAAGCAACAGAAAAGAGCACAAAAAACTCACCAATGATGCCACTAAGCATTATGTGTCATAGCTGTGCAAATTGATTCAATTATTTGTTCAAAACAAATATTACCATTTAGCTAGAATCTTGGTGAAACCCACAACACGAAATTGAATGGGATCCTGTTCATCCATAATTATTTAAGCATACATGTTTTGCTGCCATGAATTAAAATCCACCCAAGAGTCTACCCAATGTAGCTAGAAATGCTGATTAGCTAAAAAAAAATCAGAAAAATTTAGCACTGAATTGGGAGAATGGCATTCACTTTTGAAGAAATGACAGATAGGCACTTTAATGAGGAAAAAAATATGGGCTTAATGTAACTGTAGTCACATCAGTTCCTATAAGAGAGAAATCACATTTACTGATGTGCTGATTTCTGCCGCCAAAACACCAGCCAGGGAGAACAAAGATTGTCAGAGCAAGAGTTTTGCTACCCAGCCAAGATAACCCAGTGTTTGGACTCAAATTGCAATATGACATTCTCAGGGGGGAAATGAGTTTTTATTTCTGAAGCCAGATCTTTAAGTGATTTTTACTGGTGTCAGTTTTTCTAGGACTCAGGGGTTTCCCTTGACAAGCATCAGGAGTCTCCAGCAGGTTGTCACACTGTCTTCAAACACATAAGCTTTCATAAATCAATAATGAAATTTTTCCATTATTTGAATTAAATACTTCTAGGATCTTCTACAACACAGTTTCACAATATATTGGAGGAAATGTCCAAATGCATTGGTGTTATCTTGCTGCCCAAAATTTTTTGAAGGAATCTTTAGTCCAAGTTGGACTGAGCTAAATTTTCATTAGAATTAGCTTTAGGCTTTACAAATGAGAAACATGAAAGTGAAATGGAGGGTCAAAGACAAAACAAACTATCCTTTAAGAGCTAACATTTTCCCAGTGGGAAAGGGAGGAGTTTAGAATACAGTATGGAGACAGATTCTATACACACCCACCTACACACACACACACACACACACACACACACACACAAGAAGAAGAAGAAGAAGGAGATGACACCAGAGATTTAGAAAGGTAATTTAGAATGGAGAAAGTAAAGCTATAGTTTCTGGCATGCTTAAAACCTGGAAGACCACCCTGTCTGTCACATTAGCCACTGGCTGCTCCATGGAAATGTCAAATTTTAGTTAAGTCTGGCTAAACATTTATTCACAATGTAGTGACCTGATGCCACATTGTTTTTCTCCAAAATAAGCATTACCTCACTGTGGAAACTTAGACAACTTAGAACTTAACAGTCTCCTCATCAATGAAATGATGCTAGACTAAATGAACTTTACTGATGCATGTTACCCTTATCTTTCTAGAGTAAGACCACAGCACAGGATACTGGAAAGAGACCTGACTCTGGAGCTAGAGGACCCAGGTTAATATCTTACACCTGTCACTTATGACCTGGGTAACTTTGGATAAGGTGCTTAATCTTCAGTTTCTTTGTCTGTAAGATGAAGGGTTGAATGAGATCCCCTCAGAGGCTTCTTTCATGTTTAGAGTTATGATTTTTATAATTAAACCCCTTTTTCTACTCCCCAAATGACAGCCAATAATACTGGCTTTGTTGTTTGTAGGACAAGACATTCTATTCCTGACTCTGGAAATTTTCTATGCCTATCTCTAAACCTGTAGTGCTCTCTTACCTCATCTCCTCCTCCTGGATTCCCAGGCTTCCATCTAGCCCCAGTTAAAACCCTGCCTTTCATAGGAAGGCTTTCAAAGTCTTCATAATTTGAATGCCTTTTCTGTATCAATTATTTCTAATTTATCCTTGCTTATTCAAGGATAAATTTACATGTTGTTTCTCCTTAATAGACTGAGCTCCTTGAAAGCAGGGATGTTGGGGTATTTTGTTGCTTTGTTTTGGGGAGATTATTTTTGTGTGTGAGTTTTTAAAAACTACTTAAAATTATTTTTAAAACTGTTTTAACATTGTAGCCCAGCACTTAGCACAGTACCTCATATATAGCAGGCAGTTTTTTTTAATTCAATTGACTGAATATATGATGGAGTCTGAAGCATTAAAAACTGATTTCTATTGAGTTTTATAATATATTTACATATTATTTCATATTTAATGATTTATATGGGTTTCAGAGCTATAGGGTATTCCTAGTAGTGCTTCAACTATTTTAATTTTTCAAAATTCATATTCAATATTGATATATTAAATTATGCAATATTTATGGAATGTTTATGGAGCAGCAAGGCCTTGGTTAATAATATTAGAATCACAGATGTGAAATGAAAGGTTGTGAAAGCAAAAGTAAACTCAATAATTTAATTTCCATAAGTATTTTTGGTTTGTCATTTCAGTGACATCACAGACCAAAGAGCATATACTGGTGAAAAGGTAGGGTGTAAACATGGCCAGGCATCATTTCCTATAAAGATCATTTTTAAGAGTTCATGAAGATTATAGGAGGAAAAAAGGATCTAGTTAAATTTCAAGTGATGGTTCATATCAGATACATGGGTGGTACAATGGATACAGTACCAGTTTCTTGCACATAGCAAAAGGTTGATAGATAAATAGGTTACTACTAAATATATTTCGTTGCACTGAGATTGTTTAATGGGGACTGATTTTTAAAGCAAATGAATAAAGAAGAAAAGAGACTTTCATAGCTCCCTCAAGGTCCTGATTTCCAGAAATTTATCATTAACTCTTAAATCCTTTAAAAAGATAAAATGTCTTTCTATTCTTCAAAGCTAGGTTATAATAAAAGGGATAGGCTTTGCCTGCCTTTTAACTTCCTTAATCTCAAAGATTATTTCTGACAATCATTGATTCTTTCAATTATGACTACTAATTTCTTAAGTTATCTCTTCTTTATGAGTCCATGAATGAACATTCAATAGTATAACATAATGGAAAGTATAATAAATCTGAAACTGAAAGGTTTGGCTTTGAAAGGTGCCTCAGACATTTATTAAAATGTGTTTCTATGAGCAAATCACTTCACTTATGGGCCCAGTTTCTTCATCTGTAAAATAAGAGGGCAAGACTAGGTGGCTTTTAAGGTCTCCTCCCACTCCAAATCTAAGATCCCATTTCTATTGACCCATGTGCCACATGAAAGTGAAAAGCTCAAATAATAGAGGAAATACTTTGGAAAAATACCTATTTAACTCTACAGCATACCCATTTTAGGCCATAGATACTGCACAGAGAAAATCCTGCCTGCAGTGCCAAAGAATTAGAGATACATAAGAAAACACCCTTAAAAGCTTTTGGCTAATCATAGATTGCTAAGCTCCAACTTGCAGGTCCCAGCAACCACAACTATATTATCATGAAATGCTGAATGAATTATAATCAGATTACACAAAAAGCGATCATGTACAACACTAGCAAACACTATTAAATACATTACATGTTCAATTCCTTTGCATGTTTTTCCCCCCACAAAGGCAGCATTTGAAATTGAATCTCATTTACTTCTACAACCATTTTGGTCCTTCTGCATGCTGACACATGGTATTTTCTAATCCTTCTTTGTGAAAGGAACAAAAGCAGCATCTGAAGATCTTATTCAAGAAGCATGAGTTGATGGGCACAGGAGATTTTTTAAAAAGCCACATGGGGTCAGAATCTGGATCTATATTCCAAAGCCTTTAATTCTAAGGGTCTTCGCTTCAATACAATATTTGTAAGGGGGAAGTATAATGGGCTACTTACCTGACACTCACTCTCTGTCAAATAACAAGTAACATGAACATAATATGAACACCTGTGATTCTGTTCCCTTACTTATAACTTAGGGATAATATTTCTTTCTCTACCTAACAAGGTTTCTGTGAGGGAAGCACCCACTATATATTGTTGAGAATTTAGAGATATGAGTTATTATTATAGAAATGTGAGTTGTTATTATTTTTCCTCTAGAGTCTGTGAACAAGTAAAAGACAACATCCCTGCCCTATTCTTGCTGCCATTTCTGACCTAAGAGAGTAATGATGATGATGAGAATTTGTTGGGGATTGTAGAAAGTGTATTTTGAGATTGATGGGCCACAATTCCTCCATCACCAAATGGAGGTAAATTTCTAAGGAAGAACAAGTCTCTCCCTCCCTTGTAACATGTGACCCAACCCTTCCTCCACCATTGGTATGTTTACAATAATGTTCTAAGAATTTTTCAAAGAGAGATAAGCTGTGAGATATTTAAAAAATACATTTATTTAAAACTTAAATGCAAAATAAGAAAGTAAAATAGTAAGACATAAAAAGAAAACAATAACAGCAGCAACAACATTATGTGCCCAGCAGAACATCAAGGAGGACTCAAAATACCTAACAAATTTCCATTTAGAGAAAGCATATATAATAGTAGAAGACATTGTATTCATGTCTATCTTATGTGTGCTTCTTTGTAGGTTTTCTTTCATTCTCTGCTGTGCATTTCCTCCTCCTTTCCATCTTACACTTCCCCCATCCCCAAAGCAGTTAAGCATAGTATATTTATATATGCATACCCACAGATATAAGTATATTTACATATATGTTCATGTAATTCATTAAATAAATACCTTTATACATATATACACACATATGCTATACACATAGACATATATCTAAGACAATAATAATATGACTGACATAATGTAGATTTCTCTTTATTGAAACTTTTTAAAGTTTGATTAATCATTACTACCCCTATTTAAAAAAAAATAAATTCTACTCCTGATCATTATTATGTTTGCATATATCTCTTATTTCCTACTCTGCTAATTCTTCTATTTTACTTCTACCTGTCAACTTGACTTACAATTACTTAACCTCTCTCCCTACCAAAACACATAAGATATTAATAATATTATTTTGGTTGTCTTTAGTGGCTTAGGAACATATTAAACTGAATTGAGTAATATTTTGTGAATCACAAGCAGACTTTGACTAATACAGAATTAGAACATGACTTTTTAAGATTTTCACATGACACAAAAATATATACACTTTGACCCAATGTGTAGTGTTATGCCTCAGTTTCCCTGAATTGTTCTGCTTCAGTCTCCCTGGTGGCACCCCCCCCACCCTGGACAACTCACTTAGCCGAGAGAGACAGACAGACAGAGGCAGATGAGAGAGAGAGAGAGAGAGAGAGAGAGAGAGAGAGAGAGAGAGAGAGAGAGAGAGAGAGAGAGAGAGAGAGAGAGAAATTAAGTATACTTAAAACAAACTAAGCAAAAAAGGTGAAAAGACTGGGTTTTGATCCACATTCAGTCACCATAGGTCTCTCCCTGCCTGTGAATGGCTCTTTCATCACAAATCTAATGGAATTGGCCTGAATCAACTCATTGTTGAAGAGCCACACCCATCACAGTTGATCACATAATACTGTTGTTGCTGTGTACAAGGTTCTCTTGATGCTACTCACTTCACTTAGCATCAGTTCATGTAAGTCTCTCCAGGCCATTCTGAAATAAGCCTATTCATCTTTTTAAATAGAAAAATAATATTCCATAACATTCATATACTATAACTTATTAAGTCATCCCCCAACTGATGAACATCCACTCAATTTCCAGTTCCTTGACACTACAAAAAGGGCTGCTACAAACATTTTGAGCATCAAAATTTCCATTTCAAGAAGAGTCATTCCTGGTGCAAAATCAATGAATTACTGAAATCTCCAGTCCTGTGTAAGATCACAGATGGGTTCATACATTGAGCTAAAAAAGACCTCAAAGCCATCTAGTCCAATCCACTCTTTTTACACATGAAGAAAATGAAACTCAAGACAGTTAAGTAATTCACCTAAAATCATAAGAATGTTATAGGGTAGAGGTAAATTTGAATCTCTGGCTCCAAAGCCAACTCTCCTTCCACCATTTCACAGGGCATCAACTAAAAGTTGAAAGAGCAGGGAATGCCATATTCAACGCAAGAATCATGTGAACCTTCGGATTAAAAGAAATAACAAGCAGCTGAGTTAAATGTGTATTAAAGAGAGAGAATCAGATGACTTGAGTTATGTTCTTCTCCCACACAGAAAGGAAACAGAGAAAGCTGCTGCAATGCCACAATAATAAAATGAATGCCACTTTCACTTTGGGATATCTTCATCTTGTTTTACTAAAGAGAAATGCTAATAATTCAGCTAAGTAGATTATCATGAAAAGCATACAAAAGCATAAGTATCTTTTGTTGATAATGGCCTCTTTTCCTTTCCACATGTTGCCCTAACACTAGGAATGTAGCTTCTCTCTCTCATCATTCACTGTCACATTCAATGATTATGTATATGTAACACAGTTACTTTGTGGAAAGGTCAACTTTTTTATTTCCTTTGAAAGTTAGGTATCTAAGGACAATATAAAGCTAGTGAAAATAAGACTGACCATGTATCTTGCAACATTTTTACAAACACTGGATAAATAATTCTTTTGACACCTAGATGAAATAGATAGTTTTCTTCATGTTGCAGCTGGTGAAGTCACTTTTACAATATTTATATAATTTATTTCACCAAAGCATTCATATGCTTACCATTATCATATAGCTTATTTCACCAAAGAATTTACATGCTTCCCATTATCATCTCTACCTTATACTTCCAAAGACCATTATGACTCTATTATCTTTTCAATTGTCTAAGTATTATTAGTCACACCCCTTGCTTATAAAAGGAAATAGATTTGGGAAAAAACAAACAAAAAAAATGTGAAATGACTTATCCTAGTCACCAAGTAATATAACAA
>JAJPUD010004005.1:44896-107175 GCA_023553655.1 Myrmecobius fasciatus
CAATTCCACTGTATTTTAAAGTGAACATATGAAAACTTAATGACTGATTACATATACAGGCTAATAATCCATCCAACTTAGAACAGGGTAAGACAATTATGGAGAAATTGTATTATAGGGCCATGAGATTAATATAGTTCTGATAAAGAAAAGCCACATTAGAAGAGTCTTTCAAAGTGTGTGTGTGTGTGTGTGTGTGTGTGTGTGTGTGTGTGTGTGTGTGAGAGAGAGAGAGAGAGAGACAGAATGTTTTCTTGACTAACCTTTGCTTCTGTTCTCATTGAAGTATCTGAATATCCTAAATTTTATATTAAAAATAATCAAAGAGTATGATTTAGGAAAACCAATACTGTCATTTTCCCCAATAAGAAAAAAGACAGAAACAAAGATCTAAGATATACCCAAATATCCATAGCAACACTCTTTGTAGTATAGTAGAAACAGCAACAAAGCACCCTGAGGGTAAGACATGAGGTAGCTTATGCTAACTGGGCCAAACCATTGAAGCTACCTCTTCTCAGATGTTGGTACAGACAGTCGATAATACTGAACTCAAAAAGTGTGGGAACAGCAGTGGCCTCCAGACTAACAACTCTATTTCCAATCCATCCCTAATAGGCATCACAGAGAAAACCAATCACTATAGAGAATGGGACTCTCATGCCTCTACCAAAGCCAATAACCAATCGAATGGCATCAATAAGGCAGGCCTTTATAGCTAAAATAGGAGTGACCCATTTGCAGATTTAATGTGTAAATTGCCTCTACAGGTGTTAAAGCACCTACCTCCTCAACAATCACATCTATTAAAGATATGGAAAGAAAGTTCTCCTTATCAAAATCACTGGCACCGTCAAGTCAGAAGTAGTTATATTAAAAGAAATTGCATTTTAAAAGTTGCATTATCAAATGTTTTGCCAATATGATCCCAAGGACCACAGATACTTTTTATTTGACTTGTATCTAGAAACGCCTACATTTGTTTTCCTTCCTCTATATAATACAGTGTGAGTTCCTTCAAAGCAGGAATTGTCTTTTCTTTTTTTCTTTCTTTCTTTTTTAACCTCTATCACTTAGCACAGTGCTTAGCACATAACCATTGTTATTTTTTCATTCAATTATTCATCCATCCATTCTTTCATCTTTCTGGTTATCCATATAATTTATGCCAAGAAATAATGCATAATACAAGAATCAAAGTAAAAACTCCCCTCTGCCCCAATCTCTATCTGTAGTACATTTACTATGTATAATACATTATAGTAGGTACTGAGGGGAAATACAATATGAAATTTCCTGCTCTTTCAAGGTTTAAAATTTATGAAAAGAGATATAGCGTATAACCAAGACAATGGCACCAAATAGAGAGTGATAGAAGCTCAAAGGAGAGATCTAGACAAAATATTTTTGGAAAATCCAAAGGAGATGCAATAATTTTCAGCTGGGGAGAAGAGAAGGGACAAGAATCAGAAAAGCCTTCATGGTGGAGAAGATGCCTGAATTTAGTATTAGAACAAGGCAGAAATGAGAAGGCATTTTAGGCATAGAAGAATAGCCTGAAAAAAATGCAGAAGTAGGTGTCAAGATGTTAAACATTTACTTGTCTTTCCTCAATACAAGTCTCTCTCTGAAAAAAAAAAGTATGCATAATGCAGCTTTATTTTTAATTGCATTTATTTTTTCTTCACCATTATTTAAATTTTAGACAACCAACAAATCAAGTTCTGATGAGTAGCATATGCCTCTTTCTATTTCCTCCAAAGATCTATCATACCTAACTTTTCTAACATTTTGTTTACCTCCTTAACTTCTTTCTTATTTATTTTGTGGTTTGATTTATCAAGTTCTGAGAGAGGGAGGTTGAGATCCCCCACTATTATAGTTTTGCTGTCTATTTCTTCCTGCATCTCTCTGAACTTTTCCTCTAGGAATTTCCATGCTATACCACTTGGTGCATATATGTTTAGTATTGATATTGCTTCATCATCTATGGTACCCTTTAGGAAGATATAATTTCCTTCTTTGTCTCTTTTAATTAAGTCTATCTTTGCTTTTACTTGGTCTGAGATCAGGATTGCTACCCCTGCTTTTTTTTGTTCACCTGAAGCATAATAGATTCTGCTCCAGCCTTTTACCTTCACCCTGTATGTATCTCTATGTTTTAGATGTGTTTCTTGTATACAACATATTGTTGGATTCTGGTTTTTAATCCACTCTGCTATCTGCTTCTGCTTTAAGGGAGAGTTCATTCCATTCACATTCACAGTTAAAATAACTAATTCTATATTTCCTGTCATCTTATTTACCCTAGCTTATGCTTTTCTCTTTCTTATCCCCTTTCCCTCCTCCCTACTATTTTGCTTTTGAAAACCACTTCCCTCAAACAATCCTTCCCCTTTAGAGCCCCACCCACCCCCTTTTTCCCCCCTTTCCCTCCAGTTTCCTTATAAGTACGTCTATTATTCCCTCTGAGCCAAATCTGATGAGATGGAGATTAACCCAATTCTCATTCCCCTCCCTTTTCTCCCCTCAATCATTATAGGTTTTCTTTGCCTCTACATGTGATGTAATTTCCCTTATTTTACCTCCTTTTCCTCTTCTTCCAGTGTTATCCCTTTTCTACCTCTAATTTCTTTTTCAGTTTATCATATCATAAGATTTGTAAAATCACAATAAACATATCATAATAATCATAAAATCACAGTAATCATATGATAATAATCATAAAATCACAGTAATCATATCATAATCATAATGTAATAATCAATTCATAAAATCAACCCTCATTCTATAAGTATCTATAACATAAATATAGTTCTCAAGAGTTATTTTTTCTTGTTACCTTTTTATGTTTCTCTTGTGTTCTGTGTTTGTAGATCAAATTTTTTGCTCAGTTCTGGTCTTTTCAGTAGAAATAGGTGAAATTCTCCTATATCATTGAAAGACCATCTTCTTCCCTGGAAGATAATGCTCATGCTAGCTGGGTAACTTATTCTTGGCTGTAATCCAAGTTCCTTTGCCCTTCGGAATATCTGATTCCAGGCCCTTCGATCCTTCAAAGTAGAAGCTGCTAGGTCCTGTGTGATCCTAATTGTAGCTCCCCGATATTTAAATTGTTTCTTTCTGGCTTCTTGTAATATCTTTTCCTTGGTATGATAGTTCTGGAATTTAGCCACGATATTTCTGGGGGACTTAATTTTTGGGTTTCTTTCAGGAGGTGATCGGTGGATTGTTTCAAGGAGTATTTTGCCTTCTGGGTGTAAAATATCAGGGCAGTTTTCTTTTATGATTTCCTGGAATATAGTGTCCAGGTTCTTTTTTTCATCATGGCTTTCAGGAAGCCCTATAATCCTTAGATTGTCTCTCCTAGATCTATTTTCCAGGTCAGTTGTTTTTCCTAGGAGATATTTCATGTTTTTCTCTATCTTTTCATTTTTTTTTGTTTTTGTTCAACTGATTCTTGAAGTCTTGATGAGTCATTAATTTCCAATTGTTCGATTCTAATTTTTAATGTCTTATTTTCTTCAGTTACTGTTTTTAGTTCCTTTTGCAATTGACCAATTACATTTTTTTGTTCACTGCATTCTTTTTCCATTTTTTCTATTTTATTTTGCAGTGATCTTATTTCGTTTCCCCATGTTTCTTCTAACTCTCTTTTAAGATTTTTTATGCAATCTTCAAAGAAAGCCTTGTGACATGGAGACCAATTTATGTCTCTCTTTGGGGCTTTTTCTGGAGTTGCTTTACCTTTAGGGGCCTCAGGATTTGAGGTCTCTGTTCTTCCCTCTCTCCATAAAAGTTGTCTATGGTGAGAGCTCTTTTTGGTTTTTTATTCATTTTTTTTTAAAGGTGTGAGGTCTGTTTAGGGCAAAGGTGGGACAGCTGCTTTAATTTGCCCTGGAGCAGTTCTGCTGATTGAGTTATTTCAGGAACTGGGCAGTTCTGCTGATTGAATTATGTCAGGGCTGGGCACTCCGCTGATTGAATTATTTCTGGTGCTTATCAGACCTGTTGTTTGATTGATTGCATATGCCTCTTTCTAAGATCTAGATGCTAACCATGAATATTTAATCATTAGTTCCCAGAGTTAAACTAAATCCAGCAGATGCCTGGGAACAGATAACCTGACTTACAAGGTAGAGAAAATCTTTTGCTATCTGGAGTATAGGAAAATCTCAGGAATCAGAGGACTTGGGGTGATATCATGCCTTTGATTTTTTTTTTTCATGTATGTCTTTAGGGAAGTCACATTCCTCCTTTTGCCTATAAAATGAGGGGTCTTAGATTTCTTCCTGCTCTAGACCTATTATTCTATGTTCATTCATGGACAAATCTCAATCTCTCTAAGATTCTATTTTCTCATAGGTAAAATGGAGGCAAAATACTTATAAGGATCAAATAAGAAATTATTTGCATCAGGTCATTGTGAGAACTAAATGTAAGAATATATGGAAAGCACTTTGCATAACCAAAAGCATGATATAAATTGTAACTCTTAGTAACAAAAAAAAAAACATGAAGGGGAATAATGTGAATTTTAGTGAGAAAGGTTGGTTGGAAACAGATTGTAGAAGCTGTTAAATGTCAAGCTAAAGCATTTATATTTTATTCTATTAACAACAGGAAGCCACTCAAGGTTTTCAGCTCCGGAGTGACATGGCTCTAAGATACAGGAGGAAGATTATTTTGGGAACAGTGAGAAAGATGGAATGTAGAAGAGTAATGCTGAAGGTAGGAGGGCCAGATAGGAAGCTTTTGCAAATATCTTAGTGAGAGGTGATAAACACCCGAACAAGAATATGAAGAGCAGAATAACGATAGGAAAAATATTTTGGAGGCAAAATTAATAGAACTTTAAAACTGACTGGATGGGGAATTGAGGGAGAAGAAAACGTCAAAAAGGATTCCAAGGTTTTGTGTTTCAGAGCAAGAAGATGGCGTCAAATGAAAACTCAATATTATAAGCTGTTATTCTTTCGTATTTAAAATATTACTCACAAGGGTGAAAACAATGTTAAAATAAGATGTAAATAAATTTTGATAATTTAAAAGAATTTTCATATATGGAAATGTCCTCTATCTTGTTTTTCTAGATGCCACCCTCTCCTGTAAGAAATGAAACCAAATGGGCAAAATGATCCAAAGCAAAGAGCATGTATGATCATGTATGCATGTCCAAATGATCTCTCACCTGTCTGTAGTAAGAATTTTTTTATTATCTCTTTGCTTAAACTATTAATGATTTTTATTTATTAGAAGTTGTTTTCTTTTTGCTCTTTTAGTTTGCTTTATTTGGGGTTGCATCAGTTAATACAAATTCTCCCATGTTTCTTTTATTCACTGCACTATTATACAGTAATTCATAAGCATATATAAATCAATTTTTAAAATTTAATTTTATTCATTCCCCTATTGATGAATACTAAATTTATTTGCAGTTTCTTGCTACTCAGACAACTAGTATTTATTAAGCATCTACTATGTGCCAGATACTGTACTAAGTACTGTGGATAAAAAGAAAAGTGACCACAAGCTATGTTACTATGAATGTTTTGATATATATTAAACCTTTATTTCCATTTGTAGAGCATTTCTGTATCATGAAGGTATATGCCAATAGGATCTCTATGTCAAAATTTTAAACAATTTAACTATTTTGACTCAATTCCAGACTAACACCCTGACAATGGAGCTGTTAAGTGACAGTACACCTATTTGCATTTGTTGTCTAGTGATTTCAGTCATGTCCAACTATTCCTGATACCATCTGGGTTTTTTATTTGGAGTGGGTTTTTTGTTTTGCTTTGCTTTGTTTTTGGTAAAGGCATCGGAATGATTTCCATTTCCTTCTTCAGCTTATTTGACAGATGAGGAAACTGAGTCAGAGTTAAGTGATTTATCCAATTTCACACTTCAGGGATGGTGTTTTATCCACTTTACCACATGGTTGCCTCTCAATGTTATTATAGTTAAGTATCTGAGGCCCGAACTGGACTTGGGAAGATGAGTTCTTGATTCCAGGCCTGGAATTCTATTTACTGTGCCATCTAGCTACCCCATTCTCTGCATAGCCCCACCATCATTAAATACAGATTTTTGGATCATCTTTGGCAATTGGAAATTTTCAGGATGTGAGGTGAAGTCCTGGAGTTGTTTTAATTCATATTTTTTTACCTTATTAGGAGCAAATTTTCATATGGTCATTTGCAGTACGAAGTTCTTTTGAAAAATTATACATATTCCATGAGCTCATATGCACTGAGAAATGACATTTTTTGTTCATATAAGATTTTTGAAGAATCAAAGAGAACTTTGACTATCTACGAGAAATAAAGATAATAGTTGCTATGAAACCTGTGGGGTGAAAAAAAAATCAAAGTAATTGGGCTATAGATTTGATTAAGTTTTTGAGAGAAGCAGGATTTATTAAGGAAAATCATTATTTTGATGAAGAAAGATATCCTAGTTGTAATACTTACTGGTTTTGTGAACTGAGGCAAAACATCTTATGTCTTTAATTCTCAATGGCTTCATCTGTATAATAATAATACTTGTAGTATCTTACAACTCACAAGGCTATTATGAAAAAATGTTGTACAAACTCTAAAGAATTATGTTAATAAGAACCTTTTTTTATGAAACTAAGGTAAAAATGGAAATATTTTTAGTTAGGTCTTTTTATTCTGATAAAGGACAATATCATTTACAGAGACAACATTTTTCTAAGTGTAACCAAAACTTAAACAAGAATATATTGTGTATATTCTGGTTGGAAGGTCACTGAACATCAGAGACAGCATGCTCATCCACTGCTTGATAAAAGGAACAGAAATGCTACTCATATAGATTATTCTTATTATTGGCAGAAGGCCTACTAGTAAATTACAGCCTGCTGAATATATTTCTGCAAAAGGCTGAGCTTATTCATCAGTGTCTAGACTTAAAGTTATCACTGAATCCTTTTCCTTCTGGAATCACACATTCATAAAAAAGATGAGTCCTGGGAAAATCTTACAGATGTCTGTAATAGATCAAACATCTACAAGTATTTAGAATTACTCTCAGACATCTGCTCAAAAACACTGTCATCTCATGATAACCAAGGAATTGTTGGGATCCATACAGTGGTAACTACTGCCTTATATGAAGGTCTTTCTAATATTTCAATAATTCAAGTTTTAAGAATGGGGATTCCAATAAGATCTTGTCTTATAATGAATTCTACTCTGCTATAAAATTATATAATGAAGTTTCAGTGTACCATTTATCAAGTTGGTATATCATCTAAACCCATTTCAAGTCACTGTTTCTCTTTTTAAAAGAAATTTTCTATATAACAACATCTATAAGAAATCCCCAAATGCCTACTAACTCTATAATATCCATAAGAATTAAGATTTCTAAAATCTGTTAGCTTAAAACTACTTGAAAAGTTCAAAAAAAGCCAAAATGGAATAAGAAAGTCAAGGTACAGAAAACAGTAAAGTCCATCTCCCCTAGAACTATAATGTTCTATACACAAGTATTTAGGTGGAAATACTGAATCTGTTGCAGGTTATGGAAAAATAAAACTATAAATACCACAGAACCACTGTAATGCAAGTTTTGGTTTAAATAGTAACATAAATCACAATCCTAAATCAACTACACTACTATAAATGAATATTATATAATATTAATACTGAAGATGCCTTCTCTACTCTGACACACTCTAGTGCAAGCCCTCACTCCCTCAATCCTTATTTACTGTAATAGCCTGTTGATGAGTCTGCCTGTTTCAAATCTGTCCCCACCTAATCAATCCTCCACTTAGTCACCAAAGTGATTTTCCTAAAGCAAAGGTTCAGTCATGTCACATGTATCTTTCTCCTCCACTCAATAAATTCCAGTGGCTTTCTATTGTCCTCAGGATCAAATACCAAAAGTCAGTCAGTCAATCTGTCTCTCTTTCATAATGGAGTTAAGTGATATGCCCAGAGTCATACAGCTATCAAGTGTCAAAAGCTATATTTGAACTTAAGTCCTTCTGACTCAGGACTGGTGCTTTATCCACTTCACCACCTAGTTGCTTCTCAATGTTATTTTTTCAGTTTCACATATAAATGCCCTTGGGATAGTCTGGCTAGGATCCCAAAGGGAGGAAGGGAGTGCTTCACACACATCTTTGTAAAGTTTTGTTTTTCAACCCATGAGTCTCTATATTGTTCTGGGGAGTGACCATTCATCATTACCTACTGTCCTCCTCAATAAAGTTTTAGAAATAAGTTATATTACCCTTGACTGATTTTTAAATTTGACAAGAGGATTGAGTGTTTGTTATCTGCTCAGGTCTTTTGGACTCCTGATTGAGACAATTATTTTACCAAATTAAATTTCTGAAGGAAACAGTAATATTGAGAATCATGTCCTTCCAACTATTTTAATCTCATTCTAATTTTTCAACAAAATCAATTTATTTGAAAAGAGTTAGGTGAGATCCAGTGCAACTATACTTTTGCTTATTGGTAAAGATTCTGACTCTTCTTTTAGCAAATTAGCCTGCCCACAGTCGAGTTGGAAATCATTTCTTCTTTCGTAGTGAAAAATCATTTCCTGGGTATTGTGAGCTAGTCAATGCCCCTTGTCTCTTATGTTTGCTGCTTATCATGCCTATCACCTTTTTTCTCTCTTCCTGAAGAAAAGAATTCATGAAATCTAAGTGGGAGCCATTGACAAGCTAGCCTCTCTTCATCCTTAACCTCATTTCTAATATATTTTCATGATCTTCCCCTGTGTCCACCTCTGCATGGAGTTCACTAAGTATTACAGTATTCACAAAAAAACTGTAAGTCTGTAGAACTTGGACAAATTCCTACATAGGATTTCTCTACCTTTTCCCTTTCTACAAAATGTATGTGAACCATGATCATTTTTAGAGTTGGTCTTTTTCTTTAGAAACACTACATAATCCAGAGTGGGTACTATGAGGACCGAATGTGGATTACAACATAGTATTTTTACCTTTTGTTGTTGTTTACTTGTTTCTTTTGTTCTCATTTTTCCCCCTTTTGATCTGATTTTTTTTGTATAGCATGAAAAATGTGGAAATATGTTAGAAGAATTGCAAGGGCAGGATGGGGAGAGAGAAGGCATGGAGCCAAAATGGTGGAGAGTAGATGCGTTTCTATCTGAGCTCCTTCAAGCTTTCCTCAAATCAATAGCAGATTAATCCTCTGAACTGGTTTTGGAGTAATAGACCCCACAAATATTTGGAGTACAACAAATTTCCAGAAGAAGATACTTTGGAAGAATTTCAGAAAAAGTCTGTTTCAATCTGGCAGGGAGAAAGGCTGCTGAGCTCAGACCATCATGCAGGGAACCTGGGTCAAGAAGCTGAGGTGGGGAGCCAGGGCACTGTGGAGTCTGCACACTGAGGAATCTATTGGGAGGCTCTTAGACTACTCCAACCTGATTACAAGCCAGTGGTTCAGTAGATTCTCTCTGAGACACCCAAAGCAAATACAAAAGGCAAATTGTGAGCCTCTGAATCCCAGAAGCCCAGAAAAAACAAGACCTGGCCATACCTACTCAGCACTGGAAGTCAAACAGCAACACCGGCCCCAGGGCAAATAAAGAAGCTGTCATCCCTTTGTCTTAAGAATAGACTTTAACCCTTAAAAAATAAGCAAAAAAGCAAAAAGAACTCTGACTATAGACAACTTTTGTGAAGAAAGAGAAAAACAGGCCTCAAACCCTGATGATCCTAAAGGCAAATCAAGCTCCAGATGAAGCCCTAAAAGGTGATATGAGTTAGTCCCCATTTCACAAAGCTCTCTTGGAAGAATTCAAAAAGGATCTTAAAAGAAAGTGAGAAGAAAAATGGGGAAAGGAAATGAGATCTTTGTAAGAGGGTATGGAAAAGAAAAAAACAAAATATCTAAAGAAAACTCCTTAAAAATAGATTTGATTACATGGAAAAAGTATATAACTCCTTACAAAATAGATATGAAAAAGAAACCAATTCATTGAAAAACAGAATTTATGAAATGGAAAAAATACAATCAACAAAATACCCCATTTAAAAGTTCAATTAGTCAAATTCAAAATGAGATTAAAAAGCTAACTAAAGAAAATAATTCACTAAAAATTAGAATTGAACAAATGGAAGTTAATGACTCAATGAGACGTCAAGAATCAAACAATACCCCCACCTCCAGCCCCTCAAAAAACAGAAAAAAATGTAAAATACCTCATTTAAAAAACAACTGACCTGGAAGATAAATCTAGAGAGACAATCTAAGAATTATTGAACTTCCTTATGATGAAAGAAGAGCCTAGACATCATCTTTCAAAAAATCATCAAGGAAAACTGCCCAGATATCCTAGAACCAGAGGGTAAAATAGACACTGAAAGAATTCACCAATCACTTCTTGAAAGAGACCCCAAAATGAAAACTCCAAGGAATATCATAGCAAAATTTCAGAATTATCAAATCAAGGAGATACTTGATTAAATACTGCAAGCAACCAGAAGGAAACAATTCAAATATCAAGGAGCCACAATCAATATTACAGAGGACCTAGCAGCTTCTACTTTAAAGGATCAAAGGACATGGAATCTGATCTTCTTAAAGGCAAAGGAACTTGGATTGCAGTCAAGAATCAACTATTCAGCAAAACTGAGCTTTCAGAGAAAGAGATGGACCTTCAATGAAAGAGATGAATTTCATCTATTTTTTTTCTTTTTTTTTAACTTTTTATTTGCAAAACATATGTATGGGTAATTCTTCAACATTAACCATTACAAAGCTTTCTGTTACAAATTTTTCCCCCCTACTCCCCACTCTCCCCTAGATGGCAGGATATCCACTACATGTTAATTACGTTAAAATATTTGACAAATTAATTTCATCTATTTCTGATGAAAAGATTAGAACTAAATAGAAAATATGATCTTCAAAGACAGAACTCAAGAAGCATTAAAATATAAAAAGGAAAGAAAAAAATAACTTTCTTACAAAGTTAAAAAGCTTATATCCCTATATGGGAAGATGATATATTTAACTCTTGAGAGCTGTGTCTCTATTATGGGTATATTTAAAGGGTACAGATATTGTTTGATTTTATGGTGATTATTTACAGAAGAAACTAGAGGAAGAAAGGTGTTTCTACTGGAATAAGAGGAAAATGGAGTTAAAATGGAGTAAATTACATCCTATGAGTAGGCAAAAAGACCATTCTCAGCACTTGAGGAAAAGAGGGGAGGGCAATAAGCATTATGTGACTCTTACTCTCATCAGATTTGGCTCAAAGAGAGAATATCAGACACATTTAGCTTCACAGAGGAGCTTGTCTCACTCTCTAGGTAAGTAGGGGGGAAGGTAAAAAGGAAGGAGGGAGACTGATAGAAGGGAGAACAGAAGTAGAAGGAGAAAGGTATAAGAAAGGGAGAGGGGCTGCAAAAGAGGGAGGCTGTTTGAGGAAGGGAGTGATAAGTGACAAAATCCTGTAGAGGAGGGAAAGGGGGAAAGGGAAAAGAAAAGTATAACTGGGGGTAAACAAGATGGCAGAATACAAAGTTAATTTTACCTGTGAATGTGAATAGGAGGAACTCTCCCATAAAATGGAAGCAGATAACAGACTGGATTAACAGCCAGAATCCTACAATTTGTTGTTTATAAGAAACTCATTTAAAGCAGAGTGATATGCATTTAGAGTAAAGTAAAAGGCTGAAAGAATCTATTATGCTTCAGCTGAATTTTTATTTATTATTTATTTATTATGTAAAAAAAGCAATAGAAAATCTGATCTCAGATCAAGCAAAGACAAAAATAGATCTAATTAAAAGATAAGGAAGGAAACTACATCCTACTTAAAGGTTCCATAGATAATAAAATACTATCAATACTAAACATATATGCACCAAGTAGTATAGTATCCAACTTGCTAGATGAGAAGTTAAGAGAGATGCAAGAAGAATTAGATAGCAAAACTGTTCTAGTGAGGAATCTCAACCTTGCTCTCTCAGAGCTAGATAAATCACACCACAAAGCAAATAAGATAGAATTTAAGGAGGTAAATAGAATCCTAGAAAAGTTAGGAATGATAGACTTTTGGAGAAAACTGAAAGAAGACAAAGGAATATACATTTTTCTTGGCAATACATGGAACCTATACAAAAATTGACCATGTAGGGCATAAAAACCTCAAAATGCAGAAAGGCAGAAATAGTAAATGTAATTTTTTTTTCAGATCATGATGCAATAACAATCACATGCAATAAAAGGTCAGGGAAAATAGACCAAAAATTAATTAGAAATTAAATAATCTAATCCTAAAGAATGAGTGGGTGAAACAACAAATCATAGACACAATCAATAATTTCATCCAAGAGAATGACAATAATGAGACAACATACCAAAATTTGTGGGATGCAGCCAAATGAGTTATTAAAGAAAATTTTATGTCTCTAGAAACTTACTTGCATAAAATAGAGAAAGAGAAGATGAATTAGGCTTGCAGCTAAAAAAGCTAAAAAAAGAACAAATTAACCCCCACCCCGATTAAATAACAAATTTGAAATACTGAAAATAAAAGGGGAGATTAATAAAATTGAAAGTAAGAAAAATATTGAATTAATAAATAAAACAAAGAGTTGGTTTTGGGAAAAAAACAACAAAATAGATAAAACTTCAGGTAGTTCGATTAGAAAAAAGAAAGAAAATCAAATTGTTAGTCTCAAAATTGAAAAGAAAGAACTTTCATCAATGAAGAAGAAATTAGAGCAATAATTAGGAGTTATTTTGCTCAACTATATGTCAATAAATTGGATAATTTGAGTAAAGTGGAGCAATATCTGCAAAAATATAGATTGCTCAGATTAACAGAAGAGGAAATAAATTACTTAAATAATTCCATTTTAGAAAAAGAAATAGAACAAGCTATTAATCAACTCCCTAAGAAAAAAATCTCCAGGGCCAGATGGATTTATATGTGAATTCTATCAAACATTTAAAAAGCAATTAATTCCAATACTATGCAAACTATTTGAAAAAATAGGGAAAGAAGGAGTCCTACCAAATTCCTTTTATGACACAGATATGATGCTGATACTTAAACCAGGAAGAGTGAAAACAGAGAAAGAAAATTATAGATCAACTTGCTTAATGAATATTGATGTAAAAATCTTAAATAAAATATTAGCAAAGAAATTACAGAAAGTCATCCCATGACCAAAATAGGTTTATACCAGGAATGCAGGGCTGGTTCAACATTAGGAAAACTATTAGCATAATTGATTATATCAATAGCCAATTATATCAATTGATTATATCAGTCAATTATATCAATAACAAAAATAATATGATTATCTCAATAGATGCAGAAAAAGCATTTGATAAAATCCAACACTCATTTCTATTAAAAACACTAGAGTATACAGGAATAGAGTTTTCCTTAAAATGATCAGTAGCATCTATTTAAAACCATAAGCAAAAGATGACAGGAAAAGACAGGGACAAATGTTGGAGGGGATGTGGGAAAACTGGGACAGTACTGCTTTGTTGGTGAATGGATCCAGTCATTCTGGAGAGCAATTTGGAACTATGTTCAAAAAGTTATCAAACTGTGCATACCCTTTGGTCCAGCAGTATTCCCATTGGGCCTATAACCCAAAGAGATATTAAGGGAAGGAAAGGAACCCATATATGCAAAAATGTTTGTGGTAGCCCTTTTCATGGTGGCAAGAAACTGGAAACTAAGTGGATGCCCCTCAGTTGAAGAATGGCTGAATAAGTTATGGTATATGAATATTATGGAATATTATTGCTGCATAAGAAATGATCAGGAGGATGATTTTAGAGAGTTCTGGAGAGACTTACATGAACTGATGCTAAGTGAAATGAACAGGACCAGATCACTGTACACAGCAACATTAATATTATATGATGATCAATTCTGATGAATGTGATTCTTTCCAACACTGAGATGATTAATGACAGTTCCAATGATCTTGTGATGAAGAGAGCCATCTACATCCAGAGAGAGGACTGTGGGAAGTGAATGTATATCACAACAAAACATTCTCACTCTTTTTTGTTGTTGTTCGCTTGCATTTTATTTTGTTACTCATTTACTTTTTTTGATCTGATTTTTCTTGTGCAGCAAGAGAATTGTATAAATATGCTTATCCATATTGGATTAACATATATTTTAGCATGTTTAACATATAGTAGATTGCTTGCCATCTAGGGGAGGGGGGTGGAGGGAAGGATAAGAAAATCTGAAACACGAGGCTATGCAAAGGTCAATGTTGGGAAATTATTCATGCATGTTTGAAAATAAAAAGCTTTACAAAAATTAAGGAAAATCATAAGCAAGCATCATATGTAATGAGGACAAACTAGAACCATTCCCAATAAAATGAAACAAGATTGCCCACTATCACCATTACTATTCAATATTATATTAGAAATGTTGGCTTTGACAGTAAGAGAAGAAAAAGAGATTAGAGATATTAAAAGTAGATAATGAGCAAATTAAATTATCAATCTTTGCAAATAATATGATGGTATACTTAGAGAACCCTAGAAAATCAACTAAAAAACTACTAGAAATAATTCACAACTTTAGCAAAGTTGCAGGATACAAAATAAATCCACATAAATCATTAGCATTTTTATATATTACCAACAAAGTCCAACAGCAAGAGATACAAAGAGAAATTCCATTTCAAGGAGTTGCCTTTATCTTCAAATTTTATTTATTTATTTTTATTTATGTGATTTACTGATTAAGTACCTCTTAGGTGCAATTAGGGCACTTTAGGAGTGCCTACATAGGCCCCCCAAAAAAATGAAACAATGTTTTCCCTCTAAGAGTTCACATTTTCACATTCAATCAGAGGGTGAGAACAAGTATTAGAGGTGTCTAGGTAGCACAGTGAAAAGGGTGCTGGGCCTGAAGTTAGGAAGATCTGAGTACAAATTCAACTTAATAGTCATGTGACACAGGGGAAATTTAAAAAAAAAATTAACTTTTATTTTTCTGTTTCCTCAATTATAAAATGAGGATAATAACAGCATCTACCTGTGTGAGGATCAAATGAAATAATATTTGCAAAACCCATAGCATAGGCCTGGAAATAGTAGGTAATATATAAATGATTATTTATTATTAAATATGCATAAAATAATATTCACAATAGATTCAAAATTAAGTGGAAGGGTGAGAAACATATCATTGTGCTACACAGGAGTCCCTATAAATGATATTCCTACTAAGTACTTAATATTAGTTTGGTAGATTATGAATATTATTTGAAATTACATTTTACTGACTAATTTCAGTTACCTTAATTTCTTTCAAACTTGATCCTTTTAACATGACAATTTGCCCAGTGATAATCAGTATAAGATAAAGTTGAACTACTCAAAAAAAACTAGAATGTAATCTGAAAGAAATTAGGATTCAATTATCATTTCATATTATATGAATATAATAATTCTAATAATCTATAAATTAATCCATGACATGCACACACACATATAAGGTCATAGGTGAGAGATAAAAACTGAAATGGAGATTTCATTCACATAGGGAACTCCTAATTGTGAAAATACCCTCTATTAATGTAGGTCAGCACCTTTCACACAATTTTTAGTCTTAGAAAGTAGCCTGGATAATTTGCTCAGGGTCCAACAGCCAGTAGGTACCTGAGGTGAGACATGAATTCATGTCTTACTGGATTTAAATAATGTATGAAACATAGCATAAATTAAAGAAGGAAAAGATCTACCTTTCACAACTATGAATGGGGGAACTTTTTGACTAAACAAAGAGTAAAGATGATGATAAAAGACAAAAAGAACAACTTTAATTACATAAAGTCAATAAGTTGTTGCAAAAGAAAAAAAAACAATGCAGTTAAAATTAGAAAGAGAACAGTTAACTGGGAACCATCTTGGTTGTAAATTTCTCTGATAATAACATAATATCCAATATATAGAGAAATGGTACATACATAAAACAAGAGCCATTCCTGAATTGACAAGTGATGGATGGAAGGAAGAAAAGAAAGAGAGAGAAAGGGAAGAAGGGAAGAAAGGAGAAAAGAAAGAAGGGAGAGGAGAGAAGGGAAGTAGGAAAGAAAGGAGGAATTGAAGAAGGAATGAGTGAGGAAGGAAGGAAGGAAAGGAGGGAGGGAGAATGAAGGAAAACTAATGTTCCAAATTAACAGAAGAAATGTCAATTAAAAGTCTCCAAGTCTACTTCATCTCCATTACATTGAAAGTAAAGAAAGAAGAAAATTGCCATTTTTGGAGCAATTGTGGGAAATTAGGCACACTAATGCAATATTATTGTGGGCATGAAATGGTCCAACTCTTTTGGAAAGCAATTTAAAATTGTATCTGAAAAACTCATTAAATTGCATATACCCTTTAACTCAGTGATACCAATACTATACATGTTCTCCAAAGATGATGAATTCAGAGGAAAAGGACTTAGATGTTAAAAAATAATTATATTAGCATTTTTGTCATATCAAAGAAATGCAAACAACTATGTGCCAATCAATGGGAGGAAATTATGGTATATAAATATAATTCAATAGTATTATATACTGTAAAAATTATGAAAGAGAACCTGGGAACATTTGTATCAAATGAGGCAGAGGGAAATGAGCAAAATCAAAAGAATAATTTATACAATTATTATAATTATATGTAATTACTATTTAAGGAAAGCACCTCTGGAACTTTGGGTAATGCAATTAACAATCCACATCAGAAACATTTTTCTCATTTATTGGCAAAGAGGAAATGAACTTTCAATGAGTTATGTTTTCAGACATGGCAAAATGTTGAGGATTTTGTTTTTGTTTTTGTTATTTTGTCTATCTTACTTGTTATAAAGAATTGTTTTTGTGGCAGGCAGGTAGTTCAGTGGGTAGAGCACTAGCTAGTCAGGAGAAATTGAGTTCAAATCTGTTCTCAGACACTTTGACATTTACTAGCTTCATGATCCTGAGCAAATAACTTGCCCCGGAATGCCTTATTAAAAAAGAAAAAAAAAAAAGAAAACAAAACACACATCCCGCAAAAAAATCATTGCTTACATTATGTAGGAAGTTTTGAGCAGTTATAATAATGTCAGAAAAGAAAAGAGCATCAGATACAAAATATTTTAAAACACACAGAAAAAAGCAGAACAACTTTAGAAGGTGACAGAAAGAGTAATTTTGTGACAATTTTGTTAAATTTAATATACATTTTAAAATATCATATGATTTCACCTTTTTATTGATTTCAATGTTCATATTTAATATTTAAGTTCATAATTAAAAGAAAAAAATTTAAAGGTATATTTAAACTACTAGTTACAGCAAGATTTGATGAGTCCATATTAACCCCGTGTAGCATATACTAAGTGAATGAGTAAGTGCTCATTAGCCAGACATCACCTTTCTGCCTATCAATTAATCAATTCAATTAACCAACAAACATTTATTGAGTAAAGTCTCAGCTCAGAGATAATAGTTGCAGAGCTCAGACTACATAGTTCTGCAACTCTTTCTGCTTTCACTGTTTACAATCCCTTTCCCTCCTAGATCTCTGCTTCCAGATTTAAAGTTGATAGGACTGCAAGTTCATCTATTACAACCTTCTCATTTTACAGACAAATAAACTGATGCCCAAAGAAATGAAATCAGTTGCCCAGAGTTCCAAAGGTGGTAAGTGAAGAGGTTGCATTTGAATCCAAGCACTCAAGATTAAAATTCAGCAGTCTTTCTACTGCAGTATATTGTTTCCATGACCCCTTACTGGTACACTTGGAACATCACTAACCTAATCCTCTGTGGCAGCATGAGTTGGGGCAAGGAAAGAAGAAGAGAGAGGAGAAATGTCAGCATTTCTTGTCTCCCTTCTTCACTACTGTAAAAGTAGTGACTAGGGCAGAGAACCTGAACTCTCTCAGCCTCTAACTTGGCAGTAATGTCATCAAATTCTTGGCACACAGAGCAGAGCAGTACCATTCTTTGAAGTGTCTGCATAAAACAGGGTCTGTCCTACATGGTAATTCAGAAATAAAACTCAGGAATGCATAAGGCAATTCATTAAACTATCACATTCATGTGAGTATAACTCTGTATCTGCAGTATATGAAAAAAATGCCATCTGCTAGTATCTCCCTCAGATTTTCCAATGTTCTCCACAAACTGAAAGGGGGAGTGGGGAGGGGAGAAGAACAATAAAAAAAGATAAATGACATTTCTCAACCCAAAAAGTAAATGAAATTGCAAAAAAGGTTTAGCAATTAGGTGATATTTTTAGACATTGATAGAGTCTGAACAGAAGACATAAAATAACAACATCCTACAGTGTACTAAGGACATATGCTTATTATCTCTGTCCCTCACCCTACAAACAGAAATTACCATAATCTAGTATAGTGCATTATTTTAATTATGAACTGTCTCGGTATGTAACCTATGTGGTACACCTAGGCAAACAGGATGATTTTTTTTTATTAACATCAGTGGACCAGAGCCAAGCCCAGACATTTTTGTTAAAAAACAAAAACAAAACAAACAAACAAAAGCTTGAGTGGCTTTTAAAGACTATCACAATCTGGCCTTTGCCTACTTTTTCAAGTTTATTATGCATTACTTCCCATTCCTGCACTCAATGGCCCAACTAAACAAGCCTAGTTGCCATATGTCATGCATGACAATCAATCTCCCATCAATATTCTTCTCTACTCCACATCTGGAATGAATTCCCTCCTTTCACCTCTTGGAATCACCCAAAAGTTAGTACCTATTTCTCTCCTCATTCCCAATTACTTTGCATTGTGTGTGTGTGTGTGTGAGAGAGAGAGAGAGAGAGAGAGAGAGAGAAAGAGAGAGAGAGAGAGAAAGGGGTTCGGGGGGGAGGAGGGAAGGAAAGAGGGGGAGGATGAGTTTACTTATATGTGTATATTTTCTCCATATACAATGTAAACATCTAGAAGGCTGAGATTGAGGATTTTTTTTTGTTGTGTTTTTGTCTATCTCTAGCATCTTACATCATTATGCTTAGCATACAGTACAGTTTTCTTAAATGTCTACTGACTGATTTTTAGTCTGGACCTGTATTTCACCAATACAGAAAACTGTATAGTGGCAACTCTCTCTGTTGTGCATAACACAGCTTGTTAAAGCTACAGGTGAGAGTTGGGTGAAGGTAAATACCACAGGTATGCATGAGCAGTCCGAAAAAGGCCTGACAAGCCCTCATTCCAGAAGTATGTCTTCCTTGAATACTCCATATACTCCCTTGCAACTACCTCAAAAGAGAATGGTGAAAACTAACAAAAAGTCAGAGAGCTCCTCAGAAATATTCAAAGCCTAACTTCAACAGTTTCCCCTATTACATCAAATAATCTGAGAGAAGTATTTTTCAAGCATATTGATAATCAATTATTATATTAGGATTAAGGTTTTATTTCTCTTCATTTCCTCATTCAGGGAGAAGTCCTTTAGATCAGTCAACTAGTTTCTGAAAGACAAGGTTGATAGATGAGATTGTCCAAAATATCCCAGAACATGTTCCACTGTCTTGAGTAGGACCCCACCAAACTAGGAAACTTTACTTCCATTTAAAATGTAAATAGAATTTAATCTAAATGAATTCCATTCCCAAAGCATTGATGCCCTTTGTACTTCTCTATTCAAGTTTAGGGTGACTCAGTTCATGAAAGACAAAACCAGCCAGGGTCATCTGGGTAGAGATGAGTTCCCTTGTTCAGACTGCAAGAAGTGGCTGAGTCTCATGATCAAGTCACCCTCTCAGTAGGAAGAGCTGAAGGCTTTCAGTTCATCGTATTTGAAAGTCTACCCTCTCATTAATTGTTCACCAGTCAGGATTGATTTTTACCTGTCAGGGCATGCTATTTCCAAAAGTATTTAAGCATTTATGGTTTTGTCTTTGGTTACTGAAACCACTAACCATCAATTTATTAACACCTAGCCTAATTAATAAGCTGATTATTAATTATGAAGAAACTGTCTCTCAGGTTTTTCATTTGTCTCAGATCATAGAGAACATGGAAGGAATCTTAGAGGCCAATAAGTCCAACCTACTCATTTTACAGATAAGGACACTGAGGACACAGTGACCTTGTAGTAATAAAGCAGTAAAAAACAATAAATAATGAAAAACAAAATAAATAAATAATAAATGGTAAAGTAACATTTGACATTATATAAATATAAAATATATTTATTTATATAATATATATTACATATAAAATAAAAATATATATAAATGTAAAATATAAATGAAAAAATAAAGCAAATTTGGCATTTAAACTCAAGACTTATGAAACTAGCTCTCTATAAAGCATTTTCGATTTACCTTCTATTGGCAGTGGACTCTAAAGACTAAAAACTTCCTTTGCTTTTCAGTCTCTTATCTGGTAATTTAATGTAAAAATAAATGTTAAATTACATAAGAATCTTAGCCACAGATTAATACAAACCATTTTAGAATGTTTTGTTGTTTTTTTTTTTTTTAAATCGAGACCTGTAATTTCACTGACATGCAAAAATCCCAATGAGATAATTCCCTCTGAGGATGAACAATTGTTCTGTAACATAAGATTATAGAAGAAAATTGGCTGGGTTATTGAAAGATCAAGATAATTTTACCCAGGTTCCCACAGTCAGTATTCATGATGAGACTTGAATTCAGGACTTTTTTTTTTTTAAACTCCAAGGCTAGTTATCTGCTATGTCAGATTTATAAAGCAACAAATTTAAGGGAACCTTAAAAGGTCACCTTACTTAAAGAGGTAGCATGATGTAATGGAAAGATATTTATTTGAAGTCAAATGATTTGGATTCAAATCCTAGCTCTGATATTTGCTACCTAAACTATACTGGGTAACCCATTTGTCTTCTCTGATACTCTTTCCTTTTTTTTTTTTTTTTTTTTTGCTGAGGCAATTGAGGTTAAGTGACTTGCCCAGGGTCATACAGCTAGAAAGTGTTAAGTGTCTGAGATTAGATTTGAACTCAAGTCCTCCTGACTTCAGGGCTGGTGCTCTCTCCACTTCGCCCTCTAGTTGCCCCTCCTCATTTGTAAAATAAGATGCTGGACTATTTGACTATTCCAAAGTCCTTTCCAAGTGTAACAAGAAATTTGTATTCCTTTGTCTCTACCATGGAAAGACAGAACAATGCCACTTATCAATTGACAAGTCACTTAAATTTTCTGAATTACAGTGTGAAACCTATTTTGTAACCATCTTCAAGAAAGTATACTCCATAGCATTCAATGCTTAAAGGTTGCATGTCAGAGAAAGGCACCATGATTGAAGGTCTCACTTCTCCTCCTATGTTTTTCTATTATTCTATAGGATATAAGCTACTTGAAAGAAGGAACATTTATTTTTATCTTCATATATCCACATCTAGAACAATTCCTGACAGAAATTATGGGTAATGAGTAAGTGCCAAGGAAGAATGACCTAAGCTCTCTTCAAGTGGAAACTATATTGACGGTATCCTGATGAAGAAAGAGAAGTGGGAGGGACTGTGCAGGCTCAGAAATTGGTATTAATGCCTTGTGAATAACTCCTAACACAATCTCCCTTCTTTGGGTGAGTTCTGAGGTCTGCACCTCAAATCTGCCACTAACAATCTTGAATGAGTTTCACAAATGTTCAGTATCTTATTTCCTTCATCTATAAAATGAGAAAGACACAACTAAGAAAATCCTCTTGTAAATTTTTTTTTAATTTTTCTTTTTAATCTCTTTTTAATTTTTAACAGGATTTTATTTTTTTCCAAATACATGTAAAGATAGTTTTCAACATTCCTTTTTGCAAGATTTTGAGTTTGAAATTTTTTCTTCCTTTTCCTCCCCAAGACAGCAAACAGTCTGATATAGGTTAAATATATGCAATCATTTTTAGTGTAAGGGTTCTTAATCTGGAATATGTAAACTTTTCTTTTTCTAAAAATTGATAACAGTATTTTATATTAACTATGATCATTTTCTGTTAAATCTTAAAAATGTGATTTTGAGAAAGATTTTAAAAGGCTTCAACAAAATGCCAGAAGGGTCCATGAAAAGGAATCCCTGAGCTAGAGTGTCATTTAGCTCTAAGGTAACATTTTATATTAGCAATCATCATTGCAAATATTTTCTTATTCATTCATCAAGATTCTACTGTGTACAGAGTACCATGCTAGGTACAGTGGGTTTACAAATTCCAAACAAGACTTCAACTTGATGAAACGTATAGGGTCAAAAACATTGGTTGTATGCTACAAGGCATTTTGCTTATAATGGAGTAAGGAAAATATAAAATAATGGAGTCAGACTAGATGAAAAAATGGTAGATATGGAACTGGAAGGAATCTCAGTCCCTTCTAATGTTATCTAGCTCTCTCATTTTACAGATAAGAAAACTGAGGCCCAGGGATGGTACAGAAATGACCTTTGAACTTAGATCCTCTGGCTCTACAGATAATATTCTTTCCATTGGCCCTCCTCTAAAATCTCTGAGATGTTTGATTTCTCAAATCTCTTTCTAACATTCTTCATGACATAGTGCTTGTCCCACCTCAAATTCCTCTGTTGTGGTTCAAGTGGACCTCTTTTTGTTCTGGCCATGGTGGAAACAAAGCAAAGTCCCATTTCTTATATAGCACCTCTTTGTTTCTAAGTACTAAGAGTATTCTCTCAGTTCTTTAACATATTTTTAAAAAAGCCTTTAAGCAATATTACCATTTCTTTTTCCAAGACTTTCTATTTCTCCAATTTTTAATCATATTTTAAAACTTCATACTAATCCTAGGTGGAAGACTTCCCTCATTGTTCGTAGAGCTTGAAGTAGCTTGAGGGTACCTGGATACCATGATGTTGAAGAAGAACTAGAGACCTGAACTCAGAATAGGCTTAGAATGATGTTCTGCCTCTTAAACTCATGAATTGTGTGACTATGGGCAGTATTTAATTTAATCAGTATATTTTATCTATAGAATGGGAAAAATCAATCAACAAACATTTATGCAAATCTTAAGATGTCTCAGGCAATATGCACTAAAAATACAAAGAAAAGGTAAAAATAGTTTCTGTTCTCAAGGAATTTAAATTCTAACAGAGAACTTTTCTGATTTACTCCAACATCTAAAGTGTTGTGTAAGGCTTGGGAACTTTGATAAATGTCTTGAGCAACCATGATTCCAGAAGACCAGAAAAGGACTCAAGATATAGAATGAAATGTATTTTTTAAGACATGGCCAATGTCTAAATCTGTTTTATATGTCTATTTGTTTCAAAGACTTTGTTGTTTTGTTGTTTTCTTTATATATGAGAAGGAAAGGAAAGAAAACAAATGCTTTTGCATTGAAAAAATAATTTAAAAAATAAAGTGGCTTTCCCTCCTCTTCTGAAAACATTAAAATACTATGAAAATGTCCTTTATGATAATAATTAACATTAATAAGCATTTAGATAACCTGACACCTAGATCTAAGGATGTCCTTGAAGTTCTTCTGCCATTGTTCTAATTCTCAGTAGCAATAGCTATCATTCTATTGCTTAGCTCCACTTAGTCTCCCAGTTTGACACTCGACTTTCACTGCCAGCATAAAATACAGTGTAAAGGGCATTCAAGGGAAACTGGGGGTTATAAATGGAACAGGACACAAAGGGTGGGGAAAAAAACCCTCCAAACTTTTCTGACTATTCTCAGTGTTCAGACCTTGTGGCATGAGAAACATTCTGATTGTTCCAAGTCATACAATAATACTTCCTTACATGCCCTCCTCTTATTCAGACAGCTACTGAACATGCTCAGTTTGGGACCACTGTGACGCTGGATTTTTTGTTCTCTCTCCTTCTACACAAACATTTTAAGAGGCCTGCTACCTTATAATTTGTCCATCAAATTTTATTGTTTATTTCTGAACATTTCTCCTTTTATCCCTGTTAGTTTTAGTTGTCAAAATGCATTTCTTATCTTCCAACATGGCTAACAGAAAGTTTTTTTTTTTTAATTAAATGTTTGAATGTCTGATTCTGTCCTACCAGAGGGTCACACTCATAGTAGACTTGTTTTGAATATTTTCCCCAAAACAATATGAATACCACTCCTACTCTATTGCAGGAAATGAAGTATAATAATAGGTAGGGAAGACTCATATATTCTATTCTTACATATTTTAACATCTTTCAGATTTTGAAAATAAAGAAGAAAGGGAAATAAAGAAAAAGAGGGTGGATAAAATAATGAAAAATAAAAAAGGAAAGAAAAGACTTGTATTAACTCCTGACTGGTTGACATCTATTGAGAAGCAAAGAAATGGGATTTTAGATGAACCATATTGTCTCTTGTCTTCCACCCCTTTTTGTCTTCAGAAATCTATTTATTCAGAAGTACTACCCACTGATGCTAACAACTGTTGTCAATTGATTCAAAGAATAGTAATCATTTATTACATGTCTGTCTATGCAAGAGACAAGATAGTATAGATCACAGCTTCTACCCATACAGCTTTATAGTATAATCACAGATGAGATATAAAAAAGAAGTAGATTGGTATAGGTTGTTATGAATACTTAGGCTAATATCATAAGGAAATTAGCAATTGCATAGGCAATTGTGTTTAGGACGTTCTTAATGTGATAGTCACAAGAGATTTTGAATACATATGGTCTTTAAAACAGATTCCATACTTCAGTTCCAGAGTATCCTGACTAATACTCTGGCTCATTCACTCTCCATAGAATCTAGTTTCCCTTGACCATTTCATAATGATAATGAAGATGAGAATTAGCATTATATAGCAACTATTATATGCCAGACATCCTGATAAACACTTTATCAATATTATCTCATTTGATAATATAAAATTTAAATTGATGATCTGGTGGGCTCCCATTAGAAGGCAGATATTTGGATGTGGAGCCATGAAAAAAATAAAAGGAATGATACCATGGGGTGATTAATTAAATTGGATTAAAAGGAATTTTAAAACATAGGCCATTTTGAGGTTTAGAAGCAGATTTATAAAGGTAGCATGTGGGCAGAAGATATTAATAGTGAGGATTGAGACAGAGGGCTCTACTACTAGGAAAGGTGCTAATAATAGAGTGAATAATGATTTATTTTTGCTAATAATTTTATCTTTTAGAAGGAAGAAGAGGACTTCTATTATTCACATAATTATAAATATAGAAAAATTGATTATACAAATAGAAATGGCAAGAACTTATCTCAATCTATGACAGATATGAAAGGCTCACATTAGGTCCAGCTTGATGACATTGGAAGGGTAGATTTCAAAAAGTTCAGAGATTAGATAGGTAGTATCCTATTGACTTAATCTTCTTCAGGGAAAATTGGTTCAAAAAGGATAGAGAGATTTTAGATGATTATGCTCAAGATACTGGTTGCAGTACTTAAGGTTTTCTGATTCTACATTTCTAAGGCTTGACCCTTATTGTTCTAGTTTGTGTTTTAATACAAAATATGGAGTCTTAAGAAAAAGCTTGGTGTCTTCAAGAAAAATTACATTGATTATCTCTCCCTTAGCTATTTTTACTCTCAATCTTAATCTTTCAGCCCTATCCTCAGGAACACTGTAGATTCTTATACCTGTTAAATAGCTCAGGTGAGTTCTCATATTCCTGTGACCTGATTTTAAAGAATTTTAAAATATAGTTAGCAACTGTATTTCCTCAGAACTATTATGATATCATATTTTGGGGAACTCTGAGGAAGACAGGCCAGGAGAGGCCCATTCAGCTTCTCTGGAGATGAATGCTGACTCATATCTCAATGCAGCCAGCCTGCAAAGCTTTACTATGAAAGGAAATGGATCATCTATTGCCATATTTAGAAACTGCCTGTCAGCACCTCAAAAGGACACAAATACTGCTACTGTGCAGGACTACCATCCTTCCTGGGACTCTCTGCTAGACTATTCCCAGGAGGAACACACATGGCAAGAAAAAATTTCAGTTACCTACCTACTGCAATCCAATGAATGAAAAACAAGATAATGTACATTTAACAAAAAATAATCAAGATATTTACAGATTTTTCTTATGAATAACAAACATGCAATAATAAATGGCAATGTATGAAGCATATGCTTATTACCTCCATCTCTCACCCTAGCAACAAGGATTACTAAATTCTAGTGCAGATATATATTTTTGTTTTGTTGTTTTTTTAATCCAGAAGTGGAGAACTTTTGTATTATATTCATTTAAACATAAAATGTGCAAAATAATGTCACTGAGCAATTGAACATAAATCATGAATTTTCATCCATCTGCAAATATAAAATAATACAGAATTTCCTATTGCAAACAAAAAAGTAATAGTATTAATCATGAGGCCTGCTTTTCATTCAGTGAGAATTAATTTTCACCTATATTCTTAAAACTAAAAAACACATATCCTTAGACAATCATTTTCTTTTTCTGACTTCTCAGAATGGGAAGCCCTTCAGGTGAGTCAGAAAAATACAATAAAGCCTGAATGATTTGTACTGCCATATTGGTCCAAATAAAGGCTGACATAGGAATCTCCACTCAGCTCATTCCTTCCAATAGCTACAAGAGGCTTTCTCTTTAAGATTATAATCCATTTATCCTCCACAATTTATGTATACTTATTTTTTACATGTTGGTTCCCACTTCACCCCAACAGAATGTAAGGTCCTTCAAGGCAGGAATGATTTTTGCCTTTACTTGCATTCCCAGCACTAAGTATGGTGCCTGATATGCTTAAAGCTCTTCCTAACTAGTTCTTCATCACTCTGCCTTTCTCTCAGCCATCATTTTAATTAATCAATTAAGTAGTCAGTTAATTATTGAATCATTCTTGATTATTCTGCTCAGCTACCACAAACCTGGATGCTATTCCTACATTCCCCTGCTCTACTATTCACATATTCTTTCTCTTGTCCCAAAACAGACACTGGTCACTTCTTGCTCATTATACCATCCCCTTTCCAACTGTTATGTATTACTTTATACTAGATTGGAAGGTCTGTTAGGGCAAAAATTTTCTTGCTGTTTTTTTTGTTTTCTTATGTTCTCAGGACCAAGGACACTGCCAAGCACATAGTACTTAATATGTATTCTAAGTGGATGCTTGTTGACTGACTCAATAAGTCAAATACTCCTCTAAAGAATGGGAAATACTTAAAAGACCGATTAAAGTAATTTGTTGGTTTGAATTTCCTGCTCAATTCTGAAAAGCCTAGAGAAATTCTGGGATCCAAGTACTCTGACTCCCATGTCATACAGAGGTGGTTATTTTTTCAGTATATGCTAATGTGACAGGTTGCAATGTACAATAGTAGATCAGATCACAACTGCAATGAGTTATGGCTATGTATTTTTTCTTATTTTCAAAGCATGACATGTCTCAAAGAATGCTGTTCTTAAAGTTAAAGGATCTGGTTTAAATCTCATATTATCTAGGTAACCATGGCAATTCATTTTATCTCTTAGGCACTGATACCTTTTTCATGAAATAAGAGAAATGAACTTATGAGTTTGCTTTTTTATTGTAAAGCCCATATTTTGAACATTATCTTAAGTAAGCAGAGGTTACTCTAGAATAATGAAAAGTCAAAGTTATAGTCTTTTGAAAAAATATATTCATTAAAATCACATATAAGTTTGTATAGTAAATATTTTAGTTTTTATACTAGTCAAAATCACTAAGCTATATATTTTGTGTGTCCTAGTAACCTATTTTAAGAATTTAGAAGTCCTTAGAGGTTCAAAAGATAAGAATAGTTTATAATTAGCAAACTTACTACATAACACAAGGTATTCCTGCAGTACTTGAAACTGTATATTCTACCATGTCCTCTAAAAAAATACTATTGATAAGATTAGTCTTTTTTTATGAAGACAGCCAAGGATAGCACACACTCGACCATGGACAAACCATGACAAATTGTAATTTTAATCTGAATTAATAAAGTTTTGCTATTAAAAATATCACTTTTTTATAATAGTGAGTATCATAACATAAACCCTTAGAAGCACTAAATACAAAGGAAAAACGTTACTATTGCTTTATTGTAAGGAAGTGATTGTGTATTTTTAATGAGCTCCTGCATATGGCACCCTCTAATATGGGAAAATGCTGCGATATTTCCTAGAGAAAAGAAGGGATTAGATCAGCTGAACTGTTAGATCCAAACTGCTGAAGGATAGCAGGCACATTAGGCTTTGGAATCCATGGACTTCAGGAATTCAACTGGACTCAATCAACTTCCTACCTTGGTTTATTTTTATACTAAGATATGATGATGAATAAAATGTTCACGACTCATAGGATAAAGTTACAAGTGATGTAAATGAAGGTGATGACAATGACTTTCTGTTTTTCCCTATAGTTGCTTCTGAAAGAAGCACAATGAGGGGATGGTTTAAAAAAAAATAAGCCAATCAAAAGCAGGTGTTCACTTGCTTACCTCCAAAAATGAAAAGCGAACAGAGGACTGCAGGGACTGCAGGGACTGGTTGGGGTTGGACTCAGGCTTCTTGGAGTGAGACTGAAAGTTAAAATAATGTCATTCCCAGTGAAAAAAGTAATTTAGCAAAAAATAGCATGAGTCATTTAAAGGATGTTGGTCATTCTAAGGCACAAACTCAATCTTATCAGTTCTAGGTACTCAACCAATCAGGAGACATTTTCTTGTTCCCAAATTCAGAATAAACAAAACTTCCAATTGATATTTAAATTTTAAAAACTACAGTAATCTTTTATTTATTTACAACAAAACTTTTCAGATTTTTAAAATGTGAAATTGTCATAACAAGAAATCCAGTGCTATTTATTATAATGGCCTACTGTATCCGTGAAGTGAAAATTACTAGGAAATCAGGGACATAATTTAAAAAAAAATAGAAACTGAACAAGTCAGAAGTCAGATACTGTAGTTTTTAAAAAGTGAAAAGAAATAAAGCCTGGTATAAAATGCTTTTAGGTTTTTTTTGTTTGTTTTTGTTTTTGTTTTTTGTTTTTGTTTTTGGTAAAAGTGCCTCTTCTTTGCAAAGAAGTATATTTTAAAATATTATTATTATTATTATTATTATTATTTGCTGAGGCAATTGGGGTCAAGTGACTTGCCCAGGGTTACACAAATAGGAAGTGTTAAGTGTCTGAGGCCAGATTTAAACTCAGGTCCTCCTGACTTCAGGGCTAGTGCTCTATCTACTGTACCACCTAGCTGCCCTATTAGCATAAATTTTAAAGGACTTATAAATTTCAATTTGTATGCAATAATTCTTAGCCATTAAAATCTATTTTATTTCTCAAACATATCTTTCCTGGTTACCTATTATACTTTGCTCCACTTCTTACCTTCCCGAAGAGTAATTAGCCAACTCTCCATTACTCAGCAATGTGATTATGCATTTGTGAATTATCTAAATGTGTGTCTGTTTTCTCTTTATTTCTTTCATCTTACTTTTGAAAAAAGCAAGGTTTAACCCAGTCAAATTTGTTACTTCTAAAAGTTCTGGCAAAAGTTTTGCTGAATGTGAAATTTGATACTATAGTCATATCCTGATTGATTCACAAGGAAAAATTAAATCTCTTGCATATACACTAAAATGCTACCAAACTAGACTGAACCACAGGAAAACCTGACATAAAGGACAGAGTTTCTAACAGTAGATTTTGATGACTCCTTATTAGCTAAACTAGTGTCAAATCCCTATCTGTATTCCATAATAAATTTCCCTAATTTCAAGAATAGAAAGGTCCACAGTCTTTGACATAACTATGTCAAAAGTTAGCTAATTTCAATTATCTTTGTCCTTCACTCAGAACCTTGGTAACTGTGGTTAAAATGATATTTGGGGGTTTATGTGAACTATTCTGTCCCCTCTTAATAATAATGGATAATGGAGACCTGGCTATATTTGGCTTACAATCATTTTAAAATGTGAAATTAAAAGTGATATATATTCATCCAATTTATTGACATTTACAGCATAGAAAACTATGTTCAGATTTGACATCAATACTCTGAATAACTAGCATCCAACCAGACCACTGAGATAGTAAAAAGTTACTGATCTCTAAAATGCTCTATTTAAAAAGAAAAACTTAGCAGCTCACTGGAAAGTTTTCCCAAATGTTCATTAAATATAACCATCATTTCCAAATAAAGTTTTCTTCACCCCTTCTTTCCCTGAAATAGTTGTATACGAGTGCTGATGTAACCTCTGCCATGAAGGATATGTTTTTTTTCTGGGCCTATAAATGCTACCATCTGCAATCTTACAGCTTTAGGAAATCTAGTTTTCATCCCCCCCAAAAAACTGCAAGTCTAGGCCCATCTGATCAAGAGAACAGAAGTTTATAAAAAAGGTTGAGGAGTTTTAGAAGACCTGGTAAATATACTAAATAAGCGTCAGTTTTCCCAAAGTATATTTAGAAGGCTTTCAATCTTAAATCCAGTAGAACAATTGCTGTAATAAGAAACTAAATTGACTCAGTGTTATTTAGTAGGTCAGTCTGGATGTTCTGGGTTATATTACCTGCATGGTATAAAATGAGTCAGGGTAAAATAAGACTTAAGACTGCAGTACCCCAAAAAAGCTGCCTTGAAAATAAGCATTATTTCCAAAGTATATATCCAAGTGTTATTTTAAAATATTAATTATGAAAACTGGGGCCCTGGCCTAGGCTTACAAAATTAACTGGAAATGGAATATGTTAAACTCTTTTTTTTAATAAAAGAAAAATAGAAACTGTAGTTCAAACATTTCCCTGCAAAAAATGATGAGGTACTTTATTTCAACACAACAGAATTAGGTTACTGCATGAATATGAAATTAGCTATGAACATTTAAGACCAATTTCACATTTCAAGATAAACAAAATCCTCAAAGCAAACTAAGTATTAAGACTGCCTTGACATTTAGGTGAAATGCCTATAATGTTTTGCCTCAATGACCTCAAGTGATAACTTAGCTAATATGAATAGTATTAATCATGATAGTAGGCTTCAGGATGGGGATACTATTTGTGGATATATTCTGATCCTACAACTAAAAGTAAAAAATGCCTTAACTATGTGGCCCCAATTTCCAGGATGTTGCTCTGGCCAAGTATCAAACTTCCAGTGTTCTGTCTTATAATTTATGAGACTAAAAAGTTTACAGTGAAGGTTTCCTCCATTAAAGTCAACAAAATGTTCCACAAATTAAAGAAAAAAGACAAATGATAGTTTAATATGGTCACTAATTCCAAAAAGGAATGATATAACAATTTCTTTTTAAAAAATCAAATGTTAAAGACTAGACTTTATATAAGTTCATGGAGAGAGGAAAAGAGACAGACACACAAGAGACAGAGATAACAAAGACAGACAGAGAAAGAGAGACAGAAAGAAAAATGCTAGCTTCATATTTATATAAGGTTGGAAAAATTGAGGAACATGTAGGTAGTGTGGCTGTATTTTCAAGATGAAAGAATACTGATATAGGACAGATTGTGGTGGAGGGGAGGCATTATATTCTACCTATTCAATGACAAACATAAAAGCTTGGAATAGTTCTGTCAACTTTTTAAGAGTAAGAAACTCATCAGCATAGATTAAATACAATTTTAAGGGGAAATCAATTTTAAAATGTTAAAAATTGCTTTAGCAGCAGAGCCATTATTAATTATTCAAGGAAACAATTTCCCTAGTATGACGCATTTGTGGGATTCCAAAGAATGATCAATATTAGTTTATGAATGCAGGTCTAATTCTGTAATACCTGCAGTTCTGAGAATTGCTTCTTAAAAAAAAAGTAGAATTAAGATTTCCCTAAAATATAATTTTATAAAGTACCTTTATACAAAAGGCACAAAAGAGAACCCTCAAATTGTGTTCTTTCAGTTTGATATTCATTTAAATATATTTTATCATTTTAAATACAGACAACATGAACATAAACAAACATACATTCACTTATTACTTCTCAGAACAAGAGATTTGAAATAAAAATGTGATGGCAATTACTGGATCACCGAACATGCTTAACTTCTGCGCCACAGATTAAACATGGACATTTTCACCTAGCTACAGCAAAATAAAATGTGGAAGCAGACAGATGAGTTAATCAGTTTAAAAAAAAAAAAAGCCAAGTCAACAGAGCTGAACTAGGTAAACACACTGGATACTATGCAGAGATGATTCAAAATGTAATACAGTTCATTAATATTCTGTTATGCACAGAAAACATGGATCACATCTAATGAATGATCACAAATAACATTTCTATTACCGTCTAATCCTCTGTAATGCTTTCCTTTATTCAATATAGACAGAGGCCTTTCGAAAAAAAAAAAATTTAAAAAGCCAGCACTGGGATAAACAAACAGTAAGAGAGGGGGAGAAAAGGCAGGCACACCGTGGCCTGCAGACAGATTCTTTCACAATGAGCTGTTAAGATGTTTCCAGAACTGAGATGTAGGAACTTTAAATATGCAACAATGCTTTCTGTCAACTGCACCGCAAAATCCTGGGTCTAGGCTCACACACATTAGCAGAGACCAAATGCGGATGCATTTAAGACGCGTTCTTTCCACCTCACACTGCAGTGCTCCGAGACTGTCAGTACAAACAAATGCTAAATAGCTATTGGCTGCAGGAAAGCTAGCCATGCAGAAAGCATTAAAACATTAAAGACAGACAATACTTACTCCAAGGTCAACCCTGGAATTTGTAGCCTTTCCCGCTGGGCTTCCATGGCTGTTATATGTCACCACACTCTATTGTAACCATGACACACATTCCCTGCCAGCATCCTGGTGATGACAGAGAGCCAAAATGAACCACTATAAAGGAATGGACTAACAATCTCTGGGGGGAGGGGGGAGACAGCAAGTTTGGGTCCTTCCACCTCTCGCTATAATCTAGAGATGTCAGCTGGCTTTCTTCAGGACAGCAGCAGCGCACCCTGAAACCACTTTGGGAAGAGAAGGAAGCTTTCGCCTCTGCAGAGCTAGTCGTTTGCTTCTGATTAAAAAAATAATAATTATTATTAAAAAAAAAAAGTCGCTCCGGGAACAAGCAACACTTTTCACCTCCGTAGAATGAAAAGTCCTCTTCATCGCATGCGAACTGACAGCTTCAAGAACAATTATCTGAATAATGCCTTAGCAGTGGTCACTTCTCAAAGAGTTTATCTTCAGTCAATGTCGCCCACTTGCCTGTGATCCTTTCAAAAAGAAATTTAGCCATCTTGTTCAAGTTCCAGTTTCCCCTTTACTTGGTAGAGTTAACAGAATTACTCATTTTTCTGCAGGAAAGAGATAGGAGAAAGGCACTGAATGAAAATAATCAGGCTCCTTCCTATAACTGGAAACCATAGGAAACAGGAATAAACTAACTGCATTAATATGAGGGAAGTCAGACTCTGGAAGTCTCTCTGGAAAGAGAGCAGAAGGGTAAAAAAAAATAGCCCCTTTAATATAGTGTCAAAAAAAATTGAAACCAGGAAATAGGTTTACTTTTCAATATAATTTGTAAAACCTCAACTTGATCTAAATGGTAAATATTTTAATGACTAAAGAAGGAAAAAACAAACATATTTTATGAAAGCCTTAACGTTTCAACCTACATTCGACTTTATTCCCTCCTCCCTCCCCCCCAAGCATTCATGAGTATAGTAATGTATAAATTTATCTAACTCACCTCCCTTAATACAATTTTAATACTTGTTATAAAGTACATATGCACAGCGGATTAAAAAGCTATTCTCAAAGTCAGGACCACCTAAGTTCAAGATCCACATTGGCTGATGATCTTGATTTTGGCTGTCACCTTTTGTGTTGCCAGAAAACTCTCTAGGATTATCATTTCTGAACCTGAATTGGTAGACAGCTATCTCACCATGGAGCTCCCTATGCTAATTAAATCCTAAGAGGATAAAAATAAAACTTGTCAAGTACTGCTGGCTTATTTTGTAGAATCCTTGCCACTAATTTTTTCTCTTTAGGTCAAGAAGCCCTTAAATTTCAAATAACCCAGAGACAAATATGGCATATGCCAAATCAATACCAGTCCATCCTAGAGCAACACTGAGCATGTTCAAATAGTTTTATAGATCCAGAGGGGTCTTTGAGGACCACAAAATTACATAGATTCAGAATTAGAAAACATGTAAGAGACCATCTAATCCAAGCTGTACTTGAAAAAGAACCTTCTCCCAGTCTAGTTTACTTCCACTCAATTCAAATACTGAAAATTGTTGTAGATATAAAAACAAAAAAAGAATTTTCTTTTTTTCAAAGAATTTAACTTTTACTGGTGATGCAACATGCACACAAGTTTATATATATATATATATGTGTATATATATATACAGAAATACAAAGTAATTTTAAAAGAGAGAATGCTAATAACTAATGGTATGGGAAAGTGGGGACATTAAAGACCTTGAATGAGAAGTAGGATTTGAATTATACTTTGAAAGGAAGAAAGTAAGGAGTATTGTTAAGCATAATTGTTGCTAATGTATTATACATATACTATGTATAGATATAGTCAAAGTTGGATAATTTTTTTTAGAAAATTCTTCCTGATTTCTAGCAATTTCTATTCTGTAGTTGTAATTTTTCCCTCAAGAATTACAGCAAATATGAAGAAACCTCTGTGTTTACAATAACTCATTACATTTTTTACACAGTTATTAAATCTCTGCTACTTTTTCCTTAAGTTTTCTCTCAGTCAATGATACCTGATTTCCAATTTCTTCAAGAATTTCACAAATTATACAAATGCAAGAGATAATCCATTCATTCAACAAACATTTATTAAGGATACATATTGGGATCTAGAAGGGATATGGAAATAAATATGATCTAGTCTCTGGCCCTAATGGAATTTAAAATTCAATCCAGTTGATAAAATGCATGTAAATATAAAACAGATGTAAAATATAAATTCATAAAGGTACAAAATGCTTAAAATATCAAATTTGGTCATTTTCCTTTATCTCTCTCTAGGCTACAGTTCTCTCCTCTATAAAGTGAAAGGTTTAGACTGAAAGATCATTAACCTCTCCTAGCTCCCAACCTCAATATTCCATTATTCTATGATCAGATAAAAGATAGATTATTTTTGACTGAGATGATGAGAAGAGCTTTTTTACAGAGGATGGGGGCAGGTTTTGAATAGGGAGAGATTGGGGATGAAGGATAGAGGTGAGAAAGCTCCAAGAATGAAAAAAAAAAACCCAACAACAAAGAAGAGAAGAAACATTAGCTACTTATCATAGCTAATACTGCAGTTTGGACAGAATACAGAATGCATGAGAAGAAGCATGAGACATAGCTAAAAAGGCAAATTAGAGTAAAATTGCTGTAGTCTCATTATATATTACATTTCCTCCTCCACTTTGCAACCCAGCAAAGTGGCCTTCTCTCCATTCCTCTTATGCAACATTCCATCTTCCAGCTCCATGTCTTTACATGGGCTATACACCATGTCTGAAAATGCACTCACTCTTGGCCTCCCCAACTCATAAAATCCTTCCCTTTTTAAAAAGATATTGCTCAAATGCCACTTTCTATATATAAAGAATTTCTAGGGTTCTCCTTCCCAAACTACTTTTTAATTTAATTACTTTGTATTCATTATTTATATTTATTATCCATATTATTTTGTATGTTCTTATTATCTTCTTCCATTAGAATATAAACTCCTCAGTGAGTAGGGATTGTTTCATTCTTTTTATTTGTACCCCCAAAGTCTAGCATAGCATCTGGCATATGATATGATAAACAATTCCTTCTACTATATTAAACACTATGTCACTTAAAATTTTTTAAAAAGCATTATTCTTTTCTTCTAGTCATTTACAAATTGTTAAGAGCAAGGCTAGAGCACACCAAGAGAGACCTGACTCAAGGTTGACACTGACTCACTAATGAATATTCATTAGGCAGTCTGTAACAAAATCCAATGTACTATCATTCAGCTCATATTTCTCTACAATGTCACAAAGGTTGACACAAAAGAAGTTATCAGACACTTTTCTGAAATCTCAACATGTTTATGACATTGCTTTACCTCATCTGACTCTCTAGTAATTTTATGGGGAAAAAAAAAGGTTGGCATCCTTTTTTTTTTTAGTGAACCAGCATTGGTTCCTAATAAACTTTATTCTTATTTAAAATCTGTTCAAATAAATTTGTTCAAGAACTTTCCTGAAGATTAATATCTCCTAATTGCTATAGAATACATTGACCTTATTCTTACACTTCAGTTACGCTCTCTTTTTCTATCACCTCATCAATCTCCTCATATTTCAAAACCCAACCCAAATCCTGCTTCTTCTAAGAAGTTGTCCTTTACTTTTTCAGTCTCTAAATTCCTCTAATATTTATAGTTTTTACTATACAATATAGCACTTAATGAGGTAGCCTTGAATTGTCCACCATTTTCTATGCATTGATCTTATCTCTCCAATTATATGGTAACTTTCTTGGGGGTTCAGACTGTGTAATACCTTTACCATCCTACTAATGCTTATTTAGCCTAAAATGAAAATTATTATCGTTTCTTCCCAAGAATCTTTGTGAGATTATTATTCATCTGTCATGTCTTACATGTCTGTCTCCTTTATGAGTCCTCCTTTTCAAGTCCTCTTCTTTTTTTCCCTTTTTTGTTCTCTTCTTCTCCCATAGGGTCAGTTATCTCTATACAGATGACTCCAATATCTATATATTCAACCCTAACATCTTCTGGATCTGTCCCATGTGGCCAATTCCCTCTTAGATATCTCTTCTGTGAGCTGGTGGACAACTTATCTCAAGGGATTCAAAGGGAAGCTTTACATAATTTTACATTCAATCAAATCCTTCTCTTTCCCAAATTGTGATTGAAGGAAACTCTTTGTTGAATAGAAATTCTCCTAGGCAATTGGGTTCCCAACTTTATATGTATCACTGATTCTATCCTCTCCTTCACTTAGTGACCTCCCATATTCCCCATATTTCTACAACTGACAGGTCTCACCAACCCAACTCTACAAAACATCAAACAAAAAATTTTGATACATGTTCTCCCTTTCCATACAGCCACCAATTTAGAATAGCCACCCCCCATCACCATTCATCGAATTGATCATCCAGCTTATAATTGTAAAAATAATCTTCCTTAAACACATGTTTAGTCATAGCATTTGTCTCCAAAAACAAATAACAATAATAAAAACTTTCCACAATCCCCCTTTGACTTTGAGAGTAGAAATTCTCCAGTGCAGTGTTTAAATTTTTCTACAAATTAGCTTTACCTTTTACCTTTTCAGCTTTATGTTAAATTACTTACCTGCCAGTTGTTCTCCTCAAGCAACACTATAGTCCCTGTACTCACCAAGTCACATTTTTTATTCCTGCTTTTTATCCATCATATGCTAGTTTGTACACATTTGTTCCCTTTCCCCAACCCATTAGCTTGTTGAGTTCTTTAAGGGGGAGGGCTGGCTTTTGCTTCTTTTTGAATCCTCAGTCCTTAGCTCAGTGCCTAGAACTGAGTATTTACTTAATGTTTATTGTGCAAGGACTTAATAAAATTTTTAATAGTATTTTATTTTTTTCAATTACACATAAAAATAGTTTTCAACATTCAATAAATATTTATTGACTGACTTTTTGAAGCTTGACTCAAGTGTTACCTCCTAGAAATTTTCACCACTATGATTAATGGAAAACTCTTTCCTCAAATTACTAAAAATTTACTTTACCATGCTGTGTCATTTCTGGTAGCCTATCAGCTCTTTCAACACAGAAAGGATTTCATTTTGTTTTTTTTTCCCCAAATTCTTAACATGGTACTTTGCATAGAGTGTTTAACAAATGTTGAAAGAAATTACAGAGGAAATCCATTTAGAAGGTTCTCAGCAGGCAGGTGTCATAGTCAAAATAAGGAGCATGTTGACCTGAGAGCAAATTTTTCTATGCCAACAAACAAGTCTAAATAAAAAAAATCAAGTATAAGCAAGTAAGTAGGAGAAAAGGGTAATTACATAATGCAAGTAAAATATGATCAAGCTTAGAAAAAGAAATTAGAAATTAAGCTGAAGAAAAAGGGGGAGAAATGATAGATACCACAGAGAGAAATAATCAAATTTAACAACTAGAATACAAGCCCTTAAAAATGCTATAAAATTTCTGAGATCAAGGATAATGTCACATTTATTTTTGCCTCCCCTAGGATCCTTAGTTTACTGAAAAAAAAATTGGACATAACTTTTTGTAATATAAATTACAGTATGTTGAAAGACAAGAGGAGATTTCCCAAAATGATTGCCATGATCATTGCTTGCAGATAGAAGTTGGAAAGGTAATTAATTTAGAAATAAAAACATAATGAATAAACAAAACTGTTAAGTTGTTGTTGCTGTGTTGTTTTATTGCTTTCTTCCACATTCATACAACATTTTGAATAAAAAGTTGAACCTTCTGGGGAAACTGAGGCATAGAGATATTAAAGCAATAAATTCTCCCCTTTGAAATTGATCTGAGTAGTCAACTGAAAACAACCTTCCCTGTTTATTTATGAGTCTGTTTGATTCATCAGAAATTGCGGCTCTAATGAATTGAACATACATATAGAAACAGAACTCTCTAATACATATTATCCTACAGACAATGCAGGGACATAGAAATCATGCCAAACATTCCTGTGCAAACAATCATTCCTTTGCATATCCTACCAACATGAAGATTAAGAAGGGAAGAAGAATTTATTAGCTATTTTATATACATATATATGACATACATATATATTACATATATATATGATTGGAAATAAAATATTTTCCTGAGGTGACTACATCATGGGGATTCATTAAGAGTAGAATATTGAATTATCTTGATTTTCAGAGCTTTCCCTAAATCTTCCAAACTGGCACTTGTTAATAAAACATGAAGCAATTTTATATTAAGGAAGCCTGAATCCATGTACAAACTATTAGCATGGTTTGAAGAATTAAAAAGAGTGAGCATAAAAGGAGCAAAAAAAAGTATGGGTGAACAAAAATGGTAAAAGTATATAACTTAGATATTCCATTTAATTTTTACAAAATTATTTTAGACTCATCTGGGGATGGCTGAAGCAGGGTTTCTTCAACTTTTTTTTTTCACTTTTAACTTTTCACTTAATTTTTCACTATTAACAAAAACTTTTTTTCCTGAATTTTAAAGGCTTAAATTTCAGTGAGCAGGACTTCAGACAATATAACAGAGTTCTGAATTTAAATCCATCTTTTTCATCACAAAAAGTGACAAACTGAAAAAGAAAAGCAAAAAATGTAGGACATAGGAAAGAAGTCTCTACTTTCTCCCCACCAAAGTTTGCTAGCAGATATAAAAAAAAAGAAAATAACATTTAAATATTAGATACTAATACCAAGAAAGATTTCCAGAAGAGAAAAGCTTTACAATAACTCCAGACAAAAAAGAAGAAAATGGCCACAAATTAAATGAGAAAGTATTTGTAAAGTACTTAGTAAAGCCTACCACATAGTAGGTACTTAGTAAATGATTATTTCCTTCTCTTCTACAAGAATACTAAGAATAAAATGACTTGTTTTACTGAGTAATTTGAAAGTAAAAAGCTGAGACTAGAAAGTAGAAAATCTTTTTTAAAAAATCTGTGAATCACTGACTTTCTTAAAATACAGAAACTTAGATACCATATTTCAAGAAATCATGTTGGCTGGAAGAAATGAAATTGGAATACAATTTGTAGATTGATAGTATCCATGAGATGTCACCAGAAGAAAATCTCATGTTTCAGTTATTTAGAATTGTGATTATCAGGATCCAGGAAACATAGATATGTGTAAAAAGCTTTTTTTTTTTTCCTGAGGCAAGTGAGGTTAAGAGAATTGCCTATGGTCACACAGCTAGGAAGTGTTAAGTGTCTGAGGCCACATTTGAACTCAGGTTCTCCAGACTTATATCCACTGCACTATCTACCTGCCCCATAAAAAGCTTAAGGGTATAAGATTGCATACCAAGAAACTCTAGTTAGTCATTCAGGAATACTTATCAATTGAGAAAACAGGAAAAAAAAGACAAAAATAAGAATTTCTAAAAAGCAAACAAAAATTATCACCCTGAAAACTTAAATATGATAAAGTTTTAAGAGTATTTTTCTGAGAAAGTTGAGGAAAGTATTTGAAAAGCAAACATACCAAACAAAAGACACTTAAGCAAGTTAAACAAATTTGAATAACTTGAAAAGACTAATGATCCAAAGTATTCTCTTACCTTTTTTTCAAAATGAAAACAATTTTCCTTTAAGAGGTCTACTCCATCTAAGAGTCAGAGAGAAAATTAAAAATATAAAGAATCTGTGAGCTTAGAAAGTCAAAAAGAGAAATGTATTTGGGAAGGCAAGAAGAAACCTACCTACTATTTCTACAACTAATGCCTGAGGTAGAGAATTCTAGAGAATAAGATAAAATTCATTAAGTTCATCAACAACTTCAGTAAAATTGCAAAATCCAAAATAAACAATAGGCATCAGTGACTTTTCTTATTCTTACCAAGAAAACCAAAGAAAAAGATAGAAAAGAAAATGTCCTTTCATAAATTTACAACAAATGCATTCACCAGTTTAATGCTAATGATTTTGGTTTACCCCCAGAGTATACAGGGCATCTATTTCACGATGTTCAAAATGGGTAGAGATATAAGACTGGAGGTAACATGAAAATTGAATCCAGTATACAAGCACAGTTCTGGCCGGGGGGTGGGGTGGGGTAGAAAGGGGATGTGTGTGGAACTTTTAACTACTACAGTATTTTCCATAATAGCTATACTCTAATTCTATCATCCTTTCTTTTTATTTTCATAAAACAGCTAGGTATCACAATGGAATTGGAATCAAGAAAATCTATGTTCAAATCTAATCTCAGATACTATGTGATCTTATCCAAGTCACTTAATCTCTCTATCTCAATTTTCTCATCTATAAAGTGAGGATAGTAATAACATCTACTCCCAGAGATGTAAAGATAAAATGGGATTACCATAAAGCCCCATGTAAATTTTGAAGCTCTATATAAAAGCTATTATTCTTATTATTATCATTATTATAAGGACATGGTTGTACTTCCCAAAATTTATAACTGTTATCCTTCCTTACCCTGAGGATGGTAAATGATTTAATATGTTTGCTCAAGAATATATATAGGAGAATACAAATTTGTGCAGCTACATTAATAAGGCCTCATTAAGATCTTTATGGATTAAAAGCTGATTTTCCTTCTCCTATGAAATCTGATTTAGCATTTCACATGTAAAGAATCCCAAGGAAATCAGTCACAAGCACCTTGATGAGATTTTTGACTCTGCACTTGAGAAAATAACCTAAAGCCACTCTTACAGCACTTGCCAAATAACTTGGCACATATCCCTCAGGAACTCTTAACCTGGGGAACTTGAACTTGCTTTTCAAATATTTTGATAAGTTATCTTTAATGATCATTGACTTCCTTTGCAATTCTATGCCCAGATGGTCTAAGAGAAAATGATATCATACTCATGACCCTCCACATATCCTTAATTAGCTAACCTTTGGTAAATAGGGGAACAATTTATTCCTAAACTCTAATTGAACTGATTGCTGGGCTCAAAGATTCCAAAGTACAGACCTAGAAACAATGGGAACATGTAATGCCATTCTCTGCCAATGACCATTTTGCAAACCTTCAAAAGAAGCAAGTATGTCTTAGAAATGGGGACTTTTCCTGTACAAACTGAGGGAAGAAGCCATTGATAAAAATGACAGAGTAGGGACAGCTAGTTGATGCAGTAGATAGAGCACCACCAGCCCTGAAGTGAGGAGGACTTGAGTTCACATCTGGTCTCAGACATTTAATATTCCCTAGCTGTGTGACCCTGGGCAAGTCACTTAACCTCAATTGCCTCAGCAAAAAGCAATATATATATATATATATATATATATATATATATGACAAAGTAGAAGTAAGAAATAGATCTTGTCAAAGAATAGACCTTGGCTGTCTGCTGGAGTTCCTTGGGGTAAGAGAGCTGAGTCAAAACTTGAGAAAACTGGTGCAAAGAGAAAGTTTCCCTCAGTGCTGACAGCAGCAGACTCTCCATCAAATACATCTTGCTGTATGGAGATCTTGGGAAAAGGGAAAGCTAAGAGACCAAGGTTTGAGGAGAAATGTGTGTGCATTTACATGCATGTGTTTGTGAAGGGACTAGGGGCAAAATGTGTGTGTATGTGTATATATGTGCATTTTTGTGGGTATGTTTGTAATGGGGGTAGGGAGTAGCCTCTTCCACACACTATTTGTCCACATAGAGAGGAGCAGAAATGAGGCAAGATAGACCAAAAAACTGAAATGATGTAGATAAGGTAATAAACAATCTCCTGCGGGTGGAGGAGACACGGCTTCTGGGGAAAGCTTCTGGTTCTGTAATTCAGGGATTTTTCTATACAATTTTTTTGGTCTTGTTTCCTTCCTGGACCTAAAGCATAGGAATACATGTGTATGGGGTGGGGATGTATAAGAGTTGGGGCTAGGAGGACAGGGGACTGGGTTCAGAGTAGGGTGGGCCCCTCTGAGTATAGTAGAGGCACTGAAGGGCTCCAACAGCTTTCTCTGAGAGGGAAAAAGGTTTCCTCAAGACTAGAGTTACTGATCTATACTGCTTCTCAGCCTGGTCTGCCCTAGGAGGTAAGGGAAGTGGAGGTGATGTACTTCAGCCTAGGCAAGATAAAAGAGGGAGAAAGTCCATCAGCTCCTGCTGAGGGGTCATGTCTTCTGTCCTTAGGGCATTTCTACTTCCTCCTCTCTTGGAGACACAACTCTTTTCTCATATCTTTGCTTGCTCCACACCTGCTAAAGATGTAATGGAGCCTTTCTGGAAGGGAGGCATTTAGCAGGGAGGAAAGATGCTATTTGATGGAGGGCACCTCCTCAAAGCAACTACAAACTGGCTGCCTGTGTTAAACTAGGAAACCAAAGGATGCTAATCTGGGGAAGAATGTGGTGTATACATTTCAACAACTTGGTTGGCTCCTTCTCAGTCACTAACCTTGCTTTCCATCTCTTCTGTAAAATTCAAGGAAATCTCTGAGATTCCTTCTAGGTCTAACAGTCTGAGAGTCTGAAATCTGTGCTTCATTTCATTATACCTTTGGCTTGGCACTAATTTCAGTAAAAACTGAGGAGGGCTTTCCCCTATGACCTTTTTTCAAGTGATTTTGCCCCTGTTGGACTTGTAAAATTTAAGAGTTACACGAGATGATATTTAAGTCTTTCCCAGGTCTAAACTGATAATCTGCTGTTGTTTTGTTTTGTTTTGTTTTTGGGGGGGAGGTTGAATTGGATATATAAGGTAGGTCCAAGCCAGGTGTGTATTGCCAACTTTTTAATACATGGCTTCCCCCCATACACAATTTATAAAATATATTTTAATATAATTATTATCATCTCCATCATTTTCTATTTAAAAAAAAACTTAACTTCTGTTGTATTCCAATTCCCAAGGTATAAATGCTCACACTGAAAATAAACTATCACCTGGGGTTCAAATGAGCATTAATCCTTTCTTCTAGACCTCTTTCAAGCTTGGGATCTGCTCTTTTACCCCACTAACCCTAGGAGACAGTCAAGATTTGCCCACCTACTAGATCCTGCACTTATTTTTACTTCCATTTTGACGTTTTAATCAGGGCCTATCCTGTATAAAGAAAAGTTCCCATTTCTAAAAGGAACTTTTTCTTTTTGTGGTTTACAAAATGGAAGTTGATTGAGAATAGTGTTATCTATTCTCACTGCTTCTATGCCTGTTACTGCTTCAGAATCTTTGGGCCCAACAACTAATTGAATTGGAATATAGGATAAAATGTTCACCGAGGGTTAACTAATAGGGACATATAAAGGATCTAGCTATGATGTCATTTTTTTCTGAGACTATTTGGTTAAAGGATTGTAAAGGAAGTCAATGATAAATGAAAGATACTTAAAAAGAACAGTGATCTGCTTTCTGCTTCCTCATCCTCCTTTTCACCCTAGTAATCAGACTTCTTCAGTGCTGTGGGAAGAAATAGATTATTATATCCAATGATTGAGAATAATTACTATTGGAAAGGCCCCCACAGTAGTCTGGAGTCATCTTGGATGTTCTTTCATTGAAGGATGTTCTGTCTACCTTCCCACTCATCACATACAATAATAGTGCAAATACTGCAATCTGTTCTGAAGCTAAGGACAAACATTCCCAATTAAAAGTTCAAATAGGATGACTTTCCCTTATTCTTTGTTCTTTATCAAATCAAAATATAAATCACTTTTTAGTCTAGTACTGAAAATTGGTTCTAGAATATGGTAATTTTTCTTTGTTTCTCTAAATAGCTATAATCAGAAAAAATTCCCACTGCTCAGGGGATTGCATGTCTCCTGTTCCTTTCATTCTCTGAACACATAGACCACAAAGCACATACAGGCAGTACAGCGAACTTTCCCAGTCAAGAAAATGGGATTATTGGCTACCGGGGGAAAGGATACTGACTCTGAAGTCAAAGGACATAAGATTCAAATACTACTTTTGATACTACCTATATGACCTTGCACAAATCAATTATCCTCCTTATTGATGTAGACTTACTTTCTTTCCTTATCAGGAAAAAGCCCAAATGACTATGATCAGATATAGCAAATTCCCAGACTATCTTGTTTGTATAGAATGTGTGTGAGGATGGAATTCTTTATCAACCTTCATTGTCTTTCTGTCAACTTCTGAGCATCTTTAAAGACCTTTTGAGATGTTGATTAGCATAATTTTAGACAGGTCTGGCACCTGGTCTGCCAAGGACATTCCATCTGGCTTCTTGATCTCTCCCTCTGAGTTCCTGATTTTACTTCCCTGGGTTCCCTGACAAATGCCCAAGACTGTATTTCCCTATAAAAATCTCTCTCATGATGAAGATCTTTACAAATTCTTTTTCAGGATTATGAGTTACTCTCTCTCCATCATAGTGCCTTCCCTTTAATGGCATCTTTCTCCTTACTATACAGCCAACTATACTTAGTCCTGCTAAACTCCTCTCTGAATGTAACCTGCCAGTCAATGGCTTCCTTAGGCACAATGGCATATTCCTTTAATGGATTCTTCCAAATTCCTTTCCTTGGTAACTCTATTGCTCTCCCAACTATTCCATATTTACCACTCCTGGTGCCTGTTTTACCTCTTATTTTGTCTATAACCTCTTCTTCTAAATAAATCTACCTTTTGGCAAACAGAATGGCCATTGTGAATTTGTCACATGTTTATTTCAAATTAAGAATTGCTAATCCAACCTCATCCTTATTACTGAATTTTTTTCCACTGTAAAAGAAATTAGTTGGACTGTATTAAGGATTCTCAATCTGTGATTTGTGAATTCATTTTAAAATAATACTTGGGTAATTATATTTCAATGTAGTTTAAAACAATTATTGTGAGAAGGGGCACACTGACTGCTTCAGGCTGCCAATGGTTTCAAGATAGCAAAAAAAAAATGTCAGCACCCCTTGAGAATCCATGAAGTCTCTCCTAGTTCTAGATCTTCTAGTTGTATCATCTAGATATAGGATTCCAATATTCCTCTAGCTTTCCCCTTTTCACTTTCTTCTAACTTTCATAAGGGCCACATAGCCATAAAGGCTGTTGATTTCACTTGCTATTATCGGTCTGTTGTGATTGCTTTTCTTGTGTAGAAATGGAAATTTGATTCAGGAAAATGAAAAACCTGTAGACTCTGCCACAATGTGTGAAATTCTAGGCTTTATATGCCTTTGAAGATGCATTAATTAACATTTGCCAAGTGATTTCTGAAGCTTTTATTTATTTTTTTTTTTGGTTCATGGCTTCAAACACATAGATCTGGAATGCTTAGTCTTGAGGTCTTCAGAGAAATGTATTTTTCTTCTTGTCCTGGACTTCCACACCCTTACGTCTAAATTGAAGGGGAGGGGGGCAAAAAATAACGTAAGAGATAAAGTGAGGAACATTTTTTTTCTTCTCAGTATGATAGTAATCATAATAATAAGGGCTTAGGGTGGAATGCCAGGTCTGGAGTCAGGAAGATTCACCTTCCCTGAGTTAAAATGTGGCCGGAGACACTTATTTGTCATGCTACTTTATGCAAGTCAATTAACCTGATTTGCCTCAATTTCCTCATCTATAAGATGATCTGAAGAAGGAAATGGCAATCCAGTGTCTTCGCCAAGAAAATCCCAAATGGAGTCACAAAGAGTCAGATACAAATGAAACAACTGAACTAGACCAATCAAAGAGATAGCATTTATATAGAACATATATAATAGCTAGCAATTTGAGGTTTATTTATGAAAAAAACTTTACACGTCTCATTTATCCTCACAATGATACTGAGAAGTAGGTATTATTAAAAGTACCATCTTATAAGTATGGAAATATGTATACATATATTCAACTTGTCAAGTATTTTAATATAATTAACATGTAGTGGACTTCCTGCCATCTAGGGGAAGAGAGGAGACTAGGGGGAAAATTTGTAATGGAAAGCTTTGTAAGGATCAATGTTGAGGAACTACCCGTACATATGTTATGCAAATTAAAAGCTTTAATAAAAAAAAGTATCATCTTAAAAATTAGGAAACTGAGGCAGAAGTTAAATGATTTGCCCAGAGTCACACAACTACTAAGTATCTGATGCTGGATTTGAATTTAGGTCCTCCTGATTTCAGGTCTAGTATTCTATCCACTGCACTACCTACAGCTGCCTCAAAAATTGTCTTATAATGAATTGCTGAGAAAATCTGAGCATAGACATTTTGGAGTCAAAGGAACAAAGGTCAAATCTCATATGACACATGTCCTCTTAATTTTCCTGGGTCTCAAAATTCCTCATTGTAAAATTAAGAGGTTGCCCCTAAGGTCTCTTCTAGATCTAATTCCATGAACCTATGATCCTATGATTACTTTCAAATGGTCTATCAGGTTGTACCAACAAAGCTACCACTAAATAGTTATCTTAAGAGAAACCTAATATGAAGAGAAACAATCTTAAAATAAAACAAAATATAAATGATCCACATTTCACCCTTCTTTAGGATTAGATTATTTGGTTGCCAATTAATTTTTGATCCATTTTCCCATAGTCCTTTACCACAAGTAATTTTTATTGCATAATGATCTGAAAGGGATGCATTTACTATTTTTGCTTTTCTTCATTTTATTGTGAGGTTTGTATGCCCTAATATATGGCCAATTTTTGTGTAGGTACCATGTACCACTGAGAAAAAGGTATATTACTTTCTATCCCCATTCAATTTTCTCCAGAGAACTATCATGCGTAACTTTTCTAAAATTCTATTCACTTCCTTAATTCCTTTTTTTATTAGATTTATAAATGATCCTCATTTCAGTTTCTAGAAGTGCTGCATTTTTGAAATGAAGTAGGTGGGAAGGAAGTGAGTGAACAGTTTAAGCTCATTTTTGATAAAAGTTTAGATTTCATTTTATTTTTTTAAACATTTTCCCCCCACAAAGTATATTTTCAGAATTTTGGTGGATAATAGAATTTGAGATGTGTAAGAGTATAGAGATTATAACCTAAGAATCAAATTTATTTACATAGTTCTCTCTTCACTGGTGAAGAATGATTACTGAAGTACCATTTTCTGAGTGAAGGGTATAGAGTTGGTGAGAACTTGGGAAATGAAAGACTTTGTTTTCTTGACTTGCAGCTTCAAGAGATAGAGAGAAAATAGAGAGGCAATATGCTGTTTTAGACTCTCCTCAAGGAAGAGACCTCTGAAAGCTGACTTTAGGAAGACTTGAAGAAAAAGAAACTTAACAGGTTAGCTTAGGTTCCTCTATGTGTCCTCCAATTAACTTTGCCCTTTTTAAGATTAATTCATTTTATTTTATTTGTAATTACAAATTTATTTTATTTTCCATTCACAGAACAACCTTTACACAAGCAGGCACCATTAAATAATCGCTACCAATAAGAGACTAAGTCAAATATTCTTAAATTGTGAGTCATGACCCCATGTGTAGTCTCATAACTGAATTGGGGGTCTTTAAATTATGACTTATTATCATAAATGCTTGATTTTATATGCTTATATACTTGATGCCATGTAAAAAAATGTCTTGTGCAAAAAAGGGATTTTGAGTGGAAAAAGTTTAAAAAGCTCCAATCTAAACAACTAGGCTTGATTAACAGATAACACCTAATTCAACATCATTCCACAAATAAAGAAACTAAAGATTATAGAACTGAAATTACTTATTTGTATGTCATATAAACATAGAGTGAGTTAGAGGTAGAGACTCAATGTAGATATTCTCACATTTAGTATAGGAGCCTTCCCAACATACCTTTCTGTCTCTCACTAATAAAGTACATAATTCTGAGTTTCATTTCCTTAACTAAGCACAAATGAGCACAATTGCTAAAAAAAAAAAAAAATTACCAGAATCTTATTCAAATCAAGTTATTTTTATTTCAGGATTCTTTTATTGCTCTTCAAAATGCTTGAAGGTCCTCCAAGAGAAATACGAGTTATTAAAAGAAGGAAAACACATTTAATACTAAAACAAAATGAATTTTCATTTATTGCTTTCTTTGAATATCTTTAAATATTATCCTCTCCCTTTAGGGTCTTAAATTAGCAAAATTAAAATTACCTGTTTCCCAACTAATAATCCACAGAACCAAAGATGATAATTCAAGCTTAATTTCTCTTTATTGTCAGCCTTCTGGAAGGTGACATCTTTTTTACTGACTGATTCAAAACTTTCATTTTGTTATAGTGATCTTATTTCCTGTTATAATGATTAACTACCATAGACACCAGTGACATGTGGTTAAATGTCTTAAGCATATAGTAGACTTGGCATAATTGGGAAGTCAAATTACATGCACTCATCATTTGTGTTTCAGATTAAGGAGCTATTATTGTAAAATGGGAGAAAACTATTTTCCATGTCTATGAAATCTATGGAAAAGAAGCTGGTACTCAGAATAATTAATATTCAGAGCTGTGTGATTCCAGTACTATATAAATGACGAGAAAGAATCTATGGCAAAAAGGCTCTAGTTAAATCTAATCTGAATTTAGAGTCAAAAGGCCTGGCCTCCAGGCTGTGTAGGTAAATTGCTTGACCTCTTTGAGATCAACTGATCCTCAGTTTCTTTATTAATAATGCAGAAAAAAGCAATAACAATATTGTATTGCATGAAGAAATCATTCAGAAAACAATAAGCATTTTAGGATTTTGAGTCAGTGTTATAGAATTTAGCTAAATATGAGGCAAACAGGTCAAAGGGAAATTGTTTCCCCAACTTGCTTATTTGTCTTAAATATTCTGGAAATAAATGAATCAAAATCCATGGAAAACTCCAGACAACAGACCAAAGAACCTACTATAAATAATCTAGACATCAATACGAAATTTATAGAAGATTACTGCCTCCTGATGTGAATCTTTTAAATCTTGATTGGTGGTTTAAGACAACAGGAACAACAATAAAACACCACTTCTCTATCATCCCTATTACTGATATTGCCGAGTTTAAAAAAAAAACAAAAAAACATCATAGACCTCAGCAGGCTGGCAATTAAAATTCTCCATTCCTACCAGTTGAAAAGCCCAAAGCATTAACAGACACTTCTTATGTTGACATAACCTCCCACTGGGGTAACTATCTGATCTCAAAACCATGATTTCCAGCTTTATAGGAAAATGAAGAACATGAGAATGCTTTCTCAGTTATTTTTTATCCCTTAAAATGGTTGAGCTTGGCCAATTTTCCTAGACAAAATATTAACAGAAAATGTCAAGGTTAGTCCTGTTTGGAATACCTGAGTTAAGATGGGGTAGAGGTGGGAGAAAAAACCCCAGAAACATAGGTGTACTGCTCCTTACACAAACCCAAAATATTGTCATCTTAACTGACAAAAAATAATAATCACAGCATTTATATGGTTCAGCATTAAGGTTGTCAAAGTTTTTAAAAAATATCTTATGGTATTTTCACAAAAATCACAGGAGATAGATGCTATTATTATCTCCATTTTATAGATGAGGAAACTGAGCAGAGTTTAAGTGATTTGCCCAAGGTCACACAGAGAGTAAAGGCTAAATTGAATTCAGGTCATCCCAACTCCAAGCCCAATATTCTATGCCACCTAGCTGCTGCTAAATTGCACAAATATGTTTAAGACACCATTTAATTTGTCAGTATTCGATTAACATACAACTTTTCAAGAAATACATTTTATAAAGTTATATATACACATACCTCATGCACATATTTTTATTAAAGCTTTTTAATTTTCAAAAGACATGCATGGATAATTTTTCAACATTAACCCTTACAAAACCTTTTGTTCCAACTTTTCCCCTACCTCTCCCCTAAATAGCAAGTAATCCTATATATGTTAAACATGGTAAAAAATATCATGCATATATTATTATAAAAACATATATCTCTGTGTATATATGAATAAATGTATGTTTACATATAATTTGGTTAACCTTTCCTTCAGAAACACCCTAAGAAGATATACAAATATTTTATCCAATAAAAAGTAGCATAAATGGTTTTGTGATTATATCTATCCATCCATCTATAGATATAGAGATATATGTACATATATATGTGTGTGTGTGTATGTGTCTGTATGAATGTATGAGTATCATCATCTGAACACTAGAACACTATGCTAACAAGAGGTGAAAGAAATGTCAAAAATTAGAATACGTTTCTGAAAAAATACCTAATTTTTATTCTATAGAAAATTAAGCAATCAATTGAGTAAAACGGAAAATGAAGGGTGACCTAGATAATTGGAAAGATATACAACATTAAGGCTGGGCCACACCAATAAATTAAAAATGAACATACTCCCTAAATTGCTTCATAAATTTCACACTACATCAATTAAATTTCCAAGAGAATATTTTATAGAATAAGATAAAATAACAAAATTCATATATAAAAAAGAAGGCCAAGAATATCAATGAGAATAAGGAGGTGAGAGAGAAAGGAGGACTTTCTAACTATATTAATTATATATAAAATTATGTGAAATAATAACTAATGTATATAGCACGTCAGAATTTGGAAAGTGCTTTACATAAATTATCTCATTTAAACCTCACAATGATCATCATAAGCATAAAAAAAATCCGTATTTTATTCATGAGGAAACAGAACCTTAGATAAGTTACTTACCCCCAGTTATGCACCTGGCACAGATCATTAGGTAGGATACAAACCAAAGTGTTGACTAAGTACAACACTGTCAAATACATAAAGGACCAATATTTTTTCTTTCCATCTTTAGCAATGTATTTTTTCATGATTTCTCATGCACAAATCTAATATACTTTTTTTTCTAACATATTATATCGTAGTCTATTATTCCTACCATCTGGGGACATTGAAGTTGATGCTGGGTAATAAGGGATACCCTTCCCTCTCTCCCATACAAAAAACTCTGAGTCAATTTCCAATCTTTTTACCAATTCTCCTTTCCCCCTTTTTTCCTATTGCCCTGATGCTGATTCTCATCCACTCTAACCCTCAAGCCCCCTCTTCCCTTCTCAATGATGGCGAGTTGAATTTTCCAGACTCCTACCTTTGGTAAAACAGATTCAAGGACTCCTGAGCCTTGCCATTCACCATGGTGTGCATCCTTAGGACCTCAAGCCTTTCCATGTGTTGCCTTTCCAAGAATGTAACTCTTAAATGCAGAAACAGCCTCCCTTCTCTCACATTTCTCTCTCTAGCATTTTTGAAATGTTTGGCACGTAAGTGCTTAATAAATGCTTTCTCATTCATTTATTCACCATGAGTTTTCATTTTCCTTTTAGGTTGCTTTTAATCATGATTTTTCCCAAGTTCATGATGTTCCATGAGTGGAGATCACAACATTAAGGAGACAGGACACATGTTATAGTTTTTGGCTATTGTTTTTTACATACACTAGATTTTTTTACTATGGAAGTTAATTTTTTTTCACATTGCTATGAATTTCACTAAGGTTTTGTGGTGTTTTGTTGTTCAATGGAATTATATCATAAATAAATAAGAACTTTTGGAGAGCTGTGACTTTAATAAAGAATCCTTGGAGCATTGTTTGTGTATTTTTTTAATTCAATGAAAGACATTTTATATGACACTGGAAAGAAACCTCATCATGTATGTCCTTTATGTTCACCTTCCTTGATCTCAATATTCAGGAGATTGCTGAACAAAGACATTTGTATTGTGGAATCTGTTAAAAAGGCCTTGCCTGACTTTAACTTATGCATGGAAGAAGAAACCCTTCAAGGTTATGTTTCACTCTAATGAATCAAGTGCTTCTTTAAAAAAATAAATCAATAGCAATCCCTTAACAAGGGATGGTTCGCTAGGTAGGGAAGGTGGGAGGCATATATTCAGAAATGAAGGTGATGTAAAAACAAAAGATATCAATAAAAATTTAAAAATCAATAAACCAAAAGCTCAACAGGATCTTACATTCTCTATGCCTCTCATTCAATTTCATGACCATAAAGTTGTTTGGTATAGAAAACTGTCCACAGATGCCTCCTTGTTTTCTTTCCCATACATACATACACACACACATACACACACACACATACACACACACACACACACACACACACACACACACACACACACACATATATATATATATATTAACAAAACAATACCCATGATATATATACAGCCTATTTTCAGATTCTTGTAGAGATGAGAAAACCAATGTAAAAATATACCAAACTCTACAATTCCTTTTGCTTTAGGGGATACCGTTTTATTTCATGGGGACTTTTAATTTTTTCATCAATGAAATGACTGGATTAACTACTTTATTTAGGTTAGACCTTTAAGAAAGGCAACATGACAGAGTGGATAAAGAACAGGCTAGAGGTAAAGACAACCTGGTTAAAGTCTTGCCACATAATTGGCTACCAAGTCTACTGCTTAAAGTCTCAGTGCCACAAGCAATTGTCTGAGATTTAAAGTTTGAAACAATTGCTGATTGACTTGGGAAGAGAGTTCCCTTCCAGGGAAAAAATTCCCATATGCCAATGAATTCTTAGATATGATTCTTCATCCCTTCCAAAATTCAAAAGATATTTTTTAGCAGTAAAATAGTATCTCTAGACAACTATGAATAGCCTTGCTGATGTGTTTCAAAGAACCCATCAATCAATCATAACATTAAGTAATATGATAGCCAAATCCCAAGTTCACAACAATTATTCTAAGGAGCTGTTATTAGCACGATCAAGAAAGCAGGAGTTGATCAATGGAATAGAAAGGAGTGGAAATACTGCCAATGATTCCAATGAAACATCAGCTTCTTTCTTAACACGAAGCTTGTCTGTAAGTAGCACATAAAAGTGAGTTCTCAAAAAGAGTTACCTGAGCATCGTTCATTGTATCCTGTTGTTTTTGTTGGAAGGCTCTTTGCATACCAAAGGAAAAACTGATGCAATGGGCTAAGATGCTATTGCTAGCGGTCATAGAAAAAGAATATAGCAAGGGGGGAGCAGGATGACTAGGGTCAGCTAAATCAGAACCTGTTCTGAGCCCTCTGGCATGTCTTTGAAAAAATATCTTGGGTATAATATAATTCATTGCTTTTTCCCCTTACTTTTATTAACTCTAAAGATCCATGGCCTGTTCTTACAAATCTAGGTTTTTTTCTTTTAAGCCCCAACTCTCACTTTTAATGCAGAACCTAAAACAATAAGCATAAATCTAAAAGAGATTTTCAAGTTACCCTATCTCATTTAAAACATGATCCACAAATATATGCTATAACAACTTTTTTTAAGGATTACAAAATTCCTCCAGCTTACATTTTATATACATTTACTATCAAGGTTTACTATTCTAAATTAAATAAGCCATAAATGAGTTCCCTAAGGAAATACCTCGAGTGAGAGATATATACCAAACATTTGAAGAACAATTAATTCCAAATACAACATAAACTGAGGGGAAAATAAGTAAAGTACAAGTTCTACTAAATACTTCTATAACAAATGTAATATTGATATCTAAACTGGGGACAGTCAAAACAAATAAAGAAAACAACAGAACAATTTCTCTAATAAATATTAATGTAAAAACATTAAATAAAATGCTAACAGGGAGATTATAACACTATATTATAAAGATCAAACACTTTGTGTATGATCAAAGAGGATTTATGCCAAGAATAAAAGATTGGTTCAATATTAGGAAAACTATAAGTATATATCAATAACAAAAACAACAAAATCATATTATTACTTCAGAAAAAGAAAAAAAAGTCTTTTGACAAAAGTATTTGTCAATTTTGTCAATTATTTTGACAAAATACACATTCCTGTTTTAAAGAAAACATAAGAACAAATGGAGCTTTTCATAAATAATTTAAAATCTTAAAATAAAGATCTATCTAAACCAAGACCAAGCATTATTTATAATGGGGATAAGCTAGGAATCTTTCCAATAAAATCAGGGGTAAAGCAAGGATGAGTATTATTACCCTTATTATTCAATATTGTGTTACCATTATTACTCAATATTGTACTAAAAATGCTAGATATATGATATATGTGGAAATATGTAGAGAAGAATTGCACATATTTAACATATATTAGATTACTTGCTGTCTAGGGGAAGAGGGTAGAGGGAAAAGAGGGATAAAGATTTGGAACACAAGGTTTTACAAGAGTAAATGTTGAAAATTTATCTTTGCATGTATTTTGAAAATAAAAAGCTATTATTAAAAAAAACAATGTGAATAAACAAGGAACTTATTGAACAATTTAAAAAAATAAAAATGCTAGCTATAGCAATGATAAAAAAAGAAATTGAGAGAGTAAGTATAAACAATAGGGAGAAACTATCTCTTTTTGCAAATAATATGAACATTAATTATTTAGAGAACTATAGAGTCAACTAAAAAACTAATTGAAATAATTAATGACTTAATTAAAGTTGCAGTCTATTTTTTATTAAAACTTTTTATTTGCAAAACATATGTATGGGTAATTCTTCAACATTGACCCTTACAAAGCTTTCTGTTACAAATTTCCCCCCCCCTAGTCCCCACCCCTCCCCTAGATGGCAGGAAATCCACTACATGTTAATTATGTTAAAATACTTAACAAGTCGAATATATGTATACATATTTCTACACTTATCATTGTTGTGCAAGAAAAATTGTATATACAAAAAAAATCTGAGAAAGAAAACACAATGCAAGCAAACATCAATAGAGAACATGGAAATGTTATGTTGTGGTCCACATGTCATATCCCTTTCTCTAGGTATATATGGCTTTCTTCACTGAACAATTAGAACTGTTTTGAAACATTTCATTGTTGAAGAAAGCCAAGTCCATCAACAGTATATTTATTTTAATACAAATTATCAATATTCCTGTAAATTACCAAGAAAACCGATCAAGATAATATAAAAACAGAAATTTCACTTAAAATAACTACAGATATACAAAAAATGCATGGGGCACACAGGAATTATATAAACACAATTACAAAACACTTTTTATAAGTATTTATCAAAGACACTGGAGAAATATTAATTGCCCATGGACAGAAAGAGTCGACATAATAAAAATGACAATATTACTTGAATTATTTTACTGGTACAATGTCATATTAACCAAACTATCAGAGAATTACATTATAAAGATTAAAAAAAAATAACAAAATTTATTTGGAAGAACAAAAGATCAAGAATATCAAGGGAAACAATAAAAAGGGGGTGGGTGGGAAGAAAGAGGGCCTAACAGTGCCACATATCAAAACAAACAACAAAGCTGTAATTGTGAAAACAATATGGTAATGGATAAGAAAGGAGCTGTTGATAAATAACACAAATTAGATAAACTGTATATAAAAGCAAATGAGTATGTCAATCTAATGTTTGGAAAACCCCCAAAACCAAGTTCCAATGACAATAATTCCTTACTTGAAAAAAAAAAAAAAAACTGTTGGGAAAACTGGAAAGTAATCTGGTAGAAACAAAGCACAGACCAACATCTCATTTTGTTTATCAGGATGGGTACATGATTACATATAAAGGGTGATATCAAAAGCATATAAATGAATCAGAAAAGAAATTACAAGACATCTATGGGTAGAGTAAAAATTTATGATCAAACAAAAGACAGAAAGGTTTCTAAGAAGTAAAATAAATGATCTTGTTACACAAAATTTAAAAGGTTTTGTACATACAAGACCAAAAGTAGAATTAGAAGAAAAGCAGGAAACTGAGGGGGTGAGGTAGGAAGGGGAGAAATCTTTGAAGCAAATTTTTCTGATTTAAAAAATAGCATTATTAAAATATATTGGGAAGGGAGGCAATTTTTAAAAATAAGTCACTCCTCAATTGGTAGATTGTTTTTCAATGAATTGGTTTCTTTTTTTTTATATCTATTTTGTAAAGAGATAACTCTTTATACTTTTCCCATTTCATCAAGTCTATTTTTTAAGAGTTTTCTTCAGATAATTTCTGGTTTTCTTTTTCCATATCCTCTTGCAAAGCTCTCATTTGCTTTCCCCATTTTTCTTCTAACTCTCTCTTAAGATCCTTTTTGAATTCTTCCAAGAGAACCTTGAGAAATGAGGACCAACTCGTATCACCCTTTGGGGCTTCATTTGGTGTTGATTTGCCTTTAGGATCCTCAGGGTTTGAGTTCTGTTCTTCTCTTTGTCCATAAAAGCTGTCAATGGTCAGAATTCTTTTTTGCTCATTTTTTAAAGGTTAAGGTCTGCTCTTAAGGCAAAGAGGCAATAGCTGCATTAGTTTACCCTGGGGCCAGTGTTGCTGACTGACTTTAGCAGCTCACAATTTGCCTTTTGTATTGGCTTTTGGGTATCTTACAGCAAATGTGCTTAACCACTGGCTTGCAACTAGGGCAGAGCAACCTAAGAGCCTCACGGTACATTCCCTGGTGCCTATAGCAGCACTCCCTGCACTGTGGGGTCTGGGCTCAGCAGTCTCTTCTGCTGCCCAATTGAAACAGACCTTTTCTGAAGTTCTTCCAAAGTATCTTCTTCTAGAAATTCACTGTACTCCAAATATTTGTGAGTCCTGTCACTCCAAAACCAGTTCAGAGGCTTAATTTGCTGTCAATTTGAGGGAAGCTTGGAGAAGATCATACAGACATTAGTCTTGGCTCTGCCATCTCCCTCCCCTCCCCCCACCCAAGAATGTCAAAGGCTATGATCCAGGAAGTTTTTTTAGAGAAAGAAATCAAAACTATCAGTGGTCACATGAAATAATATTCTACATCATTAATAATTAAAGAAGTATAAATTTTGAAATGCCATAGCACTTCACACCTATGAGAATGGCTATGATGACAAAAAAAGAAAATAACAAAATACTCAAAAGGAAATGTGGAACAATGGGAATACTAAATTCATCATTGGTGAAGTTGTGACCTAGTCTACTTGTTCAAGAAAACAATTTAAAACTATTTTCCCAAAGCTATAAAACTATGTATACCCTTGGACCCAGAAATACTACTACTAGGTCTATATCCAAGAAAGATAAAAGAAAAGTTCCCATATGTACAAAAATATGTGTAACCATTCTTTTTGTGGTGGCAAAGAACTGAAAACTGAGGGGACAACCATCAACTGGGGGATGGGTAAACAAATTATGGTTTATGAATATAATGGATTTCTATCATGATGTAAGAAATGATAAAAGAGATGATTTCAGAAAGACCTGAGAAGACTCATATGAAGTGATACAAAGTGAAGTGAGCATAATCAAGAGAACAATTTACACAGTAAGAGCACTAACAACAATTGACTGAAAGATTCAGTAATTCCGATAAACACAAAGGCCCATCACAGTTCCAAAGAACTCTTGAAAAAATACAATCCAATTCAAGAGAGAGAACTGGTAGACTCAGAGTGCTGATGAAAATATATTTTTTCTTCTTTTTTTACCTTTTCTCCTCAGAACATGGCTAACGTGAAAATCTGTTTTGCACCACTTCATATTTCCAATGTTTTTGTTTGTTTGTTTTGTTGTTGTTTTTTCTTTTGGCACTGATTGCCTCAGAGTGAATGTAAATAATTGTTGCTGCTTTGGCCACAGCACCCCTGCTGGTCTTCCCCTCCCAGATTGATTTCTTTCTTTTCTCTCTCTTACCTAGCCTTAAACACTGCATGGGTGGTTGCCTCAGTCAAACTGAGCTCTGTTAAAGACCTTAGCTTAATAAAGCCAAAATCTCCCACTGTATTCAGGTCCATATCCAATCCTCTTCATGTATATCTTGCCACAAAATCCAGATGACTCTGGAGGGGAAAGTGAGGCAGGTGGCCTTGCACAGATCTCCTTCTCTTAAATTCAACTCACTTGGACGTCATGGCATCACCTCCCTGATGTCATAGTCAAACAAAAACAGCAAAAATTAAAAAGAAACAAAACAATAACAATAACAACAGCTTTTATATTTCTTATCTTAGCGAGTAATAGAGGGAGAGAATTTGAAACAATTTATAATAAAATTGAATTAAAAAACAACAAAATTCCATTTACTGTTACCCTGCTTTTGCCACTCAGGCCTAACTTGACAAAGAGTCCAAAAGCAAGATACAATAAAAAGAATAGAGGTGTGACTATTTGTACTTTTTAGTGGGGAATGTTTCTAAAGAAGGAGGTCAGTTTGGGAAAAGATTTTTTTTCCTCATTAAGGAAGAGCTACAGAAAGTATATAAGGGAAATAGTTGTGAAGAAAGGAGAAAAAGCCAAAATTGCTTTTTTGGGGGGGTTGGGAGGGGATGAGAGAAGGTGAAGAGATTGATTCAACAATTGCACAGTGGCGAAGAAATTAAAGTCACAGAGAACAGGAAAGATGTCTTGAAGACAATAAGCCCAATAAAAATCCCTTCAAAATTGGTTTAGAACAGACAGGATAGTCTTTTTATATTATTAGAGAATACTTGGCTGTATAGAAAGTTTTCTTTTTTTTCTAAAAGGAAAAAGACATAATCTTTGTGTCTTAAAATAACAGAAACTAATATTTATATAATACCTTAAAATTTACAAAACACTTATACATATGCAATTTCATTTGAATTTCACATCAACCCTGTTGAATAGATGTTATTTATTATTTTCTCCAATATGCAGATGAGGATACTAAGTTTGAAAGAGATTATATTTCTTCCTCTATTACAAGACTTGGAAGGTAATTTCCTCTCTGCTCCACTAATTTGCTTAGGATCAGCTCACAGAGCTAATAAGTGTCTAAAGAAGAATTCAAACGCAGATCTTCCTGAGTCCAACATTATGTACTATTCCACAAGAGCAATAATTATGTAGAAGGGAAGGGGAAAGGAAGAAAACACTGGCTAAACAAAGAAGTCCTTGAATTTCTTGATTGAATTAATCAAAGATATAAACTAGGTGTGAAGCAGAGTGATGTATTCTGAACATCAGATAAAATTGATGAAATTATATAGAATATATTTTACAACTGAATGAAAAGGAAATCACACCCTGGGGCCTATATATAACATATCAAACCTATTCAGAAACTAGAAGTCCAACAGCACATATTCAGTAGCTTTTAAGCTGAAGAGGCATAGCCTCATTACTATACTAGAGCTTCAGGAAGGTAAAAAGTAAGCTCAAAGGCAGAGGACCCCTGAAACTTTTACCCCTGCTGAACCCACAGAGGGCCAGCTATCCATTCAGGAGCTAAAATATACCAATAATAAACTAGGTAAGTTGCCCTCTGAGAAACTAATCTGCTAGTCAAGGATGAGTAAGAAAAAGGAGAAATTTATACACACTGTATTTCATATAGTAAGTAACACTTGAGCAGTGCAAACTAGCTGAAGATCTGTATCGATTACCTGTGTGAAATGGTATTTATGAATTGCATATCATCCTATATTTGATGGGTCTCTTATATTATACCTTTTATTTTTCTTTGTTATCTTTTGGGGAGTAGGAAGGGAAGGAGCCATATTCTACACGATTTTAAACCAACCCTTTGATAAACTGACAGCCTGGTGAAAAATCACAAGTGTGTATGTATTTCTCTGTTGCTCAAAACCATGTTACTAATATTCTAAGCTGAATAGTCTACCAATATAATGAAGAAAAAATCCACCACAATATTGTTTAATATTTATTAAACTACTATTATACGCAAAAGATTGTACCAGGAACTTATGGATAATGATATTGGGTGCCTTTGTCAATGCACAAATTGGATTTTTCTTTGCACCTTGAAATAAGAACTTTTTGTTTTTGTCGTTTGACTAGACTGTTACACTAAGTGCTTGTTTGGCTATGCTCTTGCTAAAAATAGAGGCGAAAGGATTAAGAGATTTGAACAGAATAGAACAAAGAACTAACAATGAATGACAGTTGCTAAAATGGCTTTCACCTTAATATAATTTTAAATATGTAATTAGAAAAATTCTAAGGAAAAATCTTGGAAGTGATATCATAAAAGGAGGAGACACAGCAAACAGCAAAAGCATCTCATAGTTGAAAGAGACTTCAGAGGCCATCTAGTATGAAATGATGTAGTCTATCATTGAAAAGTGGTTATCTAGCTTTCACTTATGGGGCAGCCCCATCTCTCTCCTAGCAGTCCAAGCTATTAGCTCTCTTAGGAAGTGTTTTCCTCATATCATTCCTACAAGTTTTCATGTAACTCTTCTTAGTTCTTCCCTTTTGAGTTAAGCAGAATTGAACTAATCCTTCTTCCTCTTTTTTTATCATCTTCATTTTGCCTTTTCTTTTCTTTTTTTATTAATACTTTTTATTTGCAAAACACATGTATGGGTAATTCTTCAACATTAACCCTTACAAAGCTTTCTGTTACAGATTTTTCCCCCCTACTCCCCACCCCTCCTCTAAATGGCAGGATATCCACTACATGTTAATTATGTTAAAATACTTAAGAAATCGAATATATGTATACTTATTTCCACACATCATTTTTGTGTAGGAGAAATCATATCTACAAGAAAGAATAATCAGATAAAGGAAATACAATGCAAGCAAACATCAATAGAAAGCATGAAAATGATATGTTGTGGTCCACATTTCACATCCTTCTCTCTGGGTGTATATGGCTTTCTTCATGAACAATTGGAACTGGTTTGAAGCATTTCATTGTTGAAGAGAGTCATGTCCATCAGAACTGATCATCATATAGTATTGTTGTTGCTGTGAATAATGATCTCCTGGTTCTGCTCACTTCACTCAGCATCAGTTCATGCAAGTCTCTCCAGACCTCTCTGAAATCGTCCTGCTGGTCATTTCTTACAGAGCAATAATATTCCATAATATTCATATACCATAATTTATTCAGCCATTCTCCAATTGAAGGGCATCCATTCAGTTTCCAGTTTCTAGCCACTACAAAAAGAGCTGCCACAAACATTCTTGCACATGTGGGGCCCTTTCCTTCTTTTATGATCTCTTTGGGATATAAACCCAATAGAAACACTGCTGGGTCAAAGGGTATGCATAGTTTGATAACTTTTTGAGCATAGCTCCAAATTGCTCTCCAGAACGGTTGGATCCGTTCACAATTCCACCAACAATGCATCAGTGTCCCAGTCTTCCCACATCCCCTCCAACACCTGTCATTATCCTTTCCTGTCATTTTAGCTAATCTGACAGGTGTATAGTGGTACCTCAGAGTTGTCTTAATTTGCATTTCTCTGATCAATAGTGATTTGGAGCACCTTTTCATATGACTATAGTTTTAATTTCATCATCTGAAAATTGTCTGTTCATATCCTTTGGCCATTTGTCAATTGGAGAATGGCTTGAATTCTTATAAATATGAGACAATTCTCTATATATCTTAGAGATGAGACCTTCATCAGAACCCTTAAGTGTAAAGATGATTTCCCAATTTGATGTTTCCCTCCTAATCTTGTCCGCATTAGTTTTGTTTGTACAGAAACTTTTTAACTTAATATAATCAAAATTATCTATCTGGTGTTCAATTAAGAGTTCCAGATCTTCTCTGGACATAAATTTATTCCATCTCCACAGGTCTGAGAGATAAACTATCCCATATTCCTCTAATTTGCTTATAATATCACTCTTTATATCTAGATCATGAACCCATTTAGATCTTATCTTGGTATGCTATGTTAGGTGTGGGTCCAGTCTTAATTTCTTCCACAATAGTTTCCAATTTTCC
>JAJPUD010004005.1:107275-216659 GCA_023553655.1 Myrmecobius fasciatus
TTTTTTTTTTTTTTTTTTTTTTTTTTTTTTGCAAAACATATGTATGGGTAATTCTTCAACATTAACCCTTACATAGCTTTCTGTTACAGATTTTCCCCCCCAGCTCCCTAACCCTCCCCTAGATGGCAGGATATCCACTACATGTTAATTATGTTAAAATACTTGTCAAATTGAATATATGTATACATATTTCCAAACTTATAATTGTTGCGCAAGAAAAATCGTATCTACATAAAAGACATATCAGATAAAGGAAACACAATGTAAGCAAACATCAATCAAGAATGTTATGTTGTGGTCCACATTTCACATCTCTCTCTCTGGGAGTATATGGCTTTCTTCATGAACAACTGGAAGTGGTTTGAAACATTTCGTTGTTGAAGGGAGCCATGTCCATCAGAATTGATCGTCATATAATATTGGTGTTGCCGTGTATAATGATCTCCTGGTTCTGCTCATTTCACTCAGCATCAGTTCATGCAAGTCTCTCCAGGCCTCTCTGAAATCGTCCTGCTGGTCATTTCTTACAGAGCAATAATATTCCATAATATTCATATACCATAATTTATTCAGCCATTCTCCAATTGAAGGGCATCTATTCAGTTTCCAGTTTCTAGCCACTACAAAAAGGGCTGCCACAAACATTCTTGCACATGTGGGCCCTTTCCTTCCTTTATGATTTCTTTGGGATATAAGCCCAATAGAAATGCTGCTGGGTCAAAGGGTATGCACAGTTTGATAACTTTTTGAGCATAGCTCCAAATTGCTCTCCAGAATGGCTGGATCGGTTCACAGTTCCACCAACAATGCATCAGTGTCCCAGCCTTCCCACATCCCCTCCAACATTCATCATTATCTTTTCCTGTCATTTTAGCCAATCTGACATGTGTGTAGTGGTATCTCAGGGTTCTCTTAATTTGCATTTCTCTGATTAATAGTGATTTGGAGCACCTTTTCATATGACTACAAATAGTTTTAATTTCATCCTCTGAAAATTGTCTGTTCATATCCTTTGACCATTTATCGATTGGAGAATGGCTTGAATTCTCATAAATGAGACAATTCTCTATATATTTTAGAGATGAGACCTTTATCAGAACCCTTAAATATACAGATGATTTCCCAATTTATTGCTTCCCTCCTAATCTTGATTGCATTGGTTTTGTTTGTACAAAAACTTTTTAACTTAATATAGTCAAAGTTATCTATCTGGTTTTCAATTAAGAATTCCAGTTCTTCTTTGGACATAAATTTATTCCATCTCCATAGGTCTGAGAGGTAAACTATATTATGTTCCTCTAATTTACCTATAGTATCACTCTTTATATCCAGATCATGAACCCATTTAGATCTTATCTTGGTATGTGGTGTTAGATGTGGGTCAAGCCCTAATTTCTTCCACACTAGTTTCCAATTTTCCCAGCAGTTTTTGTCAAATAGTGAGTACTTATCCCAAAAGCTGGGGTCTTTGGGTTTATCAAACACTAAATTGCTAACGTTATTATCTAGATTGTCCTGATATCCTATCCTATGCCACTGATCGACCGCTCTATTTCTCAGCCAGTACCAAATGGTTTTGATGACCGCTGCTTTATAATATAGTTTTAGATCTGGTACAGCAAGGCCACCATCATCAGCCTTTTTTTTTTTTCATGAATTCCCTTGAAACTCTTGACCTTTTGTTCTTCCAAATGAATTTTGCTGCTACTTTTTCTAGATCTGTAAAATAATTTCTTGGCAGTTTGATTGGTATGGCACTAAATAAGTAAATTAGTTTGGGTAGTATTGTCATTTTTATTATATTCGCTCAGCCTACCCATGAGCACTTAATGTTTTTCCAATTGACTAGGTCTGATTTTATTTATGTGGAAAGTGTTTTGTAGTTTAGTTCATATAGTTTCTGACTTTTTCTTGGCAGATAGATTCCCAAAAATTTTATGCTATCATCCGTTATTTTGAATGGAATTTCTTTTTGTATCTCTTGCTGCTGAACTTTGTTGGTAATATATAAAAATGCTGATGATTTTAGGCTGCCAGGAAGTCCCTGGGAGACGCTTGGGCTACTTTGCTCTGCTTGAGGGCAGGTGCTTTGGCAGATCTGCCCTTGGTAAAGGGTGGATTGAGAGCAGCTGAAAGCATGGTCCTAGTGTGGATCTAGCCGACCAGCCTCAGACTGGAAGTCAACTAGGCAAACTGCTCCAGGGAAAATTGAAACTGTGGCAGAATTCCCTGCTGGTGACTGATATCTCAGCTCAAAATCATAAGCAAGAAACAGAAGAGAGCTGTCACCATAGAAAGCTTTTATGGAGAGAAAGTAAGGCAGACCCCAGATCCTGAGGTTCTGAAAATAATCCCAGAGGAAGTCACAAAGGCGAACATGAGCTGGTCCCCTTTTCAGAAGGCTTTCCTGGAAGATTGCATAAAGAATCTCATAAGAGAGTTAGAAGAAGAATGGGGAAATAAATTGAGAGCAGTGCAAGAAGGAAATATTGCCCTGCAAGAGAGATGTGAAAAACTGGAAAATAAGACTGGTGAATTGGAAAAAGTCACCAACTCACTGGAAAATAAAAATAGTGAATTGGAAAAAGATAACAATTCACTGAAAAATAAAATTGGCAAAACGGAAAAAGAATGCAATGAACCAAAAAATTCAATTGGCCAGTTATAAAAGAAGCTAAAAAAGATAACTGAAGGAAATAATACTTTAAAAATTAAAATTGAAAAAATAGAAATGAATGACTCAATAAGACTTCAAGAATCAAACAAAAACAAAAAAAATGAAAAAATAGAAGAAAATATGAAACATCTCCTAGGAAAAACAACTGACTTGGAAAACAGATCCAGAAGAGACAATCTAAGGATTACTGGACTCCCTGAAAGCCACGATGAAAAAAAGAACCTTGATGCTATCTTCCAGGAAATCATGAAAGAGAATTGCCCTGCTGTTTTAGAATCAGAAGGCAAAATTGGCACTGAAAGAATTCACCGATCACTTCCTGAAAGAGACCCCAAAATTAAAACCCCAAGGAATATTGTGGCCAAATTTCAGGACTATCACACCAAGGAAAAGATATTGCAAGCAGCTAGAAAAAAACAGTTCAAATACCAAGGAACTGTCATTAGAATTATAAAGGATCTGTCAGCTTCCACACTGAAGGATTGAAGGGCCTGGAATCAGATATTCCAAAAGGCAAAAGAACTTGGATTACAGCCAAGAATAAGCTATCCAGCTAGAATGAGCATTATCTTCCAGGGAAGAAGATGGTCATTCAATGATACAGGAGAATTTCACCTATTTCTAATGAAAAGACCAGATCTGAACAAAAAATTTAACCTCCAAACACAGAACTCTACAGAAGCATAAAAAGGTAAAAAGGAAAGAACTCTTGAGAACTATATCTCTACTATGGGTATCCTTAAAGAATGGGGGTACAATTTGATTTTACTTTGATAATAATGGAAAAGAAATTAGAGGTGGAAGGCATATCATACTGTAAAAAAGGGGGGGAAGGAGGTAAAATAAAGTAAAAAAAAGGAGGTAAAATAAGGCAAAGTCTCATGAAGAGACATAGAAAATCTAATATAATTGAGGGAAAGAAGGGAGGGCGATGAGTATTGTATAAATCTTACTCTCATTAGATTGGGCTCTAAAAGAGTATATCAAACACATTTGGTTTCAGGGAAAAACTTGGCCCTCCTTATAGGGAAGTAGGAGGGAAAGGAGGGAAAGGAAGAAAAGAAAGGGATAAACTAATAGAAGGATTAGAGGAAAGGTGTAAAAAAGAGGGAGGGTTTTAAAGGGGGGAGGACTGTTAAAGAGAGGTGGTCATCAAAAACAAAATACTGGGGGGGAAAGGGAATAAGGGGAAAGGGAAGAGAAAGATATAACTTTGGGTAAATAAGATGGCAGGAAATATAGATATAGTTATTTTAACTGTGAATGTGAATGGGACAAACTCTCCCATAAAACGGAAGCGGATAGCAGACTGGATTAAAAGCCAGAATCCTACAATATGTTGTTTACAATAAATACATCTAAAACATAGAGATACATACAGAGTGAAGGTAAAGGGCTGGAGCAGAATCTTTTATGCTTCAAGTGAACAAAAAAAAGCAGGGGTAGCAATCTTTATATCAGATCAAGTAAAAGCAAAAATAGATCTAAGTAAAAGAGATAAGGAAGGAAACTATATTTTACTAAAGGGTACCATAGACAATGAAGCAGTATCAATACTAAACATATATGCACCAAGTGGTATAGCATCCAAATTCCTAGAGCAGAAACTAACATAGATGCAAGGAGAAATAGACAGTACAACTATACTAGTGGGGGATCTCAACCTTGCTCTCTCAGAATTAGATAAATCAAACCACAAAATAGATAAGAAAGAAGTTAGGGAGGTAAAAAAATGTTATAAAACTTAGGTATGATAGATCTCTGGAGGAAATTGAATGGCAATAGAAGGGAGTATACTTTTTTCTCGGGTCCATGGAACTTATCCAAAAATTGATCATGTGTTAGGGCATAAAAACCTCAAAATCAAATGCAGAAAAGCAGAAATAGTAAATGCATCCTTTTCAGATCATGATGCAATAAGACTCACATGTCATATAAGGCCAGGAGAAAATAGACCAAAAGTTAATGGGAAATTAAATAATCTAATCCTGAAGAATGAATGGGTGAAAGAGCAAATTATAGACACAATCGATAATTTCATCCAGGAGAATGACAATAATGAGACAACATACCAAAATCTGTGGGACATGGCCAAAGCAGTTATAAGGTAAGGAGTAACTTTATATCTCTAGATGCTTACTTGCATACAATAGAGAAAGAGAAGATCAATGAGTTGGGCTTACAATTAAAAAAACTAGAAAAAGAGCAAATTAAAAACCCTCAATTAAATACCAAATTGGAAATTCTGAAAATAAAATGTGAGATTAATAAAATTGAAAATAAGAAAACTATTGAATTAATAAATAAAAATATGAGTTCGTTTTATGAAAAAACCAACAAAATCGATAAGCCTTTAGTTAATTTGATAAGAAAAAGGAAAGAGGAAAATCAAATTGTTAGTCTCAAAAATGATAAGGGAGAACTTTCCTCCAATGAAGAGGAAATTAGAGTAATAATTAGGAATTACTTTGACCAACTTTATGCCAATAAATTTGACAATCTAAATGAAATGGAGGAATATCTACAAAAATATAGATTGCCCAGGTTAACAGAAGAGGATATAAATTATTTAAATAGCCCCATATTAGAAAAAGAAATAGAACCAATTCCCTAAGAAAAAATCTCCAGGGCCAGATGGTTTTACATTTGAATTCTACCAAACATTCAAAGAACAATTAATTCCAATACTATGCAAACTATATGAAAAAAAAAAGGGGACAGAAGGTATACTACCAAATTCCTTCTATGATACTGATATGGTGCTGATAGCTAAACCAGGTAGGGTGAAAACAGAGAAAGAAAACTATAGACCCATTTCCCTAATGAATATTGATGCAAAAATTTTAAATAAAATTTTAGCAACAAGATTACAGAAAGTTATCTCCAGGATAATACACCATGACCAAGTAGGATTTATACCAGGAATGCAGGGCTGGTTCAATATCAGGAAAACTATCAGCCTAATCAATTATATTAATAACCAAACTAACAAAAACCATATGATTATCTCCATAGATGCAGAAAAAGCATTTGATAAAATCCAACACCCATTCCTATTAAAAACACTAGAAAATATAGGAATAAATGGGCTTTTCCTTAAAATGATTAGTAGCATCTACTTAAAACCATGAGCAAGCATCATGAGTAATAGGGACAAACTAGAACCATTCCCAATAAGATCAGGAGTGAAACAAGGCTGCCCACTGTCACCATTACTATTTAATATTGTATTATAAATGTTAGCTTTGGCAATAAGAGAAGAAAAAGAGATAAAAGGAATTAGAGTAGGTAATGAAGAAACCAAATTATCACTCTTTGCAGATGACATGATGGTATACTTAGAGAACCCTAGAGACTCAACTAAAAAACTACTAGAAACAATTCACAACTTTAGCAAAGTTGCAGGATTTAAAATAATCCTTCTTCCTCTTGACAGACCTTCAACAACTTCAAGACAGTTAACACATTCACCACTCCTTGCAATCAATCTTTTGGTCTCCAAGTCAAATAATCCCTATTCCTTTTCCTGTTAAGTGATCAGTACATTCTCTAATTTTGTCACTAACTCCATTTCTTTCCCCTCTATTAGTTAATATTCTTCATTATGATGGATTGTACTAAAATACCAATGCAGGTCTAGGATTATAAAATAGTAGCCCTGTGTTCCTTCACCCAAATCATACTTTGGATTAGTAAAGTACCTATAATTTCTAAATAAAAGATTTTGCCTTCTATGTCTTCAGCCCTATCTTTTTATAACTAAGAGATTGGGGCAAAAACTAGAGAGAAAGAGAAAGCTAGTAAATAGAGGGAGAAATGGAATGCAGAATAAAGGAGTCACTTTTAAAATATATAGATTTTAATTTTAAAAAGGGTTTTGACAATTAAAAGGGGTTTTAGACAAGGGAGGATCTTAAACCTACTAAAAGTTACCAAAACATTGTAAAAATAAGTATTTGTCTTGCCCATAATGATATGCTATATTTACTCTCATATCCCTTAACTGCATACATAGCTTCTATATTGCCTTTTTTTGCATACACAGGGTAATAGTGATTGTGGAGGGAAGGAGGGAGAAAGAAATGAGACATTGAAATATTTAACCCTCAGTTACTTTCCACATATACAATTCCTCCTCCCTAGCTCTTCTGACCTCCCCACTTATCTCCCTCATTTTATGTCATTCCCCATTGCTAATAGAGATTTCTTTCTCTTAATAAGACCATTTTTCATCATGAAGGCAATGTTAGGGCTAAATCTGAAACTGAAAAAGAAAACAAAATCTTTACAATCCAAAGATATAAATAATGCTTTTTATTGACTTAAGCATTATTCCTCTTTCCCTAGCTGTCATTCAGAAACATCTAAATTAAAAGACGGACTTTTCAGACCGTTAGTTGGCCAAGATATGTGGATTTCAGTTAATTTTGCAAAGTCTGTCAAGATTTCAATAGGTAATTGAGACAGATGAGCTTGAGTACACAGAACACTGTATCCAGTTCTAAAAGAATAGGACTCTTAAGACCACTCTCTTGAACCAAGTCACAATTGAGTCAATCCAGGATCATCAACCACCTTGAGGTTGGAAAGTCATTCTGCTTACTAAAGTTGTACTGTCAGTGTTGTAATGGAACCAACAACCTGCCCAATTCCCCCTAACCGCTTAGTAGTCAAGAGTCAAGGAGAATCAGTGAGACCAGAATGTCAGAAACCTAATTCAAAGTGACTTCTAGGGCCTTCACACATGAATAAATTCTTATCTGACCTAAGGAACCAATTCTTCCCTGTATCAGAAAAGAAACTGAAGTGAAATATGCTTCGGGATAAAAGCAATCAACATAATGAACACTAAATGAAAACTACTATTAGATATGGTGTTGAAAAGAATCACAAACCTAAATTTCATATGGGCTCTTGCTTAGCAGGATCAGATGGATCATAATTCTCATCCTTCCCTGCATCTGAAAAGGGTAGAAGATAACTGATTTGAAAGGAGAAACTTTATTTAATGTTAATTTCCTATCCAATATTCATTTCATTGATTACTTTTACCCCTAAACATATTCTTCCTCATTTTCTTAGTTAAGAAATACAAACCAGATTTATACAGAATAGGAAGAAGGCGATATTAGAGAAGCAATTAGGATGCCATGATACCTGTCCCCAGGAGGCTTTAGTCACACTGCTATATGTATACAAGCATGATTATGTGCATATATGTGTGAACCCTTATGTGCATATCAATGGAATTTGGACCTGTGGGAACAAAAGTATGCATCTTGCTGATTCAACTAACTACAAGTTCAGGAACTGTTGCTTTAGTCTCTTTATGTAAATAATCAATTATTATGTGAATTCTACTTATTCAATAAATGCTTCCACCCCCCTTTTTTCTTTCATTTCTAACTCTCTAAGTGATAAGCTTTAGAACTGAGACCTTAGCTTTGAAAATGCCAGTGAGGCTTCTCTTCCCCATTTTCAAAATAAGAAAAGAAAACTGATAATAGATTATATAAGAATGATAAAAATAATAACAATAATAAAAATATTATATAATGACTAATATGTATCAAACACTATACTAAGTGATTTATATGTATTATCTCATTTGATAAAGTTAGTTAACTGATTTTTATCAAGGCCACAGAATTGTGAGGATTTGCACTCAGGTCTTCCTGATTATAGGTCTAGGACTCTCGCCACCTAGCTGGCAAGAGTGAGAGACAGAGGGACGGACAGAACACACCCCTCCCTACCATTTGGCTACCCACCCACACCCACTCACATAGAACTGCCAGTCAGTCCCTTCATTGAAAAAAGAGGCAGACACTTGGCTTTCCTTCTAACCATTCAGAGAGAAATTAGATTCGAAAAAAATCCAAGGGCAATCTGAGATTATTAATCAAGTCCGTTACTTGATTTTTTCCAATTTCAAGTCATAAAGCCACTTCTTTTCAGCATCAACATCTGGAATTTAAAAAATAAAAAATGCATACTGCAAAACCTTTAGCTAGGGCATTAAGAATTTAAATATGTACATAATCTGAACTCTATAATAAAAATTCAACTTTTCTTTTCCTGAGGGAATCAGGGCATACTGCTAGCCAAGACAGGGTATGCTAACTGCTAACTTCAAGGGCACTCTCTGAGTCTTCAGAAAACGACTACCAAGGAAAGGCTCTAGGTGGCTTGTGGAAAGGAGGGAGGAAGGAAATAAAAAAGGAGGAAAGGAGAAAGGGAAGAAGGGAGGGAGGTAGAGGGCTGAGTCCTGGGATTTGGATTTAATGATTGCTCAAGAATGAAGTATGTGCAGGGGAGAATAGTATGAAGGGTTATAAAGCCTACCCTACAGGCATCCTTCCACAATGTTGTCTAAGTCTATAAGAGAAGGTAGAATACTTCAGCTGAACTGAGATTCCTTAGTCTTTAGAGAAAAGGAATTATTTAATGCAATGCTGTAAAAAAGCCAAACTTTCTAAAAAATACAGTAGCCTAAGTATAGTAGTAAATTCTTTCTATTAGTTGAGATGGGGATGAAGGACAAGAAAAGTAGCAGTAAAGCAAAATACATATTTGCCTTCAGGTCCAATTTTTACAATCTGATCAGACATAGGTAACAATTTGGCCTAGCCTTTTACCTACAGGGACAAGAAATGAGATCCATATACAACATACTCAGCTTCTGGGATCCTCTTTCTCCTAGTCAAGATCTGAAACATGAAAGAACTTAGAAGTAAAAATAGTGTGTCATAAAAATTGGGGAGAAAACGAAGAAACTCTCATATTAAGCATTCCCAGAAGAATTCTTTTCATACTGAAATCTATGTAATAAGTAACCAATGTAATCATAAATACTAGACTCATAATAAAGCTGTGATCATTCATTTTTATTTACATGTCATTTGGGACCAGGAAGGTAATGGTCTTCAAAAGAGTATATTGAAACTCAAGAAAAGAGAATGGACATACTGAAGGAAAGGGTTTTTTTTTTTTTAAGTGTATTTGTATTGTCTCAAAGGTGTAGGATTATTAAAAACAATCTTTTTTAAAAGGTATGATGTGATTTTTCTGTTTCATAGAAATAATTATACTCCATTTTTCTTATTATGTTATTCTTACTTTTATTTTATTATATGTTATTTTACTTTATATTAATATATTATAATTATTAATTTTACTATTATATAATAATTATATATTATTTTTACTTATTCATACTCATACTTATCATGAGATAAGAAGCAAAAATCTATGGCTTGAAAAATTTGGTTTTAATGTTCAGTATCATGTGGGAAAAATCTCCAGATAATGGTCGTAGCAACAATAATATATAATATACCTAGACCATTCACCATACATATTACCACTTGTCATTTATAGTCAGAGAAATCTATGACAACCTTTCATGAACTTCCATAGCAATTTAAATCACTACACAAAAGAGGTAAAATAGCAATGTGTTGAATAAAACATCCAATGATTCATCATTCTTTTGAAGGCCATCAACCACAGATTCTAAATAACTTGAAATGAAGATCAAAAGGGGAGGAGATTCCTTTAGAAAGAAAATAACTGCTAAAGTATCTTATGGAAGGAAAGGCAACTTTGAAAAAAAATTCTAAACTTAGATCACTAACTCAGACTTAATATTGGTGTAATATTGTGTTGATTTATCCCTCTAGGCCTAGAAGTTTTCTGTAAGGTGACAACATTAAATTCAGTCTCTAAGATCCCTCCCTAACATTCTGTGAAGCAACGGCTTTCTAACTAAATTCTCTAAGAAAATTCCAGAGCTAAACTCCACTTTCACTGAGCATGACACTGAGGTACAAGATTAGTGTGAGAGTAGTAAACTGGAACATGGGCTGGCCATTCACAAATATCCTCTCTGTTTCTAACCTTTATCAGAGACTTTTTTCCTTGGTTCCAGAAACACAGATAAGATGATTTTCTTGTCGCATTTTAGCCATCATTTTATAGAATTTTAGGGATAAAAGGAATCATGACCATCATATAAGCCAGGAATTAACAAACTAAGCCAGGTTTTTTTTCTTAAACATTTATGAGCTAAAAAGATATTTTTATATTTCTTCCATTTTTAAAAAAAAACAAGGGTATGCTGGTAAATGTTTAATAACCAGCTTTGCGGGGAAGTATTAAATAAATATAAAACACACTTTTAAACTTCATTATTAACATATCTTCCAGGACTTTGTTAAGCCTATACAATCAATAAAACAACAAATTATACCTTGATTTATAGTGTTTGCCACCAGTATTAAATTTAAATTTTAACAAATGGTTTCCTGAGCTGGTAGGAACTAATTCTAACCAACCTCTGCTCCCAGCTCTCACATTACAGAGTTTAGAACTTTAAAATAGAAATTTGCTATTTTGTCTAGATTTGTTTGATTTAATCCTAACGTCTTCTCATATGACATACATTTCAGAGAATACTACTAAAGAAGAAGTACTTAAGATTTTTAATCATATTGTAAACTTGAACCATTTTCCAAATTATAAGATTTTTTTTCTACCCCAAAGAGTTCTGGCTTATTGTTTCTAGTGGAATATTCCTGCAACATTCTGGGTTGAGAAAGGAAGAGTTGATTAATAACAATGGACAACAAAATTGGATAATGCCAGGCTAGAATTACAGGATTTTGGAGGTGAGTGGAATATAAGTAGCCATTTAGTTCATGCTAAAAGAAATCTCTACCACAATACAGGAAAGCTCTGTGGTAAAGAGGATAGAATACCAAGCCTGGAGTTAGGAACACTCATCTTTCTGAGTTTGAATGTGGCCTCAAACACTAGTTTTATAACTCTAGGTAAGTTACATTACTCTGTTTGCCTCAGTTTCCCTCTATGTAAAATAAGCTAGAGAAGGAAACGGCACACTTCATAATTTCTGCTAAGAAAACTCTAAATGGAATCACAAAGAATCAGAAAGAAGTGAACACTACAATACATCCTGTGAATAACCATACAGTTTTTGCTTGAAGCTCTCCAGTGATAAACAATCCACCATTTCCAGAAGCAGCTTGTTCCACTTTTATAGGAAGTTTATTTGTCTCTTTTTCTTTCGTAAGCCTAAATCAGTTTCTTCTCATGTTCCATATATTATTGTTGGTTCTTTTTTTGGGCACAAAAAGAACAAGCCTAGTTCTTCTACCACATGACATCCCTTAAGACATTTTTTAAAAAGTTATCATCTATGGGTATCATCAACTATGATTGACTTAGATCTTCTCAGCAATACAATGATCCAAGAAAATTCCAAAGGACTTATGATGGAAAATGCTATTCACATCCACGGAAAGAACTACGGAGTCTGAATGCAGATAAAAGCATGTTATTTTCACTTTTTTTTTTCCTCATGGCTTTTCCCTTTTGTTTTGGTTTTTCTTTCACAACATGACTTAATATGAAAATATGTTCAATATAATTGGACATGCATAACCTATATCAGATTGTTTACTGTCTTAGGAAGGGGAAAGGAGAGGGAGAAAAAATGGAAATTAAAATCTTATAAAAATAAATATTGAAAACTATATTTACACATAATTGGAAAAATAAGACATTATTAAGTGGAAAAAAAAGATGTCATGTCTCTCTTAAATCACCTTTGCTCTAAGACAAACATCTCCAATTCCTTTGGTCAATCCTCTTGGAAAGAGACCCTTCAGGTTGCCAGTCTAGTTGCCTTCGTCTAAAGTCTCTAAAGGCTATATCAATGTTATTTCCAAAGTATGTGCTCAGAATTGAACATAATATTAAAAATACTTCAGAATCTTAATTGTACAGTTAATCAAATTTTATTCTCCTGTGTAACAAGGTAGAGAATACTTGGTCTTTTAATTTTTTTTTTCATTGCTTGTCACCAATACTGTAGATTTAAATTCTAGCTTTACCCCCAAGCAAAAATTTACAATGATGCCTATTTCAAGCAGTTAATTTTCTTTTCATTATTTTTTTTGTATCTCTTTCCTTTCTTTCCCCAAATTTTCTACCTTTTAAAAATTTCTTTAATTCTCTATGGGCCTTGGATCCAATTTGCATTTTTCTTTGAGGTTTTGCTTATAGCTGTTTTTATACTGCCATCTTCTTCTGAGATTGCATCCTGGTCTTTCCTGCTACTGCAGTAATTTTTATGATCAAGTTCTTTTTCTGTTATTTGCTCATTTTTTCAGGCTATTTCTTCACTTTGAACATTATATTTATGCTTACATTGTTTTACCAAGCTTTAAGTGTTTTGTTTTATTTATTGTGCTTTATTTTCAAAGCTAGTTGTGAGGGTATGCAAGTTTTTGGTGCTTCCAAAATGATGTTGTCATAAGAGAGATATGTTCACTTCTCTCCTGATCTGTACTCTCCTGCTCTGTCGGCAGAAAGGAACCTGCAGCCACCAGTACTAGTGCTTTTACAGACTATGGAACATGATCAGAGTTCTTGCTCTCCTGTGACCAATCACAAATACTCTTCTGCCCCCTAGAACTGTGACCCAGAATTGTTTATGGAAAATAGAGTTGCCAATCAATGCTCACTTCACTATGTGAAATAATTTTCTTTTTACCTGTTGTATGACCACCTTATCTTCTGGACTAAGATTTCCTTAAGTTTCTGCTTCCAAAGTCTGCCATTCATGTACCTGCAAACCTCCTCAGGTCTCTCAGACTGGAAAAATGTCTTCCTCTGACTCTTTATTATTTCTGCTGCTCCAAAATTTGATTTGAGGCTTTATTTTAAAGTTGTTTGGAAGAGAATGTTGGGAGAATTCATCCAAGTTCCAGCCTGTACTCTGACACTTGGTCACAAACTAATTGACTTTATAAGTTTAATGAGTAGTATTTAATCATGAAATCATCCTTCAGATATTACAAATTATATACACAATATAATCCTGGATCCCAGTACAATCTTATAAAAACAATGTCAACATATAGACAGTACTGAATACCTGCAAAGGATGAGGATGAAAGGCAGTCTTTGATTTAAAAGCACTTAATTTAGCAGTCATCTCCTCACACAAACCAGAATATCTCAGCAGAACTGTTCCCTCAGAGCAGATTTCCCAACCAATGTCCACGCCTGTCAGCAAAGTTGCCAAAACCACAGACCCTATAATTAATCATTTAGCACTTTAAGGCTATGCTACATCTTTTGACCCTACATTATTCTCCATTATCTCCATTATTTTTCCAATTTGCCTGAAGCTTATCCCAATGTCGGCCTCCAAAACTGTCCTGCTGTCAGATCTCCAGTTAGCCCCTTTTGTTGTAACCTTACATCTAGTGTACAAGCTAGAATTGCCACTGAGGCGGCAGAGTGCAAAGGGTGTTGAACTTGAAGTCAAGTGGTCCCATTATACCCTGCCACCTCAGACACTTACTGACTGTGTCAACCAAGGCAAATCACTTCAACCTTCCTCAAGTGAGGGAAAATAATGGTACTTACTTGCTGGTTTATTATGAAGTTTAAGCAAAATAGTACATGTAAAGTGCTTAGCAAATCTTAAAATGTTATAAATGATGTTGTTATTCTTATTGTTGCTATAATTATTAAGACTTGGGCAGATACTAATTCAACTACATTATGGGTTAAACAAGTTCTAATGGGATAGCCTGGGTACTTATCATTTATAATTTTGTCTTTCATCAGAGCAGACATCCAATTTAGGGATGGTATAGTTTCAAAAGTTAATTTGTAATTCAAGTTATAGAACAAATTTTAAAACATAAATAACATTTACCATGAACCAGCATTATTAACTGATGACTAGAAAGAACTTAAGAAGTTTTCATTTTATTTAGCCTGACATGATTTCTCACCTCCAAAGTCAAGGTGGAAAAAAATTTACAGTACCTGTAAGAAGGAAAAGAAAATGCCAGGTATGACAGATAAAAAGAATAATTGTTTCTCATTAAGAAAAAAAATACTTATGTTCTTTTTACATGACCTTCATTTCTCCTTCCCTTACACCAAGAAATTGGCCACATTCTTCCAAAGTTTTGGAAAGGGAGAAAAAACTAAACTAAAACTAAAATAAACTAAAAAAAAGACTAAGCTAAAAAAAAAAACTAAAACTAAAATTAACACATCAACAGAATTATTATACTCAATGTTCTGTGCCCATAACATTTCCTTTTATAAAGAAGGGAAGGAAGTTCATTTTCTCATCTCCTCTTCAGGACAAACTTGGTCTAGAGTAGTTATCTCATACATAACACTAGGAAACTATTTCAATTTAGAAAAGGGACTATAAAACCACCCACTCTGCTCTGTAATATAAAGTCAGTATAAAGTAGAGCCAAATCACAACAAACCTAAAATTAGTCTCAACTTTTTAATTACTACCACAATCTTTTAAAGACCAACCAAAAATGCTTAGAAGAGACTTAGAATAAAAAAAAGAGAGAGAAATTAAATGCAAGGGTGGAGGGAGTTGATCCTTGAAACCACTACCAAAGTCTTTCGGCTCACTATATATGGGCATTTCAGTCTTTATGAGTAGTGCTTCTCCAAGGGTGTGTCTCAGCCCATGGGGTACAACAGACCACAACACTTTTCTATATTCAGAAGGGAAAAAATTAAATTACTTAAAAAATACAAGTTTCAAAAAGCTATGTTTAACTGAAAGTAGTATGGTCCTAGTGGACACAGAAGTATATTGGTAGTCAGAAAGACTTAGCTTTCATTCCCTCCTCTAATACATTATGGCAGGTCCAGACAGGTCACTTAACCACTCAGTTTTTCAGATAAATTTCTAAGTGACTGATTGCAGAGTAGGTACAGAACTGTATTATCACACTATATTGACATCTCTAAAGCAGGGCTTCTTAAATTTTTTTCACTTGTGACCCCTTTGTGCCTGATGTATATTTTTTAAGTTCTTGAGGATTTTTAGGTATGTTCATTTATATATATATATGTGTATATATATATATATATATATATATGTCACTTGGGAGAGAAAAATCAGAACAAAAGGGAAAAACAACTAAAAAAATGTGAAAACAATATGCTTTGATCCATATTCAGTCTCCATAGTTCTCTCTTTGGATATGGATGGCATTTTCCCTCCTAAGTTTATTGGAATTACTTTTGATCACTGAATTTCTAAAAATAGTTAAATCTATCTTAGTTGATCATGATACCATCTTGCAGTTGCAGTATACAATGATTTTCTTGTTCTGCTCACTTCACTCAGCATCAGTTCATGTAAGTCTTTCCAGGCTTTTCTGAAATCAGTCTCCTCATATTTCTTGCAGAACAATAATATTCCATTATTTTCATATACCACAACTTATTCAGCAATTTGCTAATTGATGGGCATCTATTCATTTTCCTATTCTCTGCTACTACAAACATTTTTGGACATGTGAGTCCTTGTCCCCTCTTTTATGATCTTTTTGGGATATAGACCCAGTAGTTCACCCAAGAAATATTTACATGACCCTACATAGGTATAAAAATTAGGTATACAAATCAAACATTTATTGATAATAAATCATATTTTGTACCTCTTACATTCAGTTATGAGATCTCATGTGGGATTATGAACCAAAGTTTAAGAAGCAGGACTCTAAAGCAATGCCCCACTCCCCAAAATTGCATTATAAAAAAATGTTATAACTGAATATATGTGTATACATATAATTATATAATATATGTTCAACTATATACTCTACTATAACTAAACATGTATATGTATATACACATACTTATGTATACATATATGTGTGTGTTACACAAAGAGGGAATAAGATAGGAATACTGTCATGCTATTAAAGGGAAAATATACCTGGGGTGATTCTATGCATATGGATTAACACTAAAGTTACCAAGAGATGTTGATTCTTCCTTCAAATTGAAAGACAAACTGAACACAAGCAATTTTTCTTAATCATGCTGAGATTTCTATAATTTATCATGTTATAGCTTTAATTTTGAAAAAATATATATATTCACGAAGTTTTAACACAAGTGAACTTAAGAATGTGACTAGAGGGAAATGAAGTACATAGATCTATGCCAGTATAATTAACGTCCCCTGTAAGTACTGAATTTGTACTAAAATATGCTAAAACTGCAACTTACAATATTTCTTGCTTGAGAGACTATTATAATAAGTTGATTCATACAGATGATACGCTTCACAATGCAATTCCATTACAAGGAATAAGCTGCTTCAAATTTATTGTTGTCTTCATTTTTCCATGAGCACATTTTAATTGTTGTGCTGGAGGTGACATGAGATAGATGAAAATGACAAGAAGCAGTCATCACAATAGGACACTGCCAATACCATATTTTGCAGCAATGACAATGCTTTATGGATAGAAAAGGAACTGACATTTTAAAAAAAAAAATCAGTCTATACTACTTTTCTTGTCTTTAACCAGTTATTTCTTCAATGTTTTAGAATTTAAATCCATAAGAACTCTAGCATTACTAGTAGAATTTCACTAGAAATGAAACTTCTATACCATTACCAAAGCTAAGAGATATGACTCACAGGATGCTAATTTACTCCTTAAATTGGGCATAGACAAAGCTCTTTAAATTAATGAATATGCAGTGTGTGTGTGTGTGTATGTGTGTACACATACTTTATTAAAAGAGAAATGGAGAAGGGAAAAGGGAGAGAAGGGACTTAGAAGTAGAGAGACAAAAAACAGAAAGACATAATAAGACTTGGACAGAGAAGCAAAGTATTTGAAAGGGGGAAAAAGTGGAAGCAATATCTGTGACTTCTTTGCTATAGGAAACTTCCAATGAAGAAATTCCTGCTACCAACACAGATTTGTGACTACTATGCAATAACATAAAAAATATTTGGCTTCAGCTAATCCTTTGATTACTATTTTGTGATGGAGTGGTTTATATACCTCAATGAAACTATGAGCTATCCAGGAATACTCAAGATAGAAAGTCATAATTTTTTTTAATTGTAGTAAGCTCTTCTTTAGTCACAAATTCCTCTGTTCTCCAAAGATCTGATTAGCAAATTATCCCTTTTTCTCCTAATTTGTTTATGGTATCGTCCTTTATTTTGACCTTATTTTGGTATGGAATCTATGCCAATTTTTCTGACATATTTTCCAATTTTCCCAGAAATTTCTGTCAAATAGTGAGTTCTTATTCCAGAAACTGGAATTTGGAGGTTTATCAAATACTAGATTGCTATAGGTCTTGATGATTGTATCATGTATATCTAATCTCTTCCACTGATCCACCACTCTATTTCTTTCTTTCTTTTTTCTTTCTTTTTTTTTTTTCTTTCTTTTTTTTTTTGCTGAGGCAATTGGAGTTAAGTGACTTGCCCAGGGTCACACAGCTAAGAAGTGTTAAGTGTCTGAGACCAAATTTGAACTCAGGTCCTCCTGACTTCTCATTGCTCTTTTTCTTAGCCAGTACCAAATGGTTTTTGAAAATTACTGCTTTATAATATAGTTTTAGGTTTGGTACTGCTAAAGAAAGGTCATAGCTCTGACCAAAGGTGATCTACTGGAGTGGCCTACTCCAGTATCTTTGCCAAGAAAAATCCATGCACAATTGGTCCAGGGGGTCACAAAGAGTTAGATATGACTCAGTGATTGAACAACAAGAGTGACACAGATGCCATATTGCCTTTTCATCTTCATTAAATATTCCTCTCAAGGTAAAAATCCCACTTTTTCTCTTGATAGATTATCTATTCTAATACTCCACTGATTGAATATCTCTTTAACAGAACACAGCTGCTATAATGACTAATGATGCATCAAACATCCATTTACTCTCCTTTTCAGGCCCTCCTATAAATGTCCTCTCCATTTTTCTCTCCTTAAGGCCTTTTTGTAGATTCATGTACTAGAATACAGTAATTATTAATTCTACTATAGAATCAGTAGCTTCAGTATTCTTAAGATGGGAAGAGCTGAGCTACTGAAATACAAATGGTTTGGCCAGATGTTTGAGCACTGCATTTTTGCTTTTAGGAAAATAACCAATTCTTGATTCAGTATAGTGAATTCAGCATGTGAAGAAATCACTATATGTTTTTGTCTAAAAATTGCTTGATATGTCTAAGTGGGGAAAAGATCTGATTCTGTGAAGTTTATGTGCTGGAGAAACCAATTTCAGCAGAGATCTTCAGCAGAATCAATTTATAAAATGCCAAAACCTAGAAAACTTCCCTGAGTGCAAAAAGTTTTGCACTATTACAGGATCTTGAAAGCTAGCTAGAAATATGCAGTTGAAGTCCCCAAGAATACAATTTCTTTGATTAGGGGGGACAGGCAGTCTTGGGGGGAAATGACTTACAGAGTCTATTTACTTCCATACCAGCATGAAACATAAGGAGAAAAGAGGAAATAGACAGTGAGCTTTCTAAGATAAAGAAAATAGATTAAGAACTATCATATAGTGATGGCTATGTGATAGGCCTCTTTAAGAGCCCTAAAAAAAAAAAAGGCAAAGTAGTTAGCTCCTGTGATAAGGACAAAATGACAGTCAGAAAAAGCCTTCCTTTCTTTGTGTCCCTGGGACTTTTTACTTTTTAGCACCAAGCCTAGAAATAATGCTTCCAACTGCCAGACTGGGGAATCCTCTGCATCTTAGAAGTAATTCAAGAGAAATAAGAATGGGATTATCAAGAGGAAGAGCTACTTCATTCTTTTTATTTGCATCCCAAGTGGCTATCACAGTGTTTGGAACATGGTAGGAACTCAATAAACTTTTGATTAAGATAATGATAAAAAATTAATATTGATATAATATTTTCAGATTTGTCAAGTGATTTGCATATGTAATATTTTAAATAGGTTATGCATATTTAGATTATGCATTGTTGGATTTGGAATTAGAAAGAACTGAGTCAGAACATAGGCACTTACTAGTTATGTGTGTACCTGAACAAATCACTTACTCTCTACTGTTCTCACATTTTGTCATGGGTAAGATGGGGATAATAATAAAACCCGTCCCCCAAGGCTGTTGTGAGGAACAAATGAGAATCAGCACAGTGCCTAGAACACAATACAGTATGAGAGAAATGATAATTATTATATATTGATCATTATTATCATTAACAATAATAATAAATTATTGATATTGAGGTAATTGAGGGTTTTTGCCCCTATTTCTTCATTTAAAGCCCAGCCCTTATAAAAGACAGGGCTGACCATGAGACATTCTCCTCCATTTTGAGCAGAATTACACCCAGAATGGATAAAGAATACATCTTTTTCTCTTGATTGCCTGAGAGGAGGGAGGAGTAATCTGGGTAGAAATGAGTCTATCCTCTGGGTAGAGGTGAGTTTTTCCAAGAGTGACAAGATTAGTCACATAATCCAACCCTTCATTAAATAAACCCACCTCTCATTAATTAAGTAGAATTGATTTTCACCTATTGGAGCCATTCAAAAATTCAACAGCCTCCATGATATGTTTTTGGTTTCCAAAAGAATCACTGGCCTCAATTTATTATTTACAAGCCATAATTAATAAATTGATTATGAATTACCAAGAAAAATGTCTTCTGGGTTTTTCATTTGTCTCAAATACAAATAATACCTATTACTTATTATATAAAGCAACTATTTTATAGGATTGTTGGACTTATGGTAATCAGAAAAAATGCTTTACAAACTTTAAAATATTTTATATAACTTTTAGCTAATTATAATTATTTTGTTTTTATTATCATTTTTGTCATTTGAGTCAGAATATTTGAGGATTATATTTAAATAGCATTAAGTAACAGTCCTGATTACAGATAATACTAATTTATTTCAATTATGCTTCTTTAAATCAAAATTCTTAAACTTTCGTGTCACAGACTCTTTTGATCTTCTGATCGAGCTTATGGTCCCTTTCCAAGAAATAGAATAATCTTTAAATTAATAAAATCAAATACATGGTTGGCTTATGAAGAACACCATTTACATTTGAATATAGTTACCAAAATAGTAAAGAAAAAAGTTCATCGTCCCCAAACTAAGAATTCTTGTTTTCAATAATATTTCTTTAGCTAAATGATTGAAAAAAAAAACAAAAACAAAAACAAAACATTTAATTTCTTTAAAATATTCCAAGCATGAAAAGCAAAACAAAACAAAACATTAGTTATCTCTGTATACTATTTTACCAGCTCTTTCTTCCTTCTCCCTTCAAACACAGAATATTTGTTTAAAACAAAACTGGATAAGCAAACATTTCTATAATGAATGAAGAACTGTGCTAGATGACTTTCAAAGCATCTTCCAATGCTGCAATTAAATGATTATATGACCAGTTATTTTTATTATTTTAGTAGCATCATAACTAGAGGTGAGAGTTTAGTCTTTAAAGGAGATTAAAGTTTCTAGACTGGCAGAGAAACAGGGATGGTACACACATCTACAAAAACATTGCCTTCTTGGTACTCCAATTTTTTTTTAATCTAGAAGTGGAATTTCAAAAGTCTCAAATAGGATGGCATCTGTTTCCTTTTTCAAATTAAATGCATATTTTAATAATTCAATATTTCTACTTGGAAACTATTCAATACAAGCAAGTAACTGAAAAGCAGCTGACAAGAGTAATAGGAAGAAAGATTAGTAATTGTGAGAATTAGCTCTGGTTCTTCTCCAAGCACATTCTGTAGGTTTAGGTAAGCAATTGTGCTTTAAAAAATCACTTCAGCATTTTGACTTATAAAAGTGGTCAGCCAAAGGAGGCAATAAGGTGAAGTAAAACCCCTAGAAAACACCAAATATATTATGGCCTCAGAAAGATGACCTTCCAGGTTCACTTTTTTTTAAACAGAAATATTACAATAAGTGCCACTGATAAAGCCTGGCTTTTTAAAAAAAAAACTATATTAGGAATTCACAGTATAAAAATGATGTGATATGAATGACAGAAAGAAAAGTGAGCTTATCTGAGATGAGAGTAAATAAGGAACTAGGATAAGAGGTAATTGAAAGAATTGGGTATTTAAGATGTCTTGTATTAGAGTTAAGCAGGGACTTGTTACAGAAGGCATTTGATGGGAAAGGGAAGCCTGACATATGTCTATATTCATATATGTATATATATATATATGTATTAACATATATGCACATATCAACACATGTTGTAATTGGCATTATATATAATGTATATTATATGTAATATTTTTGCATATCTGTGAAATTGATATACAAATAAAATCTAGTAGAAACTTGAAGTTAAATTTGAATTGATATGGCTTCCAGAAAATCAATAACAACTACTCATATTTTATATAGTACTTTAGAGTTTGCAAGGTGTTTCATACACATTATCTCATGGGATTCTCGTAAAAGTTCTGTGAAATGGGTGCTACTATCCCCATTTTACAGATAAGGAAATCAAAATTCAGAGAAGTTATGAAATTCATCTATTATCAAAAAGCTATTGTACAAATAGCATAATAGATTGTTAGATCTGAAATCAAGAAAATTTTAGTACCAGTCTGACCTCCGATACTTACATGCTGTATAAACATGGGAAGGACACTTACATTCTTTCAGCCTCTGTTTCCTCATTTGTAATATTAGAATAACAGAAGTAGCACTTTGCAAATATTTCAGCTCTATATAAATGGGATGGGATTTGAACCAAGACTGGCTTTCATTTATTATGATGGAATATAATTTAAGTTGCTATTCATACTGATTATAATTTTTCAGTTTAGTGAGAAATTCAGCAATTATTTTTATCTTGGACTGCCATGGTATTTATTCCCACCTCAGATACTTTCTATATCTGTTCTACTGTCAGAAAATATATGAAAACTATAACACAAGAGCTTCAGCCCAGCTCTATAAAATACCCAGCACCATGCCAGATATGGACTGGCAGCTAATAGCCATTAGATGATGATAAAGGCCAATATCAAGTATGGTCATAGAATCACAACATCTTCTCAGAAGATGACATCAATTAGAATCAATATCAAAGGTTACCCTGTCCACTGAAAATTTTCTATGTTACATTCCCAAGAAGCAATTATTTAATCCCTGGGTTGGAAATTTCCAGCCATGAGCAAAATGCTATCTTGGAGCAGTTAATTCCACTTTTGTACCTATTTTATCCTGAAAAAACTCCCTTAGATTGGGCCTCAATCTACATCTTTGCAATTTCTTCTACATCTTGCTCCTAGTTCTTCTTTCAGTTATTAGCATCTATAAAATAATCCTCAGAAGCTTGAAGAAAGCAATCATGTCCCAGAACAAACTCTTTATTGTCATTCTGTAGAATGATGTCATGTCTGATTCTTCTTGACTCCACAGACCATACATAGCATGCCCTTCTATCCTCCACTATCTCCTGAAGTCTGTTCAAACTCATGTTTATTGTTTTCAAGACACTACTATCCATCTCATCTTATATGCTGTCTCCTTCTCCCTTTACTCTCAATCTTTCCCAACGTCAGGGTTTTTTTTTCAACATGTTCTGTCTTCTTATGTGGCTAAAATGTTTAAAGTTTCAGTATTTGACCTTTCAATGAATAGTCTGGACTAATTTATTTAAGAATTTATTGATTTTGTCTCCTTGTGGTCCAAGTGATTCTCAAAAGTCTTCTCCAGCACCACAATTTGAAAGCATCATCTCTATGGTGGTCAGCCTTTCTTATAGTACAACTCTCACAACCAGATACTGCTACAGGAAAAACCACAGCTTTGATTATAAAGACCTTTGTTAGCAAGATGCCTCTGTTTTTTTAGTATGCTGGCCAGATTTGCCAGAGCTTTTCTTCCAAGGAGCAAGCATCTTTTAATTTCATGGTTGCACTATGCTCAAAAAGTTATCAAACTGTGCATACCCTTTGACCCAGCAGTGTTTCTATTAGGCTTATATCCCAAAGAAATCTTAAAGGAAGGAAAGGGCCCCACATGTGCAGGAATGTTTGTGGCAGCCCTTTTTGTAGTGGCTAATAACTGGAAACTGAAAGGATGCCCATCATTTGGAGAGTGGCTGAATAAATTATGGTATATGAATGTTATGGAATATTATTGTTCTGTAAGAAATGACCAGCAGGATGATTTCAGAGAGTCCTGGAGAGACTTGCATGAGCTGATGCTAAGTGAAATAAGCAGAACCAGGAGATCATTATACACGGCAACAACAAGACTATATGATGATCAATTCTGATGGAAATTCTTCGACAATGAAATGCTTCAAACCAGTTCCAATTGTTCAGTAATGAAGAAAGCCATATACACCCAGAGAGAGGGATATGAAATGAGGACCACAACATCACATTTTCATACTCTCTATTGATGTTTGCTTGCATTGGGTTTCCTTTCTCATATTTTTTTTTCTTGTAGATACAGTTTTTCTTGCACAGCAAGTGTGGAAATATGTATACATATATTCGATTTGTCAAGTATTGTAACATAATTAACATGTAGTGGACTTCCTGCCATCTAGGGGATGGGAGGGGACTAGGGGGGAAAATTTGTAATGGAAAGCTTTGTAAGGGTCAATGTTGAAGAACTACCCATACATATGTTTTGCAAATAAAAAGTTTTAATAAAAAAAATTTCATGATTGCAGTTTCTGTCTGAAGTGATGGTTGAGCCTAAGAATATAAAATCTGACACTGCTTCCATTTCTTCTCCCTCTATTTGCCAGGATGGGACCAGTTGCTAAAGTCTGAGTTTTGGTTTTTTTAAGTTAAGTTCCAAATCAAGTTTTACACTCTCTTCTTTTACCCTCATTAAGAAGCTTCTTAACTCTTCTGCTATCAGAGTGATATCATCTGCATTACTAACATTACTGATATTTCTCCCAGTAGCCTTAATTCCAGTTTTTGCTTCATCCGATCTGGCATTTCATAGGATGTATTCTGCAATAAGTTAAATAAATACTCTAAATCCTTCAATTCATTTTTCTGTGGCAGTTTTTGATTCTCCCTCAATATCATAGTCAACATCCTTTGGATGTACTACAGCTTACAGACAGCCTTTCTAAAAATGGTGCCTAAAATGAAATGCTATTGCTCTAAATCTTTAGGACTGCAATTTCTTTAATTATATATATTATTCATCTATGAAAAGGACACAAAATTAAGTAAATATTGACTGACATATACTACTATTAAATCACTTAGTATTTGCAGTTCATCTTTTCAAATACTACCTTTTCCCACTCTTATTCTGTATTTCTCATAGGATTATCTCCAAAACTATAATATAATTCTGTTAGGTCAGTCACTTGAACTCAAAGGGTAACCAGGTACTTTTTCAACAAGATTCTCATTTACAATGGGTGTCAATTCTCTACTAAGCCTCTTTCTCCCATCTGCTTCCTAGATCCAACATTATTCGCTTCCTTTAGATAACTAAAACAAAATCAGCCAGAGTTTTCCCTTTCCTCTTTGGTGGCTTCTCCCACTTCTACTCTGTTTAATAACTTATGCCTAAAATATCCCCAAAGAACTTATTAAAATTTTCCCAAAAATTCATTATAAATCTCAACTGGTGCTTGTTATTATAGTTCTATTCCAATTCTTTTTGTAAACACCCTCAATTTGTTTCCTTTACTTCTATCTTCAATACCTGAAGAAGCAATGACTTTTACTCCATCCAAACAGACTACAACTTCTGTAAGAATGATATGGCAAATGGGTCTCCAAGAAATGCTGGGGTAAAAATATTAATCTACTGGTCATCTACTGATTCCTCTCTGAACTTATGGAGGCTGTTAACAGACATAACAGCACTAAACTATAGCATTGAACTGAAGCCTCTATGACGTGGGAAGGAGCCTCCAGAGCTTTAGTTCTAATGATAGTGCCTTTGAGACTCCATGCCATTATAAGATTTCTAAGGAGTCAGTCAATAAACATTTATTAAGTTCCTACTATGTGTTGGACAATATATTAAGTAGAACTTTAATGGAACTTGGATACCTGTCTTTTAAAAATCTAAGTTGGCTAATGAATCCATTGTGTTTTTAAATCACTCTCTAGATAGCCCATGTTCTTTTTCCTTACTGGAATCATTTGTGTTCAAGATGTCCAAGTGTCATTTATTAAATGTACTCTTTTTTACACATGTAGAGGATAATAAGTATAGAAAATTTTGTACAATGATGGACAAAATTGATACTTTATTGGTTTCACTGAACTGCTTTCTGCTGAAGGGAAGGCTACATGAATACAGTAGTATAGAGGGATAAATTTAGAAATAAAGGAGATGTAAAAAAAGAAGATATCAACAATATTTTTAAAGTGTCACTGAGAGCATCCCATACTCCTTAATTTTCCTCTAAAAAGAGAGGGTTTTCACTATACTTTTTCTGAACTCTTCAAAATTTTTCTTGCCCAAATTTAGGAAATGTCAAACATTGTTCATCCTTCCCATTTTTATCAAAATCTCTAAGAAGCTTCCTTTCTCCAAAGGTTCTAGTTATTTCTGCTTCAGAAATATGTTGCTTCTTATTTGTTAGAATCAGTCCCAAAATAGCAGTCCCCTACATTGTTTCCTCTTCCTTTTGAAGAATGAAATAATCATTCAGGCAAGTCAGGAATGAATCAACTGCTCTATTTTCAGTAGTGACAGTTCCAGCAGAGGTCCAGATAATTGATCAGCCCCGCTACTTCTCAACAATATTCCCAGGGACCTCCTAATGTATATTTAGGCTTACTTCTTCAACAGTCTTGAACAAGTAAAAGTCTTCTTTCCATCTCCCTCTTTCTATTCTCAATTCTATCATCAACATTTTCTCATAGATCCCTCATCCCTAATGCACAGAAGACCCAGACTTTCAAGGAACACATTTTGGCAATACTGCTTTAGGAACATCTTATTAACATAGTTTATTACGGTCCCCAAATCATAAAAATCTCAGGATCTTACATTTTATAGAAGGAAAATTTTGATTCCTGGTAATACCATTTAAACATTGCTAGTTTATCATGAGTTCAATGTATTTTATGACATAAGATACTAGGATGATACAAGTTTAGAGAGGGTTAGCAGAAATGGAAAAGTGATGGGTGTTCGCATCTAAAGCAGGATCTTAAACAGAGGAAAATTACTGCAAATGAGCCTGGGTCTTCAACACACAGATTTTGGGGGAGATTACTCTAGCACGATCCTCCAGGTAAAGATAGTTGGACAGAATTCTAAGAATAGCTAATTGCATTCATCAAGAACACATAAGCAATAACACACATTATTATGCTCTAAAGTAGAGGTGGGGAATATGACCCACTGGCTGTAAGGAACCAGCAAAATCTTTCACATAATTTTTCATAAACAATGATGAGCTGAAAGCTAAGTACAACATTCTTTTACTGCTTGAGTTCTATAAGTTGATAATTTTGTGTGACCAGAAAATGTTATAAACATCCAAGTGGCCCTTGGCAGAAAAAAAGTTCCCTATCCCTACTCTAAGGAAACAGCCTAAGTTCCTGCCAAAGTGATATTAGGGAGATTTTCACAGAAGAGACAGATATAAGAACAGACTAGAACATAACAAGCATTTGTTAAATACCTGCTATGTGCAGAGTACAGTGTGCTTTATAAATATTATCTCATTTGATAATATAGGCTAATACTTAAAAAGCAAAAGGCTTTATTCAGACCATGCTAATTCATAAAGAATAAGGTGTTCAGGTCTAATATGAGTCATACAGGAGGAGGAGCTTGGAGGAACAGATGTAAGGATAAAGGAGTTCTAATTGGGAGTGGGGAGGAGAAAAAAAATATTCTCTGCTATGACAAACTTCGGACCACAGAAGAGGTAAGGTTCCATGAGAGAGCATTCCTATGCTTGGCTGATATTCCTGCTGGTCAGTGGGTGAGATTCACTGCCTCCATACTAATGCAGGTCAATTAGACAGGCAAAGAGTCCTAAGGAAAGAGGCATTTTTTTGTTCAGATGTATCTGATCGTTTCTCTGTCTCTAAAGTCATAAGCAAGAAGGGTGTTAATAACTGGTAGGCTAGCTCCCACAGATATAAGCCTGAGGCATGGAAATACCAAGAGAGATATAAGGAAAGGACAAGTGGGAAGGCTGAGGTAAGGAAGAGAAAGGCAAGAACTAGAAAAGCAGTTATGATGTACTAATGAGAACAGTCTTTTGAGATTCAAATTTTAGGACACTAGTCCAGTAGCATCTCCCAGATAAAGATTCATGGACAGAATCCTTAGAAGGGTTAAATGAACTGATCAGTAATAATAATAATAAGCTTGATAAAGGCAAAAGATTAGTTATATTAGGCTTTAAAGGACCAAAAAAACTTAGAGATCCCTAAGGCCTAAGAGTTTCAAAATATGATTCAGGTTTAAATGAGAATTAAAGGAAATGATTAGATTCAATCTCATTAGGAGATCAGATATAATGATGAATGGCTTCTTTTTCTAGTTGTAGAAATGTCATGAAGTAGAATATCTGAAATCCACAACACTTTATTGAGAGAGGATTTTTTCCCCCAAGTACAATTTTTAAATAGTCTCTGAATAAATGAAAGGATTTAATTGTTAAATTTCATGGTTAGTCACAGTGAAAATATCAAATTTCACTCTACCATAGATTAAAAGAAAAGTCATAATAAAATGGTACAAATTATTTATATAGCTTAAGTAGATATCAAAGATTGTAGACATGCTCTGATGAACCGAACTAATTGTCAACCCATGACCTATGCATAGCTAAATATCAATACCAAAGCAAGGAAAATCTTTATTACCTATTCAGTTTATTTTGCAGGTCCCAAATTACTATTCCCTAATTTCTGGCCATAAATAAGAACTGGTCAAGCATGCTAATACAAGTTAAATGCAAGTTTATTTTTGTTTCTCTTTTTCTCTTAGTATTTCCCTTACATTTTTCCACCCATGTGATATTTTAAAAGTGAGATTTCTTGAAATACAATTTTTTTTAGAGAAGGTAAAACATTCACACCCTTTTCTGACATGACTTCACAACTTCTAAAGTGACGTCAACACTTGTAATAAAACAAAAATGAATTCTTTTCCAAGAAAAAGCATCTTGTGAAACTACCACTTATCAGCAGCAATCTCTGTCCTAAAAGTTAACACTTTTTTTTTGGAGATTACCAAGGCCTCTAGTACAGATGCTGAATGGTACCTCATTCTTGATAACTTCTAATTAAACATATAATCTCATCTCATAAACTGATGGGGTGCTGGTTGGTTACATTATATTTGCTGATAAAGATGACAGCCTTTCTTGATAGAGACCTTTTTTTTTTCTTCTTTCCCTTCAGAAAGCTCTCAAAAACATTTTAAATTATGGCTTTCTCTAAGCAAGTTCACCTCTGGAAGGTTTCAGTGAATGGGATTTTATGCATACCTCCCCAGGGAAGACTGTGAGTTGAATCAAGTCACTTAGTTATATTGTTCCCCTGAGTCTATCTGTCACTAGAGAATTGGTGGCCTTTTAACCAAATGAAACGAGTTACTAAATTCTTGTTAAGGTGATTCAGTTGTCCCCCTAGAATAACACTGGCTCAGAGCCCCTCCTTGTAGGGTACAACTTCAATGACAATCATTTCAAAATAACTGTCAGGCTTCAGTTTTCCAACACTGCTTGGAAGTTCACATATGAGTATTACATTAATGTCACCTGAGTTTGAGAAATGAGATGTGGTCGACTCTTTCCTTTCATTACATCTTGTAAAACAGTGCAATAATGTAGATTTAAAAAAATCTCTCAGAGGTCTGCTCGAGCCAGCTCTAACATAGTCTACAATTGTTAAATTTTCGGTATATGCATGTACAGCATGGAAATACACAAACTACAAAACTGAGGCTTGGAGTATTGTTTTGTTGAATTTTCTAGACTTAGGAAAGTGATGAAAATGTGAATGATGCAAATTTTAAAATGTGCATGTATCTTTTTAGAAAGTCAGCTGTTAAATATTTACTAGCCTACCCACGATCTCAGTTAAACCTGGTGACAGAAATTGAAGAGCATATCACAATTCACAGTTAAGTAGCATTTTACATTTTACTAAGCCAAGTACATTGCAGAAGTATTATTAAACTCATTTTCAGCTAAAAGGAACCAAGGTTGCAGTAAGATAACTGTATAGATATGTATACATGTATTGTATTTGTGATATAATTTATCCTATTTAGCATGTATTAGATTACCTGTCATCTAGGGGTGGGGGGTGGGGGGAAGGAGGGGAAAAGCTTGGGGAAAAAAGTTTTTGCAAAGGTCAATGTTGAAAAATCACTCATACGTTTTATAAATAAAAAGTTTTATATAAAAAAATTAAAAAAAATAAAAGGAACCAAGGTTCAAAGAAATTAATCATTTTCCCTAAAGTCACATAGCTAGTGAATGGCAGACACACCCAGGGCTCTGGTTCAAAGTCAGAATAATATGATAGCTAAAGCATGGAATTTTTAGTCATGAGGTCTGGATTCCAATTCCAGCTCTACCATTTCCTACCTATAAGAGGCTGGGCAAGTCACATAAGTTCTCCAGGCCTCAGTTTTATAATTTGATAAATGATGATTGAGTTGGAGCAGGAGTTTGAATTAATAAATGATCTTTAAGGTCCTTTACATCTCTATATAACCATGTGAGTACAAATTCTGTGATTTGTTACATGGTATATGGACGAATAAAAACCATAATTTCCAACCTTTCCTATTTTACAATAATGTTTATCTCCACAACTTTTTTAGGCAATTGGGTCTAAGTGATTTGCCCAGGTTTATACAGTTAAGAAAATGTCCGAGGCTGGATTTGAATTAAGGCCCTCCTAATTCCAGGGTCAGTTCTCTATCCACTGCACTACTTATCTTCACCTATATGTACAGCTTTCTTTCTTTTTGAGTTTTGTTTTTCTTTTTTTTTTATTAAAGCTTTTTATTTTCAAAACATATGCATAATTTTTAATATTCACCCTTGTAAAATCTTGTATTCCAAATTTTTTTCTCCATTTCTTCCTTCTTTCCCCCTCCCCTAGATGGAAAGTAATCCAATATATATTAAACACATGCAATTATTCTATACATATTTCCACAACTATCATACTGCACAAGAAACATCGGATCAAAAAGGAAAAAAATGAGAAAGAAAACAAAATGCAAGCAAACAACAATAAAAAAGTGAAAATACTATGTTGTGATCCACACTCAGTTCCCATAGTCTTCTCTCTGGGTACAGATGGCTCTCTCCATCCCAAAACCATAGGAATTGGCCTGAATCACATCATTGTTGAAAAGAGCCAAGTCCATCACAGTTGATCATCATATATTGTTCATGTTGCTGTATACAATGTTCTCCTGATTCTACTCACTTCACTTAATTCATGTAATTCTGTCTAGGCCTCTCTGAAATCATCCTGCTGATCATTTCTTATAGAACAATAATATTCCATAACATTCATATACCATAACTTACTTAGCCATTCTCCAACTGATTAGCATTCACTCAGTTTCCAGTTTCTTGCCACTACAAAAAGGGCTGCTACAAACATTTTTACACACATAGGTCCTTTTTCCTTTTTTATGATCCCTTTGGGACACAGGCCTAGTAGAGACATTGCTGGATCAAAAGATATGCACATTTTGATAGCCCTTTGGGCATAGTTCCAAATTGCTCTCCAAAATAGTTGGATCAGTTCACAACTCCACCAATAATGCATTAGTGTCCCAATTTTCACACATTCCCTCTAACAGTCTTCATTATCTTTTCCTGTCATGTTAGTCAATCTGAGAAGCATGTAATGGTACCTCCGAATTATCTTAATTTGTTCTCTGATAAATATGATTTAGAGCATTTTTTCATAAAACTATAAAAGGTTTTAATTCCTTCATCTGAAAATTGTCTGTTTATATCCTTTGACCATCAATTGGAGAATGATTTGAATTCATAAATCTGAGTCAATTCTCTATGTATTTTAGAAATGAGGCCTTTATCAGAACTTCAGTGTAAAATTTGTTCCCTAATTTTATTGCTAACCTTCTAATCTTATCTGCATTGGTTTGTTTGTACAAAACCTTTTTAACTTAATATAATCATAATTATCCAATTTACACTCCATAGTGAGCTCTAGTTCTTCTTTAACCACAAATTCATTTCTTCTCCATAGAACTGAGAAGTTAGATTATCCTTTGTTCTTCTAATTTGTTTATAGCATCACTCTTTATGACTAAATCATGAACCCATTTTGACCTTATCTTGATATAAGGTGTTAGTGTGTGTCGATGCCTATTTTCTGCCATACTAATTTCCAATTTTCCTAACAATTTTTGTCAAATAGTGAGTTCTTATATCAGAAGCTGCAGTCTTTGGGTTAATCAAAGATTAGGTTACTATAGTCATTGACTATTGTGTTTTGTGAACCTAACCAATTCCATTGATCAACTATTCTACTTCTTATCCAGTACCAAATAATTTTGATGACCATTGCTTTATAATATAGCTTTAGGTCTTGTACAGCTAGGCCACCTTCTTTTGCACTTTTTTTCATTAATTCCCTCGAATTTTTTTTATTATTTTTTATCATTTTTTTCTAGCTCTGTAAAATAATTTCTTGGGAGTTTGATTAGTATGGCATTGAATAAATAAATTAATTTAGGTAGTATTGTCATTTTTATTATACTAGCTCAGCCTACCTATGAGCATTTGATATTTTTCCAATTGATTAGATCTGACTTTATTTGTGTAGAAAGTGTTTTGTAATTGTGTTCTATAGGTATGACTTTCAAATGATAATCTAAAATTGCAAATATCAAGTATCACTAAAAAAGAATGTATTTTGTATGTTTTATCTACGTTTTGATTGATGAGATATTCAAAATGCAAAAAGACTTACTTCTTCAAAGAAACCAGGTAGTAGAGGATTGTGTGATGAAAACTCTACATAGTTAATTAGAATGATGCAACCCAAAGAAAAAAGATGATGTAATAAGCCTGAATATAAAATCACACACAAAGAAAACAAATAAAAGTTATTCATAAAAACTGAAAACAAAGAAAAGCACTGATGTATTTTACAGATGACAGAGAAAAACCTCAAATTTTATTCACTATAGTATATAACAACTAAACTTTGAAAATTTAATTTCAAACAACAAATATTGCCAACAGACAAATGAAGTTTTGAACAGTCAGTGCAAATCAGCTCAAATAACATAGATATGTTCCTTGTCTAAGAAAAAACTAGAATGTTATTGCAAAAACAAAGGAATTCAAGGTACAGTATCTGCTACAAATATGAATCTACTTCCTATGAAAGGACAACAAGTAATAAGAAGAAACTGGAGATGCACTCCAACTCAATCTGATTTATAAAGAAGAGGTGATGGAAAGAAGAATGAGTATGCAATTTAAAAAAACTCCCCTCACCCTCTAGAATATGTATCTTCCCTCCCTACACTAGAATATGAACTACATAAAGATAATAAATAACCTGTAACCATATAGCTCATTAACTTGGAGACTATATCTCAAAACAGACAGAAAGAAAAAGAAATAAGGAAACAAAAATAGTAAATTAATGGTTTCATGGGGGGAAAGAGTTATCACAAATCACTAATTCAATTTAAGATGGTAAACTAGGGGTAGAGAAGATTCTAAACTTTATAATTTTGTCAAGTTTTGAGTAAAATAAGAAAAAATAAGTTTGAAAGATAGAAAGAATAATAATTTAAGTGTAATATCCTATTACAATAATAAAAATATTTTAAATGTAGGAAATAATATTATGGCCCTGAGGAATCCTTTGGTCTCTCCTCTTTAGTTATATCAAATTTATTTCAAATGCTGAGTTCAGTCACATTTTCTCTGAAGACAATTCTAAGATAGGAATATTTCTAACTCCTACACAGGGTTTAGTCTTCCTGATTAACCTTGTACTGATATTTATAGCTCTAGTTAATCCTGACCTCTTTGTAACTGAGGGAAAATTCAGTTTGCTAGAAACATTTGGGTAACAAAACAATAGATTATACCATACTGTTTGTAGAGAGGCATCAGGAGAGGAAGTTGGAGCAAGAGCAGACCTTTTCTTGAGACTTCTTTCATTCAAGATTCTTTCTACTCTTCAAACGGCTCAAAAAGCCAAAGACTCTCCTAGATATATCCTTTCTTGGTCACAGATAACACCTTCTGCTCCACACTTCCTCCAACATCATGGAGTTTTATAAATATCTTTTTCATCTTAGATAATTTCAATGGAGTCTGACCTTTGGTCACTGTGTTGATTGATTAAAGATATTTTTGCCCAATTCCATTTATTTTTTATTTTGATTCAATTTAAAAGTATTTTTGCTTAGTTGAGTTTAAAAACAAATGAGAAAGTTTTTGATGCCTCTTACATGAGTAAATCCAAAAAACAGAGCAATGAAACTGAAGGGAGAAGGGAGGCTAGGAATCAAATTAAGAACAAGCAAAGCTAATCAATCACAGGGATCAAATGCTAACTTTAAAAAAAAGCAATGAAAAATACGTACAAAAGACAAACATGATATATAATAACTTTATATGTGAATGGTGAGGCAGCTAGATGGTGCAGTGGATAGAGCACCAGCCCTGAAGTCAGGAGGACCTGAGTTCAAATCAGACCTCAGACACTTAACACTTCCTAGCTGTGTGACCCTGGGCAAGTCACTTAACCCCAATTGCCTCAAAAAAAATTTGTGAATGGTTTAACTAACCTTAAATAAAAGAAAATTGCAGGATAGATAATTTCTTTTATATAAGGAAACAAATCCCAACAATACATATAAGTAGATAGTATAGTAGATAAAGTGCTGGGTCTAGAGTCAGGAAGAAAAAAATTCAAATCCAGCTTCAGACAATTACTGACTCTGTGACCCTGAGCCAATCACACAACCTCTATTTATCTAAGTTGCCTCAACTATAAAATGGAGATAATAGCAGCACCTATTTATTATATGTATTATGAAAATTATAGGTATTATGTAAATGCTTATCTTTTCCATTCTCAGCAAAAACTCTGAAAAGAATAAGAAGACACATGAAATCAAAATGAGATATTAAAACAGTTATTACATAAAACAATTCTTCCAATAATTCACAGGAATTGGGATTATCATTTCAGGAAACAACAAAAATTCACAATGTCAAAAGAGGCAAGCAGAGACATTATGTTAACTTGAAGACAAAATAGACAATGCTATTGAATATGAACATATATGCACAAATAGTACAGAATCTAAATTCCTAATATAAAGCTCAACTGAATTACAAAAATATGAATTGCCAACAATATTTTAGAAGAATCTAATATTCTTCTTTACAAAATAGATAAACGTAACAGAAAGGAAATCAAAGAGCTAAATACAATATTGAGAAAATTAGATTTAAAAGTTGGCATCTTCTAATAGGAACATTAAGTATATACTTGTTTCTAAGTATTCCACAGTACCATTATAAAACTTGTTCATGTTTTAAGGCACAAAAGGGAAGAAAAATCATAATTTTTTGAAAAAGCAGAAATATTAAACAGCTTTTACATATAAACCAATAAAACTATTAAGGAATGCAAGAAACACCAGAAATCTGGGGGTTTAATAGAGACATTTCTCTAAAAGTAGTGACTTGGGTGTATCATGCAATTGTGTATAAAAACCCAGTCACTTTAAATGAATTTCCTATAAATAGCAGTTCACAGATACACAACAAGTCGAGAAGGTGGAGGAAAGAAATAGAAAAATAAGGTGCTAGATTTCTTAGCCTGGGAAAACTTGAAAAATGTAAAAGCTGGTCCCCCCTAAAAATACAGAACTTAACATCAAGGAAAAAGAAAAAGGTAAGTCACTAGTTAGAAAAATAAGCAATAAAAAAAACCATCCAAAATTTTGTACCTAATTAGTTTTTTTTGTTTCTTCTCTTTGCTCTTACTCAGTTTATACAAAGAAAGTGAAGTTAATTTATCATTCCTTGTCAAAACAACCTTTTTACATATATATATGTATATATATATATATATATATATTATATATACACATAAATCTTAAGTCAGAGTGAGAGTCTAAAACACAGGAACACAGAACTGACTTTAAAATATTATTCTGGTGACTATAAAATGAAATAAGAAACTCTAGCTCTCTCCCTCTTGATGAAAAGAGGTGGCTTTATGCCCCCTCAGTCCTCAATGGGCATATCATCTTCACAAGGCAATACCTTTACAAAGGCACAGGGTTGGAAAAACTCACACAAACACATGCACATATGTGCACGCACGCACACACACACACACACACACACACTCATAAAATTTTAATTCAGGGCAAAGGAGAGCTAATGCACACATCAGAATGAAAATGCAGATAGATGGAGTGTTAAGGGCAATAAGTGGAGACTAGTAGGTAGTAGTCACTTTAATGAGATGCACCCTGTACAACATGGAGTAAGTACTTGCATCTCATCAAAACCACTACAGCAAGAGTATCTTAGCCCTTAGACCTCTCAAGATGGACAATGCTAAGTTGGAGAATATCTAGAGAAGGGCAATCATGGTAGTGGATGGCCTTGAGTTTCTGTCATACAAGGATCAATTTAAAAATATGGGGTGACTGAGCCTGAAGAAGACAAGATTCATAGACCCAAGAATTGTCTTCAAGTATTAAAAGGGCTGATGTGGAAAAGCTAGACTTGTTCTGTTTGGATCCAGAAGGCAGAACCAAGAACTTGGTATCAGAAAAAGGGTCCTAATTATTAGAGCTATACCAATAGTGGAATGGGATACCTCAGGAAATAGGTTTTCCTTCCTAAGAAGGCCTGCCTCACAGAACAGAAACTGGACTACCTTTTAACATAGTTTGGACTAGTTCACCACTAAAATTCCATAATTTTTGAGTGCTCTCCACAGAATCCATTATTTCATCAATTTTGATTTGCTATAGTAAGGAGCAAGATCTCTTTGGCATTTCTACCACACTTCTTTATCAATTATTTACAAAATCAAAAGTTTACCCCAATATTCATTCCTTTTCCTGAAAATATCACCATCCTTTTTGTCATTTAGGTTTGAAATAACAGGGTTATCTTTGACTGCTCCCCAAGATAAACTTGTTATCTATAAATTCTACCAATTCTACTTCCAAAATATGCCTCACATCCTTCTCTAATTTTCTAGCATCATCACTACAATTCAAGCTCTCATCAGATATTGTCTATATATCATTACAGGAGTCACATAAAAGTTCTGCCTCCCATCTGTCCTACACATTGCCACCAGATTACTCTTCCAAAAGGATGAACTGATCAAGTTACTTCCTTCTCAAAAAATTCTCATTATTTCATAAACCCTTCTGGAAACAAAGTAGCTGCTCATTGATAGAAACTAACTGAAGAAATTGTGGTACACTGGAAACAAAATAGCTGTTCATTGATGGGGACTGATGAAAAATTGTGGTACATGAATATAAAGGAATATTATTATGCTGTAAGGAATTATATGAGATGTACACAGAGAAGCATGGAAAGGTCTGTATGAACTGAAGTAAAATAAGTAGAGTCAAGAAAACAAGATACACAATGATTACATCAATATAGATGGAAAGAACTGCATACAGAAAAAAATGAAAAATAAATATAACAAAATTATAAAGATTGAATATGACCTAAAGAAAGAGGCTGGAGAATACTCCCCCAATCTACTTCTTCATGGAGTTAACAGATGTTACACACTGCAAGTGTCGTCAGGCTTTTTCAGTGTATCAATGAATTATTTTTATTTTTTTTCTCTTTAAAAAAATACTATTTGTTTTTTGGGATGGATCTCCGGAAGAAGGTGGATAACTATGATAATGTAAGAAAAGGGAGATATCCACAAAAATCTATTTTAAAATAAACTTAAAAGAAAGATAAAAAATAGTTTAGTAAAATTAATAATAAGAATTTAAGAAATAAAGTCCAAATTCCTTAAACTAAATATTCAAGGTTCTCCATGATGTCACCTAGCCTAGCTTACCTCACTTCTTTTCATTACTTCACAAAGTCTATACTTTAGCCAAATATGTTCTACTTGCTTTTCCTTAAGTACACCCTATTTTTCACCTGTATGCTTTTGCTTATATCACTTCCAGTGTGTGAAATATTCTCCACCTAATATTTAAAGTCCAGTTCAAAGGTCATTTCCTCCCTCAAATATTCTGTAATCTTTAGAGCTGAAGATCATCTCTCCCTCCTCTAGACTCCACAGAAATTTCTTTGTATCTTCCTTATTGCACTTTCATATTTTATTTGTATATGTCTTAGTTCCCCTAAAGGAGTATAATATCCTCAAGAGCAGGTAACATGCTTTTGTATCCCCCACACAAGCCTCAAGCACAATGGGTGTTCCATAAATATTTGGTGAATGGATGAATATTTCACAAGCCTTTCAGTCTGAAAAACCTTTGTGATGACATCTGGCCAAGACTGGGGTGAGAGATCAACTTTCAGTCAGAAACTGCTCAATACTCCACATAATAGTTTCTGAAGGTGAAATATTTAGAGCTTTTGCTTTAGAAAACTAAATGCTAATTCTATTGCAATTAAATACCCAATTATTATTATAGTCTTGTTTTGATAAGCATCACTAGGAAGAAATGAAGAGCCAATAATTATCAGCAAAGTGTCTATCCCTTTTGATGAAGAGAAAAATGACCTAGTTTCAAAATCTATATGCTTCTGAAGATAAGGCAAAAGTTTTTATTTTCTAGAAGTCACTCTTTTTGAATTAGAACATGTTTGTGAATTTGGAAATTCATGCTGAAAAGTGTGATGTGGTAGTTTACTTGCCAAAATTTTCTCATGTCATATTTATCTGGACAATACCAGAGGAGTTTGTGTAATAAAGTAGACATACTGCTTCCTCCAAGTTCTGATCAAACAAGGCTTATAGAAAGATGAAACATATAAAAGTGGGATATAGATGCTGACTCACTACATTGGGGGAATAAGAACAGTGCCATGTTGGCTTTGATGGTGTGAGGTGCTGAAAATGGAGATGATGGTGGAGAATAATTTCTTATTCTGTTCTTTTGGTTCCAGGGTAATACTGATAGAGGTCTGAGTAGAAAGACTGTTTAAAATTAAGGTGAAATTTAAGCAAATGACTAAGGAGTAGAAACAAGCTTCTAAGAAAAGCCAATTGTTTATAGTAACAAGAGTATGTGAGTAATGAGAATTTCTAGACATTCACCAAATCTTGGCTTAGCCAAATTAATCAATTCCTTTAAATGCATGTTAATGAAGAGAAGTAGCCTATTAGATTGCTTAATAAAATATAAAATCTTTGTAAAACAATTCATGCTGATGATATTTTATAGGCTGACTGGAAATTCCCTGAATGTACAGATCTTTTCTGGGATAGGAAGGAAGGTGCTCGGTGAAAAACACTTTCTTCAGGAATTTTTAAAATAAAATAAAATGTAAAAATTGTTATTGTAGATAATTAAAAAAAGAAAATAATCTGTAAGTATATGAAGTATTGGTTATAGTTATTCATCCATCAAAATGGTTATCTGAGCTTTTAGGTAATGGGAGGAAAAAAACTACTTTGAAGGTCCTTCTGGTTAAGAATTATATGATTCTATGAATTTCATTTCCTTCCATTTCCCCATAGACCTAAATACTACTACTTGTTATGAAACATCCAAGGATATTAGAAGCCGAAAGGAGAGGCAAAGAAATGAAGAGTGTGGGTAATATAAAAACAGAGCTTTCAACCCCTGGGTAATCAATACAAGACAATATGTGGGAAATCTGTTTAACCATAAAGCTTGATTACTGAGAAACCTTTCATACAATCACCAAATTTGTAATATCTGCTTTATTTTCAAAACACAACTTGGAACAGAAAAGTATATTGTGAATTTCTAGGGAATCTTATGTAGCACCAACTATTGCATTAAAAATAAATATTATATTCCTGATATAATTCTTTAAAAAATTTATTACTAAATCCTGCTATTTCTCACAGTTCAGAACATGTTTTGTACCTATTACGTTATAATATTTTAAGTGCTTCGTTGGACTTACAGATATTGCCAAAAGTGGTACAAAAACAATAGTTAACATTTCAAAAAACAAAAACAAGTTAATGAAGTAAGGGAAATAACTCAGTTTTTCCCGTGTTCTTTGACATGATCATGGGAAACAATTTAACATCCTGCTGAAATGATTCTTTTTGTATTGAGGAAGCTAAAGTATAAGGCCCAGACTACTAAACTGAAGGTTATGCTGACCTCATTGATGTATGCCTGTAAAATCTGGACAATCTACCAGAGTCATGTCAGGAAACTGAATTGCTTTCATTTGAATTATCTTAGGAAGATTCTGAATATTACCTGATAGAAAAAGACAGCAGACACAGAGGTCCCTTTTCTAACTGAACTGCCAAGTATTCAAACTCTACTGCAAAGAGGACAAATCCATTGAACTGGTCACATTATTCAAATGTCAGTATGCTTGCCTCCCCCTCCCCCCAAGAAAAAAAAAAGACTATTTTATGAATAACTCACACAAGCCAAATGCTCAAATGGTGGTCAAGAAAAGTGACACTGGATACTATCAAGGTTTCTCTTAAGAACTTTAAAATTGATTGTGCCAGGGAGACCTGGCACAGGACCACTCAGCATAGCATGCCCTTTTCAAAGAAGGTGTGGCTCTCTATGAGACACACAAAATTAATTAGTTCAGAAGAAATGCAAGATGCTCAAAGATAGAAAATCCCCCAAATATTCATAGGGACTATTTGTGTCTAACTTGTGGCAGAACATTCTCAGCTCATATTGGTCTGATCAACAGCCAGACAAACTGTATGTAACTTGACTCAAATATAGTTATATCATTTTTGTCTTGTTCAAGAACGAAGGATAATAATGAAGCAACTCAATCCTAATGATTATTTGGTAGCACAATAAGCTGGATCAAAAGCATAATGTATCTTATAAACCCTTTTGCTTCTGAGACTATCTTTTCATGAATGCCAGTAACTGGAATTCCGTGTTTCTGCTCTGGTTAAAATGAGCTGCAGAGCAGATACAGAAGTAGAGCAGGACAGTATCTCAATGAGTGCCTAGAGGCAAGACTAAGAGTATACACAATGGAGTTCTCTCTAGAGGAGGAAAACATTCTTAGTATTATAAAACTTGAGAGGTAAAAAGAACATTAGTAACAATGTAGCCTGACCCTTTCACTTACAAGTGAAGAAACTAAGATAGTGATAAGTACAGTTATCCTTCCACATTGTGGGAATAGGCATATTGTATTCTCCACCTAACCCTGAGATCTAGGAAAGGCCCTCCCTTTAAAACAGTAAGTTTGAATTTTTTTTCTTTTTCTTTTAAGAGGTATTTATACTATTCTATTGTAAAATATGAGTTAAGTATTTGGGCATAGGATACATTATACAATACTACACATATATTTTACACATTTCTGGGTTTTTAATTTTTTTCTCTGTCTGGTGGCCTTTGTATATCATCTACAACTTCCACAAAACTGCCCCCAAAATTTTCATTTAATTTCTTATACTGGTCCATAACATTTCAAAACTGTGATATGGAATATCTTAGTGTGGAAGTAATAACTGAAATGTGGTTTTACTACACAGACTATAAAGGGAAGAGCCTGGATTTGAATACAAATACTCTAACATCTAAATACAGACTATGAGAGAGAGATTTGACAAATACTATGGTTCCTTTATACTTTTACACAAGCTATTCTTGAGGCCAGAATTCACACCTTATTCAAAGAATCATGAGATGAGAAACAAAGAGCTAGATTTCGCACTTGGTCCCACAAACATTAAGTGGACCTTTGGATCTTAGAATCCTTCATTTCCTTAAAGATTCAAACTCATAGGTTACCTCTTACAGAAAAGCTTTTATGATATTCCTAAATTATTAGTTAGCTTTTCTCTCTTCCTCACTTTCTTAGTCTCTCCTTTTCTTTTCCCCTTGAATAATCACATATATTTGTTTACTTGCTAAATTTTCATTCATTTCCAATACAATGTAAACTTCTAGAATATAAGGTTTGTTTTTGGCTCTCTACATTCCCAATGCATAGTAGTTACTTAATTAATGCTTTCTGGACTGTATCAGAAAGAGATGAATTATGATGGCTTTAGATGTTAAAAATATATATGCTTGTAATAGGTTTTGTTTTAAATGCTTTTTTCTATGAGGGAAGAAGACAGAATCCCATTTGAAAAAAAATTTTTAAAAATTTCAATCCAAGCATTATTTTCTATATGAATCTTTTTTCTTGATCCTCCAAGCTCCAACCACATCCTTCAAAAATTTATTTTATATCTTTTGCATTTATCTTGTGCATACATATATTCATCCTACACTATCCCACATGGAAGAATTTAAGTTCCTTGAAGGCAGGAATTGTTTCATTTTTATACTGAAACCTTATGTGTGCCTTTAAAAAAAAAAGATACAGGTCTGCAACCAAAGAGATAATAAAAAACAAAATCCAACGACAAAGAATGACTATAATGTTTTTTAAAACACTCATTTCATTCTAAAGTCTTCCTCATATTTTAGAAGGTCCTCCCAAATTATTATGTTCAAAAGACATTTGTACCCTGACCTTTTGACAATTTCCATTATCTGCTTCAATTCATTCTTCAGGTAATCCAAATGACTTCTTAACATGAAAAAATGCTATCCTCTAACATTAACATAAAGGAAAGATTGGACCTACCCCTGTCAATCTAAGAATTTTTTTTTATCATTTTGACACTGGCATTGAGAGCTTTCAACTAGCTGCCATTTCTTTTAATCAGTCACCCTGAGATTGAGCTCATTTTACTGAGCCATTTGGCTTTGTGGACATCATGGTAAAGTCTATGAAATACACTGGTTTTCTGTTGCAGCCCCACAATGAGAAGCAATAGACTTCAAAGCTCAAGTTCCCAGTGTGCCTGTGCAGAAATAGCATGTTCTAAATTCTTCATTGTGCAGGCATCCAAATCACCTGGTGATCTGGGAGATAAAAAGTTTTTTTTTAAAAGTGTCCTGTAAAGGAAAATATTTTTTCAGTAGCAGCATCCCCTAGAGCTGTGATCTTCTGCTCTGCTGTTGAATATGTTATAAATTAAAAATGAATGGTCCTTCATCTAGCCAGGAGAACAAACTAGCAAAGAAGTGAGTGACCAGGAAACATGTACATTACCTAAATTACAGAACACTGAAGTATCCTCTTTAAATAAGGATATTCCACTTAATTTCATAGCATATTTCTCTCCTCTATAGTATTATGTAAAAATGCTTTGACTTTTCTGTAGCTCTCATGAATAGCACTGTAGTTACATTTAAAATATCTTCACCTTAAACTGCAACAAAGAAAGCATATTTTAAACATGCTTTTATTCATGGATTTCAACAGGCCTGGCACTTTCCAAGAGAGATACTATGCTGGTTTTTATATAGCTAATCTGATACTAGAAGAAGGGGGAAAAATGCAATTTTTGAAGGTAGACTTATTTTAGTCATTGTAGTTTGAACTGCATGAATGGAAATGAGAACAGAAAAGAACAAAGTGACATTTACAATTTCTCTATAAAAATCAAGCTAAAGATTCCTATCTGTGGTACTAATTTTCAGTGTCATTTTAAAAACTCAGGTTTTTGGCATCATGAGCCTGAAAATTGAATGAATATAGAGTGTGAGGCACTCCTTTTATCATAAGTTAGTATACCAGACATGGACTAACAAAAGCGTATAACTATGAAATTAAATCACTTTTGCTCTTTTAGTTAAAACAATAATAATAACAACAACAAATACAAATAGTATTTTATCACACTTTACATTACACAAAGCATCTTAAAATACTATCTCATTTTATTCTTACAACAACTTTGGCAGATGGGAAGTATCATCATTCCCTAATTAACAGATGAGGAAACTGAGGTAGTCAAAAAATGTTAAATTACTTGCCCATGGTCAAAAGACAATTAAGTGTCAGAGATGGTATTTAAACTTTGGTCTACCTGGCTCTGAGATGAGCAATTTCTGCACAAATGTTACCTGGATACTTTGTAGAAATAAATGGAGTCGGGAGTGGGGGAAGAGAAATAAAAGAAGTCTCTTTTTGACTCCATAAGCCATGATGAAAAGAAAGCTTTTTTTTTTCTTACAAAGTATTTCTTTAACAAGCAGTAGAATGTTAGCAATTTCTCCAAGGAACTTGGGTTGGAGTAGGTCATAATTCCCAAATATCTAAATTACTCCCTCCCCCAACCTCTCCTCCCTTTAATACACAAGCATTCCTTTAATACACAAAGTGCTGAGACACATCAGAAAGAAGATACTAGCAATATAGGAGCAAGTTTAGTCAATAAACTCTGTATCAGTGCTTAAAGAGAGAATGACTTCTATTTTATAATGAGAAAGGAAAAGAAAAAATATAATTGAGGCAGGTGGGGCAGGAGTAGAGGAAATAAAGTTCAAAATTAATAATTTTTTTACCTCCAAACTTGTATTTTGATCATTCTGATTACTAAGATAGAGTTAGAATCCTCACTAATATACTCTGTTTTTAATATATCATATTCTAAATCTCTGAAAATTTTATTTTCAAGACTTAAATTAAAAGAATCAAAGAGCTGTCTTTGGCATAGTGGCAAGTATGCTGAATATGGAGACACAGTCTTGCCACTTGATTGCCTTTGTAACACTGGAAAGTCACTTAAATTCTATGGTCTTCAGTTTCCTCATATGAAAATAATAGAATAGAACTAGACTAAGGTTCTTTTAATCTTATGAACCTACTTTAGGCCATCAACTCTAGCCTACTTATTTCATAGATAAAAAATCAAAGCAGTCACATTTATAATATAACTTATAGTGGATTTACCTGAAGTTAAAAGTATCTGTAGTTTATTTTTACTGTTTGGCAGAATGAACTCCAAAATGGAAGAATTTTGCTCTGCTTAATAATAAACATAATAAAATTTTATTTTACTAGGCTCTTACCTAGGTGATGAGTATTATAACTTCTGTAAGGATAAATTAAGCTTCTCAATGACTGACAAAGTAGAGCACCCTGGAGAGAGGACCTGCTTAAATATTGTTAAGGCAAGGATGCGGTCCACTTTATGGTAAATTTTCTTAGCTAATACTCAACAGCAAAAAGGGAAAAATTTCTCTTCTAAAGACCACACTCTGGCTTCAGAAATCTTCTCTGTGTCTGTAGTTTTGAGAACATAACTCAGGTACACATCTAATTTCTAAGTAAAAGGATTTAAGGGTAAAATGATATACAGTTGCAATAAATCACATACCACAAATAGTCTCCAAAACAAGTTAGACACAGATTTAAACCATCAAGAAGGCTTTTGCAGATATATTATTGTTGTTATTTTCTCTTCAGTACCCAAGATCTCATTGTCTAGATCTTGGCCTCTGTGATGATTATCCTCAATAATCTTTCTTAACATCTACTTCCAGGTATCAGCCCAATTCTTTTAACTAAATAAAATAGCTGAGACGAAGAATCTTTTCTTTGGGGCTTTAAATCATGCTATCTGTGGCTTCAGATTCAAGCAGTCCTCTAATCATGTACCTGGCCTACAAACTATGCCAGTTTTCACAAGGAACTTAGCACAAGAAATCTGGCATGATGGTCCTCTTTCACCCACTTTGCCTGAGATGAACCATCCATGCCCATCTGAGAGTCAATCTCCACACCTAACCTCTACCTTCTTTCTGCTTCCTTTCTAATTTCTCTAGTGATTATTTCTCTACACTAACTCTACTTTGTACTAGCACACCTCCACTTCCAATCACTTTCCAAGACTAGTGTTTCATTAAAATTCAGTTAACTCTACAGAGTTCTCTGTCTTCCTTCTTCCCCTGCATCCCATTTCACCAGCCCACCTGGCTCACCTTGGTGGCCTCATTCCTACAGCTGATTTTGCTACCGTAAATCCCTTCTCTGGCTGGACCTCAAATATAAAAAAGCAGTAAAAAAGAGGTATCATCTGGGAAGTCATTTTAAAATGCTTAAGATTCTACACTTATACTTCATCACATCTACCTCTGAACCAGGGCTTCCTGTAATCACTTTTTAGGCATAGGTATTTTTTGCCACAATGCTTGAAGTTAAAGTATCATACTTCAAAAAATTAGCTGCTTGGCTAAGTTTATCCTCAATCTTCCACATATTCTACAAGAGTCTATTTAGCTCACAAACTTATAAAACACAGAGGATGAAGTAAAGACAGGGAATGGTGATAACTCCTCTGAAATGGTTGAATAATACAAATGCACTGAGAACTACAGAGAAAGACTTTTAACTGCCAGACTCTAGGATTATACAGCTCTTCAGGCAGTTCAGCAGGGCTTGCTCTGCGTGAGATGCAATTGAGCAGCTGTGCTTTCAAACAACATCCAATTCCCAGCTACAGGATATTTCAAGGGCCGCTAGGTGCCAGAAAAAGGAAAGAGTCTTAAGGAGAGATATTAATTTTAAATAGCCTCTCTCTCTCTTAATTCTTCTCAGTATTCCAAAAACATTTTCTGAGGTTCTTAGACCTCATTGACCATGCTTAAATTAGAAGAAGGTTAAATGGTATGGTAAACCAAGGAAAAAAACTAAGTGAACACAGACTTCTTTTTGTTCATCCTTCACTTTTGAAGAGGACCAATGACATCATGAGTTATGCCTTGACTTGTCTGTTAATTGGATTTAAGTGAGGCAGAATAGGGCAAAGCCATTGGCTTCACTCACTCTTCCAAAGTCATCAAAAACAAGTGACGAAACATTAGTCAATATGAATGGATGTAATGGATAACCTTAGCTTCTCTAATGTTTGACCAAAGTCTAAGCTTCAAACACCTTCATGGTCTTTGAAACAAATTGTTCTCATCTGCCCATTCCACCCAGGGAAGCCTTTACATGTTTAGAATAGACACCCCCCTAACTGATCAACGCTAACCATGTACTACATTACATGTTCTTAACTATTTACTGTGTCATAAACTCCCATATTGGTCTAAGGAAGCCTATGGACCCCTTCCAAGAATAATGCTTTGAAATTTCTAAACAAAAGATTATAAAGGAAAAAAACTATTAAAATATTTTTAAAAGTTCACAGATTCCAGTTAAGAATCTCAATTAAACTAAATGAACCTATTTTTGCTATCATTCATTTTCTACAATTCCATAAAAAAAGAGTATTATTATAATACATAATACTAGCTAGCATCAAAATGCACGTGCACACACACACACACACACACACACACGCACACAGTCATTCTGGGAAAGGAACTTTATGTACTTAGGGAAACTTACAAAATTATAACTAGAATGATAACAGAGACCAGAATACAGGTAGGTTCAACTTCAAAATTATTTCCTTTCTCCGAGTTAGTTTCTTTAACTGCAAAGTTAGTGGGATAAATTAGATAATGCAGGTAGATATCATTAGCCCTTATTTCTATCTAAGTTTGACACTACTACTATACAGTATATAATTGTATAGAGAATAGTGTGAAATAGGACAGCTGGTGGTACAGCAGATAGAATTCTAGGGCTAGGAATGAGTCATTCCCAAGTTCAAATCTGATTTCAGAACACTTATTAGCTATATGACTCTAGTCAAATCAAACCCTCAGTTTTCTCATCTGTTAAATGATCTGGAGGAATAAAAGGCAAACCACTTTAGTATCTTTGCAAAGAAAATCACAAATGGGGTCATAAAGACTTGGACATAACTGAAAAAAGACTGAACAATAGCCACAAGGATCCCTGTGGAATGTATATTCACGTGTTTGGAATGTAATATTGGTGCTTTATTATATTTTCAACTATTTTGTTAAGTATTTCCCAATCATAACCTAGACTGAGTCATACTTGGGAATATTATGGATCACATGTGACCCACAAGTTTGACGTCTCTGGTCTATACTTAAAATGGCTTAAAATGTGCTGTAGGCACTTTTGTTCCACTGGAAAGCTGGCTGTTAAACATTTACAAAAACACTCTTGAATAAATCCATTCCTTCATAACATTTTACATGTCATATTATATTGAAAAAGTGTTTGATTTGTAATTAGAAACTTTAGATTGTGACCTTGAACAAATCATTTAGGTTCTCTCAATTATAGCTTCCTCGTCTATAAAGTCAAACAATTGTAAAGAATAACTAAGCTCCCTTCAACATTTCAATCTATGATCCTCATTAAACATTTTTAAAAATATAATCAAATTACATTGAAGTTTAATTTATCTTAAATAGAACTAATTTATCCTAAATATTTAGTTCAGGTGATTAACAAACTTTTTTTTCTTAATTATGAAGGATAGGATGGATTAGATATTGTTGATCTCTGGAAATTAAAAAACAAAATACCCAGCCCTCAAGGAGATTACAATCTAATGGAAGAAAACAACAAACCATCAAATAAAAGGAAGCTGTTAAATAGGAGTAGGATTATGCTCCTCCAGAGCAAGAGCATAAACGGCAAGTTCAGAGGAGTGCAGCCATATGGCAAGTAAAGAGATGGCTGATTTGGGCACCCTCCTTCAAGGGAGGTTCTGGGAAAGGTTCTCATTTCCACCCTCTCCCATCAGAGAAAAAGTGCTAATGTGCAGAAGGTACATAGAAAGTTCAAGTTCCAGCCTTCAAGTGATCTTACAGAATGATCAGGTTTCTAAGGCATGATGGTGAAGCCCAAAGGAGAGCACCCAAGTGAGAAATGAAGAATAATTACCAACTATTCAACTGAGCAGGTCACTTCATTTTTGTGGTCCCAATTTTTCCTCTTTAAGATATGTGTTTAGGGGAGAATATGAGCATGAATTCTTAACTACCTTCTGTCTATAATATTCTATAACATATCAAAAAAGAGGAAGAAAAGAAGCATTCAGTCTCATACCAAATATTTGATTATTGATGGATTTGAATATTAAGTATGCAGATGTTTAGAATGGAAAGTTAAAAGTATTCATATATTTTAGACTACAATAAGTTCTAAAGCTTTTTTTAATATTGTGAATATTAAGAGCTATTATGCTTCCTCCATTTTTGCTATTAGGATGGTAGGATACAGGATATAAGAGAAATACAGGACCACAGATAAGTAGACTCAATTTTTTAAAAAGCACATACAGAATTTGTGTTTAAAACTAAGTTTGGAAAAGACACTCCCATACTTCTTAGAATCTTGTGAACATACCATTCTTCAAAGCCAAAACGTGGTAATGAGTTGGTTATACCCTTAAATCAAAGGAGGTAAAGTTCTAAAATCAGAGACTAGTTTCTCTGACTACTCCCAACGGAAGCAATTGTTCTGTATAGAAACTTTGTTTCCAAATGGATAACCTCTCTATTTTAAATCTGAATATGTGTTTTCACTGGTGTAGCAAATTCTTGGAGTAGATTCCCCTACCTATAAAGAAAGGTGGTAACCAGTCTTTAGTCTTTGAGGGCTGTCCAGGGTGCTGAATCCATAGACTACTCCCTAAATAGTATCCAAGTGCTATATAGGGTGCTAAGAAGTTAAGTCACTTGTCCAAGGTTACTCAGCCTTGGACAACCCAACATGTATCATAGATTGAGGTTAATCTAGGTCATCCTGACTCCAAGGCTAGACCTGTGGACACTATACTATACTGCTTTCACACGCTTTTAGCAGTTCCTCTGGATTTTTCTAATCTATCTGAATGATCACTGTCCCTTGTCATAACTTGCAATATTATGACCTAGGGACACAATGATGCACTTTTATATTCCTAATACCCTACAATGAAGGCAATTCTTTTCTTCCATTTCAAGGTTCAGATTCTGACTCAAGGGTTCCCCCTACTGACTTTTAGCTGCCACCTTCTCTTTTTTGCTTCTGGTACTTCAATACCCAGATGCGTGTGTGTGTGTGTGTGTGTACTAACAACCAGAAGAATCATGAAAAGTTTTTAAGAGTTGACATATAAACTGAGCTTCGAAGAAAGGTAGAGATTCTATAACGACAATCATGAGGGGTGGTATGTCAGGTATCAGGGACAGCTTAGGTAAAGGCACAAAGATGGAGAGTAGAATGTCACATATAGGACTGAAGTAATAGGCCAATTTGATTGAAATATGTACTACTCTAAAATTTAAAAGAAATTGGAGGTGCTTAATATCTCTGAACATGAATGGCATGGTCATTTATCTCCTCAAGCCTTGGTAAGAATCTCTCTACAGCCTTTGCCTAAAGACCTCCAGTGAGAAGCCTCCTACCTCTTGAATCGGTGGATTCTATATCAGAATCATTCTCATTTTGTTAGAAAGTTTTCCCTTACATTGAACCTAAATATGAATTTCACTAACTTAACTATTCATTGCCCATAATTTTGCTTTCTGGGGCTAAGTAAAGCAAATTAAATGTGTCTTCTATATGAAGACCTTTTAATTACTTAAATATATCCTTCATTCCCCAAGTCTTAGTCAGTCTTCTTTTCTGTACCCATTCCCAGTCCTGTCAACTGATCCTCATGTAAAGCCCTTCACCACTCTAATTACCCTCCTCTGAACATAGCATGGTCCATTTTATTTATGTTTTTCTTTTCTAAAATTCCACTGTTATTTAATCCTTTATTGCTACATCACACAAAATGCCCCAAATCTTAGTGCAAATTATTAGAAGCTTAAAACTGCAGTAAGCTTTTTAGGAAACATGGTGTATTACTTTATTTTAACTTCAACAACAACCCTGTAAAGTAGCACTACTAAAACTATTATTTCACATTTCAAAGAAAATGAGAATCACAGAGGATCAAGTACTGATCTAGGTTTTAAAAGTATTATCAAAAACAGGATTCAAATTCAGGTCTTTGGATTGTTAGGGCACCATAGTGCATATAGCTTCAGGCCTGGAGTCAGGAAGTCTCATCTTCCTGAGTTCAAATCTGATTTAAGGTACTGCCTTAGCTGTGTGACCCTTGACAACTCATTTAACCTTGTTTGCCTCAGTTTCCTCATCTATAAAATGAGGTGGAGAAGGAAATAATAAACCACTCCACTATATTTGCCGTGAAAAACCTACAGAGTTGAACAGGACTGAACAACAATAATTCTGGACTCGTACCTATATTCATCAAACTGTACCTTGTTTCATTTCAATAACAGAGGAATATTCCAAAGATCTTGATGATTTTTAGGTAGGTGACATATGAGCATCTCTCTTCATAACAAACTCAAAAATCCCCTGAAACCAAAGTTGCAGACAGGTTTAGCACTTCTGTGTTCTCACCATAATCTATTCTCTTTAATTCTTTTTCCAGTGAGAAGAAAAGGAAAGAAAGAATAACTTTTGTCCAGGGACTTAGAATCATATGAATTTGCTCAGGCTATTTTATGAAAGTTACTTGACCTTGACAAGACCTCCAGCAGTTAAAAAACACTAGTTTATAAAAATCAAAGAAAGATGTACCTATATTCACCATAGCCTTGAGGCAACTAGGTGGTCCACGTAAGAGTGTGGAATCTGAAGTCAGGAAGACTTTAATTCAAATCCAGCCTCACATACTTACTAGCTGTGTGATAATAAGCAGGTCACTTAAAATCTGTCTGCCACAGGAAAATTGAGATAAGAATTGCACCTATCTCCCAAGGTTATTGAGAGAATCAAATGCAAGGTACTTAGCACAGTGCCTGGCACCTAGGAGGCACTTAATGAAATGCTTGTTTCCTTTTTTTCTTGTTTTGACTAAATATTCTGAAATAGGACCAAAGCTTTCTAATCGGAAGGGATCAAAGATTTACCACTGGAAAAGACTTTATGAGACATAAATTCCAAATCCCTCATTTTTCAGTTAAGGAAAGTAAGATCCAGTGAAGTTAGACAGTGCCAGGTCCTCTAACTCCAAATCAGGCACTCAGAATACTGTGCTTCTCCTCAAAGAGCTCTAAAATACCGAAATACTGCTAGGCTCCCTTAATTTCTTTTCTTTCTTTAGTTAGTGATATCATTATTTAAAGTGAAGCAAGAAGAAATTAAGCCTCTATTTCTGTTCATAAAATTAGCTACTTCAAAGGATATTCTCAAATAGCAACCAAATATATTCCTAATGAGGAAATTATGACCAAAGAAGAACTAGAGAATATTATGAAAGATAAAATGGATAACTTTGATTACATTAAAGTAAAAAGATTTTGCGCAAACAAAAACAACAGAATCTAGATTAAAAGGGAAGTACAAAGCTGGGAAAAAATCTTTACAGTCAATATTTCTGATAAAGGTCTCATTTCTAAATTATATAAAGAACTGTCTCAAATTTATAAGAATTCAAGTCGTTCCCTAACTGATAAAAGTTAAAGGATATGAACAGACCACTTTCAGACAATGAAATTAAAGCCATCTATAGTCATATGAAAAATGCTTTAAATCACTATCTATTAGAGAAATTCAAATTAAACAATGATACATTTTTCACTCATTTCTTTATTCATTACTGAAATGGGTATTTCTTCTAACAATCAGAATATAACATTAGAACATGAGGTCCCGGGGGCTATTTTTATAGCACAGTAAATGCCACATATATATATATAATAACATATTATATATATATAATATATATACATACACACACATATATATATATACTGTATATAATAGCATATTATATAGCCATTATAAATGCCATATTGTGCATAGTATACACACACACACATACAGTATATAATAGCACATATTATTGTTATTGTTCAGTTGCAACTCTTTGTGATAACATTCGAGGTTTTCTCAGTAAAGATATTGGAGTGGTTTGCTATTTCTTTCTATGATTCATTTCATTGATGAGGAAAATAAGGTAAACTAGTTGAGGGTCATACAACTAGGAAGTGTCTGAGACTTAATCCCTAGCTGTTCTCTAGCACATACTAGGCACTTTATAAATGTTTGCAGACAGCACAACCTTTTGGATCCCATGTGTTGCCATACTGTCTTCTAAACTTTCTATAAAGGGATGCTCCTCTGGCTTTACTGGCATTGCATAGATACTATGAAGCATGCAGGCTGTATATTCATTACTCCTCACATTTACTACAAGACTAGTCATTTTCATTACTAATCCATTATCTGATATTCTTTATGCCATGTCTCTTGCACAATTCTCCTTTGGTAATAATGTGTTGCAAGCTACTCAGGTCCATCATGTGTCTTTCCACTGCTGTTTGGGTCACCTTTAACTTTAATTCTTCAGAGACATGTTGTTCCATGACTCACAGCAAACCATAGAGCATTGGCAGAAGAATATTGTTGTTTTTTAAAATAGGCCTTTGTTTCAGGGAGAAATTTGGGGGTCATTAAAAGCACCATGTTATTTCCCAAAGGCAATTCTGCCTACGCTTCTCTTCCTGTTCAGTTCTGAGGCCAGCATTTCATTTGTTCTGCAGAGCCACTGAGAGGAAGTGTCTATCTAACTGGACAGCGGAGTCACGATAACAACAAGAATTTCTGTTGGTTTTGTTTACTTGGTTTTTTTCTTATGTGAATAGTTAAGAATAATACTTTTGAGTAAATATTTTTCTACTTAGGAGCATCTACAACATTCTGGGGTTTTAAACAATCAATCAAATTCTTACTATCTTATAGGGATTATGGTAGACAGTTAGGATTCAAAGGCAAAAAAATGAATAGTAGCTACCTTCAGGGTGTTTTTGTTCCATCAGGGGAAAGTATATATACATAGACAAAATTTTATAAAGTAAATACAAGGTAATTTTGGAGGAAAAGACTAGCAGCTTTGAGAAATCAGGAAAGATCTCAGAGAAAATCCTCTCAAGTAGAATTAGGGATTCTAAAAGTGTAAGTGAAGAAGAAACAGCATTCCAGGTCATGGAAGACCACAAGTACAGAAGCAAGAAATGGAATGTGGAATGTCATATGTGTGTACAACAATAAGGAAGCCAGCTTAGCAGTCACAAAATGTGTAAAGGAGAATAATATACAATAAGATTGAAAAATTGAGTTGGAGCTGTCAATATGGTTTTCCTAAAGGATACATCTGCTCATGTTACCCCAATATTCAATAAACTCTAGTGATTCCCTATTAATTCCAGAGTCCAATATAAAATCTCAGTAAGGCATTTGAAACTTTATAGTATATGTCCTAACTTTATAGTATATGGTCTTTTTCTATTTTTCCAGGTTTTTTACACTTTATTTCTGTCCACACACTCTATGATATAGTTCATTACACTGATTTCTTTGCTGTTCCTCACCTCAGACATGACATCTCTGTTTGGCTGCCCTAATTAATGGATGTCTTACATAACATATTGTATCTAGGCTGGCTTTAGCCATGTTTCACTTTACTCACTAGTCAACCACTAGACATGGAACATAATAGAATGGATTCTGTTGTTTGGTTATGCAATTGTTTCCAACTCTTCATGACCATATTTGAGGGTGTTTTTGTTTTTGTTTTTTGTTTTTTTAGCAGACACTGGAATAGTTTGCTATTCCCTTCTCCAGTTCATTTTATAAATGAAGAACTGAGGCAAATAGTTAAGTGACTTGCCTGAGGTCACATAGCTAGTAAGTGTCTGAAGCTAGATTTGAACTTAGGGAAAAAAATTTTCGACTCCAGGCCTGGCACTCTATCCAATATGCCCTCTAGCTGCTCAAAATGAATCTTATCATTGCTATTAAAAATGATATTTCAATAAACTTTCTTATGGCTTTATTTACCATCCCTGTTACTTTCAAAAATTGAAACCAAAATAATGTTGCTTCTCATAGAAGCTATGCTTCTCCTGCTAGTAGAACCTAAGTTTCTTGGAAGGAAGAATAATGTTTGATTTTGTATTTGTATTCTCAGTACTTAGCATAGTGTTTGGGACATTGCAAGGACTTATATATTCTTTCAATAATTAATTCATTATAGACACTCAAACCACCAATGCTGATCAGCATCTCCTCCGTAACTTATAATCTTAGATGCAAATCTTAACTAATATAGGCTTTTTTTCCCTTTCCTGAAGGCCTGCTGATCTATCCACCCAATTTCATTAATTTAAAAAAAAACAAATAAAATAATTGATATGGCATTTTAAAAATTTAATAAACTCTAGAAAGAAAAATTTCATAATGGTAAATCTCAGTGAAATATACATATGGTTGAGTCCTTCTGTTTAGCACCTTACCTACCAATTTCACAAAAGAATATTCAAAAGGATGCTGCAAAGTAATACTACTACCCAACTGGCCACCCAATGAATATATGAATGCAATTGACATTCCTTCACAGTCTGAAATTCTCTTTCTACTCTCAGGATACATTACACTATTCTCTCTCTGTATAAACATGCCACTTTAAATGCTAATTTAGATGCAACATTCGCTTTTTTTTCCTTTTTTTTTTTTTTCTAACAGTCAAAATGAAACTCTATACTTAGAAACACCTTTTGTAGCTTTTTGCTGCAGTATTTTGAAGGAGGCAAAGGGTCATAAAGAGCAAGGGAGAAAAAGTAAATTTATTTAGAAATCTATTTAAGTGATAAGGATTAGCCTTCATTTTTAGCCTAAATGAAGCTCACTCTCTAGGAAATTCTGCCTTTATGTATTTGAAAATCCATATATCCAGGCTAATAGTCATAAAATAAAGTGAATTCGATACCATGACATTCCAGGAATGACCTTGTGTTACAACAAATAATATTTTTAACATATATCGGTAACCAGTCAAATAGTTGGATCTTACAGTTCTGACCAACAGGTCAGATTTCAAGGTTTTAGATCCAAGAATTGTATATATGTTTGTATTTGTGTGTGTGTGTGTGTGTGTGTGTGTGTTCATACAAATTTAATCCTTAGCTACAAAACCAAATTATTTTATTTAAAAAATGTTGACCCAGAAATATTTTAAACCAAAACATTTGATTTACAGTTATGAGGAATAAGAAATCTTGAAATAATAAATTAGATTACTCTAGCTATGCTAGGGTCATTCTATACCAGCAATATGTCACTTCCTTTTGAGTGATATATTAGCCCAGGGAACTTAAACTTACTCCAACCACAAAAATCTACCCAAGCTATTTGTCTTTTGCTACCTGACCTTTCTTTTTTTCTTCACCTAGGTAGATGCCCTGAAGGTAAAGTGTCAAGTAGATAAAGTATATCAATTCCTCTCCCATACTTCTTTTGACAACTTTCTTCTCCAAGTCCTACTACCCTACTAGCCACTTTACTAGGGTTGTTCTTTCACTTTCTCTTTTTATGGGGGGGGGGGGAGGGAGCTTTAGACATTTAGTTGTTTAATTTAGAAGGAAAAGTCACTACTTCCTTTTGGATGGCCCCTACCTTTATGTAGGGAGAGCCACTTTTTTTGTTGTTTTTGTTTTTATTTTGTCTTTCACTTTCAAAAACAATTCCCTTTCTCAACCCACCTCCACCCTCCCACTATGAATTTATTGGTAAAAGTTTAAACCTCTACTTCCCAAATTGTGCCTCACAACACCTTTACCCATTAGAAGGCTACCTCAAGAGAAACAAAGAAATATGAGATGCCCTATCTTTGTCACCCCTAGAATACCATTTGGAAGTTGTTCCCAGTTTCACCATTAGAGTACTCAACATTCTTTTCTATGATTTTTGTTTGTTTGTTTGTTTACTTGTACTTTTAGCTTAGGCCAAAAACTTTTTGAAATTTCTCATGTTATATTTTTGCAAAGCTGTGTTTTCAGAAACAGTTGGGATTTTAAAAAGCAAGTACCACTTAAAAATCAGTGGAACAGGAAAGAAGGGTAGCTTTTGTCTGATTTGGTGTCAAATCTGACTAAGTTTTGAGAAGTTGTGTAGTGTCCAAAAAGCACACAAAAGCTGTTAATAATAAGTAGCTGTGGAAATTTCAGAATAAAATAAAAATATTTTTGTTTGAGTATATAAAACCTCACAAATTTGTTCCAAGTAAGGAGAAAATCAGTCTCAAGAAAAGTCACAAAGTATAATTCTTCAAGTAAATTCCATCCATCAAGCTGGGATAAGCATACAGTAGATACTATGTAGGTATTTACTATGCACTAGGTGCTATCCTGATAGTTTTACAATATTACTATTTTAATAATAGCTTTTTATTTTCTTTTTCTTTTTTTTTTTGCTTTTTTTTTGCTGAGGCAATTGGGGTTAAGTGACTTGCCCAGGGTCACACAGCTAGGGAATGTTAAGTGTCTGAGACCAAATTTGAACTCAGGTCCTCCTGACCTCACGGCTGGTGCTCTGTCCACTGTGCCACCTAGCTGCCCCAATAGCTTTTTATATTCAAAATACATGCAGATAGTTTTCAATATTCACCCTTGCAAAACCTTATGTCCCAAAATTTTCCTTCCCTTGCCCCCACTTCTCTTTCCCTAGACAAGTAATCCAATATATTTTACAATATTATTTAATTTAATCCTCCAAATAATCTTGAGGAGATGCTATTTATTAACTCCAATTTATAGATGAGGAAATTGAAGCAAAGACTTACCCAGAATCATACAGCTAGTAAGTGTTTGAAGCTAGATTTGACTCAGTTCTTCCTGATTCCTGGACCACCCTATCCACTGAAATATCTAGCTAGCCTCATCAAGTGCCAATTGTATGCCTACATGGCAGGTATCATGCATCCCAAAACAAGAGCACACTGGTCCTCAGACTCAAGAAGTTTCTATTAAGAAAAACATGTCATCATATAAGTATGTGAAAATGAAAAAGTATGAAAATATATAAAAATAAAATATTTTTATTGGGGGAAGGGAAAGAGATGGATCTTAGCAGCCAGAGGAATAAGAAAGGGTCTCATGTAAAGAACAATAAGGAGTCAAAGGGGGGGGATGGGAAATAGGAAGGAAAGCATCCCAGATGCAGGGATAGAAGTTAGAATTGTGTGTATTTAGAAAACAAAGTTGATTAGCTTTGGGCAAATCACAGGGTATGTCAAAGGGTGTAATTTCTAATAAGTTTGGAAAAGGTATAAACATATTGGAAAAGGGAGAGTACAGACATATAATAAAGGGTCTTAAATGCCAAAAAGAGAAATAAATATTTCCTAGAGACAACCATGAAGTTTCCTGAACAGGGGCTTTATATGATAAAATCTTTGTTCTAGGAATATCACCCCAGCAGCACTGTGAAGAATGGATTGTCCTGGAGACTTGAATCAGACGATCCAATTAGAAAGTTATTACAATCATCCTAAAGGGTTATCTAAAATAGGGGGAAAGAAAGGACAATTGAAAGAAAAGATAGGAAGTCCTCAATAAGTGTTGGGAAGGAAAGGGAAGAGCTGAAAGTTTGAGAATGAAAATCTGGGTCACTAGAATCAACAGAAATAAGGAAATTAGAAAAGGAGTTGAATAATTCTAAGTTCTGTTTTAGATTTGGTAAGATAGAGATGCCCATAGAAAATCTAGTGCAAGGTTCAAATGGCTATTAATGATTTGGGACTGGAGTTCAGGAAAAGAATCCAGTTTGGTACTCTCTCCACTATGTGGGAACCATATACATTTTGCCAAAAGCCTTAGTTACATACCTGACCTACTTGTGCAAAAAGGGCATAAGAAATAGAAATAATTTTCAGTCCAAATTCTTTTGGAAGCATCATAATTGCTAAATTAAGGGAACATTGATGAAGATGAACTAAACACCAAAAAAAAAGCCAAACAAAACAAAAACAAAAACTCCAAAACTCAGTGGTTAACTCATTCCCAGCTCTGGTCAATCACTTATTGTTTTAAGGAGTTGTGTAAGACTACCAGATGTGGTGTTGCCTTCCATTTCTGAAAATTTTAGTGGTTTGATTTTTTATCACTCTAGACAAAGATTATCTTTATGCTAAAATAAAATAATCAAACAAATGCTTGATTTTTAAAGATAATATACTATCTCATATAAAACTTGCATTTAAAATATATACTTATTTAAAATATGTACACATATGTACATATGTACATGTATATATATATATATATATGTTTAAGAAGCATAACAAGAAAATGGGTACAGATTTGTACCATGCAGTATATTTAGACAAAAACAAAACAAAACAAAATTTAGATAAGTTCACTGTTTCACTTTTTAAATTGAAATACTGCTGTTGCATAATATAGAACTGAATACCCAATCATTCTGCTCACAGCATAATACAGATTTAAGAAAACATGGGTGAATTTGTTTGCTAAATAAATTGTAAAAGTCTCAATAACCAGACTCCATTATGCTGGCTAGTATAGATAGGTAATAAAGATGAAGCAATGTCTTTCTTCATTAGATTTATATTAAAATCACTCTAGCATAAAAAAATCCTTTTTCCAATACCATAAAAATATATTCCATATAGAAGGTAATTACTAATTTTCTCTATAGGTACTGCTGATGAAATTTACATGTGGATATTAAGGCAAGAGCACTGGAAGTATTTTTAATAAAAAAAAAACAAAAACGACATTTTTTGCTGTTTTTTTTTTTATTTTTGTGCAAAGCAGCTTACAACCTCAAAGGGCTGGCCCTCTCTGACAAATATAGGCTGAGTGAGTTATAACTCTCAATACTTAGGCAATTCCCTAAGACTAAGCACAAAGATGCTAACCTGTATTGGTAGAGCTTCCTCATCCCCGAGCTTCTTATTCTAAGGACATTAAGGATCAAATCCTTATATGTATTCTCTTATTTTTGGTTCACTTTCCCAATGGTTTATATATATTGTTATATCTAGTTGATATAACAATAAAATAAAGATATTTATTTTGCTACACTATACTTTAACTCTAGTGAAAGTTATCTTGAGGGCCATACATGTATTTGAAATAGCAGAGACATAATTCTTATGTTGCTAAAGTACACAAATGGCCAAACTTAAACACATCACTTACCACTTTCCCCTCCCCCAAAAAGTGCTTCACTAAGGAGCACACTTTCATATAAAGTTTTAAGGGACAGAATTTCGCATTTTTTTCCTTCCCTCAAATTGCCCTATCAATACAGGGCTGTTAGCACAATCACAAATGAGAATCATTTAGATGCCTCAAAAGGAAATGTGATCTAAAATGCACATAAGCTTGATTTCACCACCATCTCAGTGGTCATTCTCTAGGTAATCAATGTTACAACCAACTAGAAACAAAAATATGACTTAGTATATGGGTCTTTGTCGAAGATCCTCAAAGATTACTCAGAATGGCAAAGCTCTTCATAGTGTGTATGAAAGTACTTTAAAACTAAAGTACTTTTATTTTCCAAGAGAAAAGGAAAACAAAAAGATGTCCCTTTTCCCTCATCAACTTATTTCAAGCAATAATAAGAGGGGCACCTTTTAGGTATTTGTTGTTTCACTTTTTCTTTCTTTTTCAAATCTAGGCAAGAGAATTATGCTTCAGGAGGGGAGAGATAGCTATGTTAATAATATCTATTTCACAAGTACCAGGAGCTTTGAGCTCTTTAATGAGATTCTAATGAGGCATTTACCTAAGACCAAGAATTTGAAGCCAGTGGCAATTTAACCAAAGGCATTCCAAAAAATGTCACTTTTTTCTGCCATTAGGACAACACAGACTCCATAATAAGCAAAACGGAGAATCACTCTGAAGGCTTCAAAATCTGAATACTAGACTTTGGCTGACTGTTTCTTAGTTTGTGTTTACCTTTTTATGATTCAACATCATAAGATTGGCATATAATAGACATTTAATAAGTGTTAAATGATGGCTTGATAAATAGGTACAAGGTTATATCCACATCCTCACCCCTCCTCATGAAAACTTGTACAGTACTAACCTCAAATGTAGCCCCCATAAACATAAAAAGCAATTTTCCCTATTATACACACATATTTCAAAAACTCCTCAAATTTTAAACCCTAAATGTTTCTAAGTCAGCAGTTATACCATCAATTGATCATAAACCTGTTTCTACTTTAATTGAATATAAGAGTAGCTAATTTCAAACAGTTAAGTTCCAGGAGAAAAAGCTATCTGAGGCAAATAGCATACTAATAATTCTAAAAAACAATAGGTTGAAATATACTATGGGGAAATCAAGTCAAGGTACATAAATCTGCAATTTTAATCATAAAGTAGCATCACATGAGTCAGGCCGTTAAAAGCTGAATAAGATATAGTATAAACTACATTTTCACTGTTCGTCTTCAACAATTCAGATCTAAAACAATATAGTCTTTTCTCTGCTCAGCAATGGAGTAAAAAAGACTAAGCTTGAATTTCTAGAAGTTAGAGCATAGAAATCATTCTTATCACAACCATTTATACTATTTGCATGCCAAATATTTTCATCCAAAGGACTGAGCTCATTAAATTGGCAGAAATTTTTCCCCTCAAATTAAGAGTCACACTAGAATAAAAATGCATTCTTGGTTCACATCACCCATTAGAAACCTTGGAAATCTTGCACTGTAATTATAATTTAGAGGCCACTACAAAGGACATTCAATTATATTCAAATCATGGAATATTGACGCTCATGCATATAAATTCTGTTTTCTTTGTTGCTAAGCTAAGGCCAGTTAGTTGTCACATTTAACCTTCAATTTGCCTCTGACAAACCTAATAAATACTTCAATGAATGATTACATCACAATTATACAAAAGATTATAGTGAAAGAATCTTTTGTTACTTACAAACTTCCTCTTCTAGGGAGACTCAGCTCTTTCTGAAAAAAAGAAAAAGAAAAAAGAAACATGACATAACAGGGACATATGAGACTTTTTACATTTAAAAAAATTCATACACATTTTTGAGTGAGAAATTTCAATGATATCATTCACTCCTACTTCCAATCCTGCATGATTCTCTTAAAAAAATGTATGTACTTTGTGTCTGATTTTTCAAAGGAAAAAAGTGGAAAAACATCAACCTCTCATAACAACCATATTGAAATACTGTAAATTAGCATTGTGATTCTAATGCCATGTGTAATTTTACAAACAAGGACATGCTACTCTAAAAAATAAACATTTTGACCTAGGCTTATGACCCCATAGAGATTATACAAAAAGAAATAATCAATATCTACAAATATGCCTGTATTAGTTGTTTGTGAGGTATCAAAAATGGAAACTAAAAGATTATCCATCAACTAGATTTGACTGAACAAGTTATGGTATATGAATGTGATGGGATTCTATAAGAAATAATGAGCAGGACATTCTCAGAGTAATTTGGTAAGACATGTATGAATTGTCACAAAGTAAAGTGAAATAAAAAAAGTATAATTTACACAATAACAACAATATAACAAAGGCGAATATTACTGAAAAACTTTACAAATCTGCTAAATATAATGATTCCACAAGATGCATGATGAAACATACTGCCCAGATCCTAACAGAGAAATGATGAACTAAAGAATGAAGCTTTTTCCTCCCCCCCAATTTTTTAGCACATGAACAATATGGGAATTTGTTTTATTTAACCATATCTGTTTGTTATAGGAGTTTGTTATTCTTTTTAATGGGAGCTGAGGTGGAGTCTGAAGGTAGGTTTTCTTTGATTGAAGAATATAAAATTTAATTATTAAAAAAAAGCAAATTTGAATAGCAATATTTTGTGACGATCAACTTCTTACAGTAGAATGATCCAAGACAATTACAAAGGACTCATGTTGGAAAATGCTGTCTACATCCAGAGAAAGAACTTATAGACTAATTGCAGATCAAAGCTTATATATTTTTTACTTTATTTTTTCATGTTTTTTTCTTTTGTCTATTTCTTCTTTCACAATTGTGACCAATATGGAAATGTGTTTTATATGACTGCACATATATAAATTATATCAAATTGTTTACTATTTAAGAAGAGAGAGGAAGAGGAGGGAGAAAATTTAAAACTCAAAATCTTACAGAAATGAATACTTAAAATTGTTTTTACATATAATTGGGAAAAAATAAAATACCATTAATTTTTTTTAAAGCAAAGTTATGATTAAAAAAAAAAAACAAAACTCCAGGGAGAAAGTGATATGTCACATTTTCCCCTGCCATGGCCCTAAAGTCTTACCTCTGGTAAGAAAGTAGAAGAATTTAGGTGGTTAGGATCAAGGATAAAGAGCTACAATAGACTCAGAGACAATCTTATTTAAACCTGTCATTTTACAGATAAGGAAAGATAGATCCTGGAACAGTAAAATGTTTAAGGAAGAAAATATCAGGTATTAAGATTTGAACTCAAATTCTCTGACTTCAAAGTAGTTATTTGTTCTCCTACACTGTAACTTCTCAACATGGGTCAATTAATGACTAGATAAATAGAAAGGAATCATCTATGGATCAAAGAATGGGATAAAGACACTATTTCATATTATTTTGTATATCAAAGTGTCAAAAACAAAGAATAAATGATGCAAACTAGCCTTTGGTTTAATCCTCCAAGAAACAAGGAAAACATCAGCACTTAAAAGCTGTCTGTTGTAGACCAAAAATGTTCCCTATGATGAATCATTCTAATAATATCAGGAAGTAGATTGTTAGCCATTATAGCTAAAGGATCAATCAATCATATATATTCTATATAAACAGAAAGTCAAAAAACAATGAAAAAAAGATGCCAAAGAGACCCATACTCAATATAATGAATTCTTCAGGAACCACAATATTACTTGTGATTAAAGAATAGAAAGGAATTAGACATATGACCTATTTCAATCTCAAAATGTGCACACAATAAGTTCTCAAAGATGAGATAATATTAGGTTATTCATTCTCATTATTTTCATTTATATTCTGCCCTCTAGAAGCTCAAGCATTGTCTTTTGAAACATGTCCCTCCTCAGTTCTCTGTATCTTATCTTTTCCATTCACTTTTTATTGGAGATCTCTGAATGCTTAGCTTATAAGGAAGTGTCAGATATTGCTTCTAGGCAATATAACAATTTTTTGAGTAATATATCTTTAAATATTTTGAGAATATAGAAATCATAATTTCTCCTGATGCACTTTATAAAAAAAGAAATCTGACAAGAGAGTTAGGACAGTTCTATAAATTGGCTGTTTTTCTTAACAATTGACAGATATATGTTCCTATTGTTTGTGACATATATTAAGGCTAAACTTAAGGAGAAATGATTAGCAGATGTATTAAATGAGTTGTTTACATTTCTATTCTCAGAACTTAGAGGCTATGTAGAGAGAAGGGTTAGGGAAGGCGGAAAAGAGAAATGGAATGAAGTAAAGCTTTTGCTCATCTTGATTAGCCTTCAGTAGATGAGTATTTGCTAATATAGAACTCTAAATTATGAAACATGAAATACAAGGATATTTTCATTTACTGATAGTCTTGGTAATATAGTCATAAACATTCATAATCACTGGCCTTAGGAATGGGTACAAAATTAGAAATCCAAATATTTGAATTTGTTGTATTTCTACATAGATATATAAATCCATTGTAAAATTCCCCATATAGAATTCTTCCCTCTTAACCAAAAGCCTAGATCAAGATCTTCATATTAACCTTGGATGTTCAAATCATGTCAGTAAAATGAGAGAGAGAGACAGAGACAGAGACAGAGAGAGAGAGAGACAGAGGCAGACAGAGAGGGGAGGAGGTGGAGGGGGAGGAGAAAGGAAAAAAGGAAAAAGAGAAAGAAGGCAAAGCTGACAATTTCTCTCAGTTAGAAGCAAAACTTCACAAATTATGTTTAAGCTCCATATGCAGAAATAGTAAGTATAGAAAGCAAGTGAAAAAGGTCCAGACAAATGAATCAGAGACAGCTCCTCTGCACAATAGTCCAATCAATCAAATTCCACCTAATGACCCAATCACAGAACACTAGCCTTTCTGGCCTGATGAAAAGCTGCTGAAACAGCAAGAAAATAAGGACTAAAAACCCACTCTCTTAATCAGAAAAGCTATTCAGTGAGTCTAAAATTACTATTTCTCAACAAGGAGAAAGGTTATGATAGGCAACCCTCTGCTGTTCCTAAAGGTTACATTGGGTAACCCAGTCCTGCTCCTCAAAGGGATAGCCACACAAGTAGCAGAGATGCTGAGATGGGGAGCAGAGGACATTTAATAGGCTGATGCTAGCTGACCTGAAGCTACACTAACAAAGCTGACAGCGCTAATCCACCTGACGGGCTTGAATGTCAAGCTCGGGAATGGAAACTCAATTTGGTAGCAAATTGGAATCAGATGTGATGGTAATAAAGTGAGAAAAATGAATGCACTGGGGCTGAGACCTTGGGAGCGTTCTACCTGATGAAGTCTATGAACATTCAGAGCATTCTGCAACTTGAGGCAGAGGATGATGATGGCTGCTGACCTAATGTATAAGTACCACAAGCTGATATATCTCAGCTCTTCATGCAGATACGGCCAAGCCTTATTGCTAAATATATAGTCCTTAAACTATCTCCCATAACTTGAGTCTTTGTTTCATATTTGTTGAATGTCAATATTAAATTTGATATAAATGTAGCTATATACTTAGATAAATAACTCATACAGTAGCAATTCCAAATACTCAAATCAAGTCATTTATTTTATAGCAAAAATGGAGTGAGGAGGATGGCATAGATACAAATAATAAAAATTAAGCAAGCTATTTTGAATAACCTAGCAATTATTGACTCATTACTAAAAAAAAACCACTAAGGAACTGAAAAACATTTACTTTCCCTTTCCCCTGACCCCCAAAAGGGGCTTACTACCATTATTACTTATTTATGTTGTCCCAAAGGCAAAGTAAAGACTAGAAAGCCTTTGAAAAATTGAATGACACCACTCTCCCTGAAACAATGATCTATATTTTAAACATAACAGTCTCCAAATAGTGCCATACTGTGATGGGATACAGAATGCCACATTCCCTGAAGAATTCAAGCTGAGGATCAAAAGGCAATCAATGAGGCACATGGTGAGTATATGAGGGATGCAACACATTACAAATGAAGACACAAAAGAAATAATATAAAGAATATCATCAGGGAAAAACATGAGTAGAAAAGAAGGTAGATCAGTCAAAAAGCAAGAGCAAATGATGATCAAACAGATCACTGAAACACTGAAACACAGTTATCCAAACAATACGAAGAATTATTTTTGTATGTCATCAACCCCTCATCACTTTGGCAACCTGGTGAAATGTAATGCTACATGATTTATTTCACACATTCATGATAGAAGGAAATGCTAAATTTCCATCTAATATTAGTGAAAACAGAGATGTATTTTTTTTCCTTTTCAAATTTATAAACTTTTAAAAACTATTCATGGGGCCCAGGGACACCAAGTTAAGAATCTCTAATCTAGAAGAAAACCCCAAAAGTCATTGGGTGGGTTTCTTATAGAGGATTTACGAAATAGTAAACAACAATTGCTCAGGATGAACAGGTTATGCCACAGTTTACATCTCTGATTGTAATATTTACCTGAACAAAACCATGGACACTCTAGAATATGGAGGTAAGAGTACTTAAAGTGGTGATTTCCAGAAATGTAGTTCTGAAAGCCTTATCACTACTTAAACAATTTCACTACTCTCTTACCCCTCTCTTCTAGAAAGGCTTTTTTTGCAAATGTTTATTTTATATATGTATTTGAATTAAAATTAATTGTTTCATCATTTTGAAATTGTCTTAAAAATTCTTTGATTTTTAGGAACACATTAGGTTGATTCAAATATAGGATTAGAAGTTATTTAACTGTTTTTGGTTGTGTTTACAAACACAAGGGATTCTCCAGCCTTGGAAAGAGTCTTTGTTCCTCAAATTATTTTAAATAAATATTCAAATAGTTTATTTCACTGAGGAAACTGGTAAAAGAAACTGCCATGCTTTGAATATAAAAGCAATTTTCATTATGCTCCTAAAGTAATTTTTATTTATTTCTACTATTTAAAAGTTATGTGTATGCAAACAATAGCATATGGCTCAATGTTCCACACATGTTTGAAGAATCTTTGAGCCATCTATTTAAATTGATTTACAAGATTATGACTTGGAATAAATATCAATACAATATACCTTAGGGCAAACAAAATCCAGAGCAGTTCATAGGATCATAAAGAGGAAAGAGGCATTAGAAGACATCTTAAGCAAGCCCCCAAACCCCATCCAATTTTAGAAATGAGAAGACTAAAGTCCAAAGGGTTTGCATGATTTCATCATATCCATATAGCCAAGAACTGTAGGAAGTAGGATTTGAATTGAGGTCTTTCTAATGCCAAATACAACATTCTGACCAACACACCAGTTGTCCTGCAACATTTATTAAATGCCTATACTCAGTTTTTACTTTTAGAATGCTCTTTCTAACCAAGTCTAGAGTAAGTTTTTTTAAGTTCATATATTTACATAGTCTACTAAATTTTATAACTAGTCAGACTCAAAATATAATTTAAAAAAATTAATAATCTGCATAAGCTGAGATGGGTTCTACAATTATTTCACAACATTTAATATTGTGAGAGGTTTTGATTTAACAGCCTGGCTTTTGAAGTACCATGGCAGCCTCTATGAATCTTTACATTCTTTTGGTTACAACTTCTTTTTTTTTAATCACAACTTCTTAATTAGCCATTAGTTGCTTGAGCCAGCTATTGACAAATTTCTACACAATATAACTATAGAGCACTTACTGATGATTCTTTCACTTAAAGAACTTATTTGGCTAATGAGCACATATTGAGTACCTAAATACTCACATCATTGTACTAAGTGATAGAAGCACTACAAATGAAAATGAATAAAAGCCAGGGAATTTTTAAATCTATTGGAGGAGACAGAACATATGCCTATGAAACAATATGAGGAAAAAATGACAAAGGAATATGTGGTTACTCTCAAGGCAGGGTAGAAAGAAAGGGATCAGTAGATGTGAGTTTAACTAGGAAAGACTTGAGAGGAAAAAAAACATAAATCAGATAAGAAGGCAAGAGGGCAAAAGGTAGGCATTTCAGCAATGTCTTGAGCAGAAAACCAAGTCACGTGGCAGGATGGGATTAGTTGGGGGCCAAAGGACCAAGCTAAAGAATAACAAGCAAAGGAGATTATTATGAAGAAGGTGATATTTTAGATCTTTCTGTTTTAGAAAAGCAAATTTCGGTGGTTAGGCTGAAGAGCCTGCTTTCATGGGCAACTATAATATGCTACTGTTTTGACAGTTAATATATCAAATGAAGGGAAAAATTAATTTCAATTATAAATTGAAACTAAACATATCCCTACTTTTATTTCTTATATTAAATAAAGTATATTATTAACTTAACCTAACTTCCAACAAGAGAAAACCAGCTGAGCCCACAACAACCCATTATTTGGTGACATTCCCATTCTAGACACCCTGATCCTTCTCCCTACCATCCTTAAGCTATAGAGTCACATGGCAATTGTCAAAAGAGTTTCCAAATTAAACAAAACACTGGCAATTACTTTTAGAGAAGAACAATGTCCACAGATCTTGGCAAGTACTAAGCACATTTCACACATAAATTATTTTAACAGAAACCGATTTCATTTGAAATAACGTTCTGAAAGGTAACACTTCTAACTGAAGCTTTTTAAGTAGAAAAAGCATGACAATTGGAATAATCAGCTAACTGCAAATAAATGAACAAGTGAAACAGGCTTCCTTCCCAGCCAATTACTGTAGCTTCTGATTCTTCCTTACATGCTGTACCCTTGACGTTAAAAAAATAAATACACAAAACAAACTCAGGAACCAGATCTATTTCCTATAGGTTCTGTCTAGCAATTCAACTAACAGGGAAAATCTCAGTACTAAGTGAAGATCTGCTTCCTGTCTACTGGGCTGATGGTTGAGTATGAAGCAAAATGTTAATCATTCCCAGAAATTAGTAATACTTCTATTTTACATAAATCACTTTGCTCTCAACTCTAGGGGAAAAAAGCATAGCTCACTAAATGAAGGACTCATTGTCATTTTAGATTTCAAGAAAAGCAAAATTTGATAGAATTTTGAAGGTTTTATTTCTCTATAGGAATAAGAGAGGCAAAACTATTCAAGAGAATCAACTGATTTTTAAAATAAAAATTTTAAATTGAAATCATACATAACTTATTATGTAGCCTAACTCATTAGAGGTAACTGGATATGTGGAAGGGAATAAGCATTCATAGAGAGCTTGAACTAAGCACTTTTACAAATATCTCATTCAATGATAACAATTCTGGGAAATAGTTGCTATTTTATTATCTGTACTTTAGAATGCAGGAAATTGAGGCAAACAGAGGTGAAATGACTTGCCTAGGGTCTAGCCAAATTCAAACTCAGATCTTTCTGACTCTAGGCCCAGATTTTTTTTCCCCTGTGTCACCAAGTACTTCTGACTCAGCAGTGACATGGAGGATTTAATTCATTTAAATAAAAGAAGTTCAAATCTGGCCTCAGACATTTAATATTTATTAGCTGTATGACCTCAGACAAGTCACGACCCCAGTTGCATTACCAAAAGAGAGATAGGGAAAGAGAGAATATTTACATGCATAAAAACCTATAAAATATGCAGAATTAATACAATAATAGAAGTTAACAGCGTAACTTTTTAAATCTTCCTTTTCCTTGTTTTTCTTTAATAACTTTTTATTTTCAAAATACCTGCAAAGATAATTTTCAACATTCACCCTTGCAAACTCTTGTGTTCCAAATTTTCTCCCTCCCTTACTCCCAGATAGAAAACAATCCAATATATGTTAAATACATGCACTTTTTCTAAAAACACCCCCACAATTATCATGCTGCACAAGAAGAATCAAATCAAAAAGGAAAAAAATAAGTTAAAAAAGCAAGCAAAAAACAACAACAACAACAACAAAAAGGTGAAAATACTATGTGGTGATCCTCATTCAGTTCCCCTATTCCTCTTTCTGGATGCAAATGGCTCTCTCCATCACAAGTCCATTGGAACTGGCCTGAATCACCTCATTGTTGAAAAGAGCGAGGCAACATTTAAAAAGCAGATGTCTATATACATGACTATGCCTAAAGAGAACATACTTAGTGTCCTGTATTATTTTCCCCAGGCTTAAAAGCTATGTACTGTGCCTATTAATTATATCTCAATTATAGGCTCATTTAATACATTCTGTATTTAGCAAATCCTTCAGGACTTAATTTTCCATTTCCTCAATAAACATTTATTAAGTACCTATGGATAAATATTGTATAAGGCTCAAAAAAATTATAGTCTCCATCACCTCAGAGCTTATCTTATGATCAACTAAGAAAAATAACATATATACAGATAAATGAATACAAAAGATATGACATGTAAATCAAAAGTAATTTGGGAGGGGAAGGGAAGACACTAATATTATAATTGTTGGAATTAGGAGTGGGCTTGGGTGAGAAGTGATACTTCAGCTGAAACTTTTCAGGAGCAAGAAATTTCCAAGATGTGCAAATATATTCTAGTTATGTCAGAGACATGCGGAGAAGAAACAGGATATGGTATATGAAACCAATTGCCCATATAACATTATGTGCAAAAAAGGGAGTATGAGATTTAGAAAAACAAAAATTAAAATATAAAGGGTTTTAAATGCGATATAGAATAGTCCATATTTTATACTGAAGTAATGGAGAACTACAGAATTGTAGTGAATATCAATGAATCAACAGACTAATGCTTTGAGAATATCAATTTATCTGAATGGAAGAATTAAGATGACAGATTCTAGATAAGAGAGACAGAAGACAGAGTCCAATTCAGACGTCATTGGATTAATTCACACTAGTGATGACAAGGGCCTGAACTAATGTGATGACTTCATGAGTAAAGAGAAGAGAAAGGAAAAGTATAATCAACAAGGTTTGGCCCACTTTTTGGAGGAAGGATAGAAAAAGGGAGAATGGAGAATGAAGCACTATAGATGATACCTAGCCTGAGAACCTGGGTAATTAGAAATATGTCACTACAACTGAGAAAAAAAGGGAAGGTAGGAGGATAATGGCTGAGTTTGAGGGATGTTAAGGAAATAGATGAATATAAGGTGCTGAAGAAGGTCATCCTTGAAATAACTAGCCATGGAGTTAAGGCTGAGAAGTTCAGTGGCATCAAAAGGGGACTAGTGGTCCAAATTAAGTGGGAATATTACAAAATTATCAGCTATTTTTTTTCTGAACTTCATTATAATCAAAGGGGTTGAGGGATTAGTAGAATTCCCTGTGTATATCTTTCAGGTTTAAGAATCATTATGGATTTATCAGTTATAGCAAAGGTGAAACTAAACAGTAGTTATTTCATCATATAGTTGAAAATCTTTCTAAAAAGATTTTCACAACTCCTAAAAATATCAGAAGTATTCCTCAACAATCACTTTTTTTCCCTGAAAACAAGAAGGGTACATATATGGGATATGATAGCTGCCTTAAAGCACTGAGTGCTGCCATCCAAACAACACTATGATAAGTTATTCAGTTGATGCCATTTGGGGTTCTCTTGGCAAGGACACTGAAATGTTTTACCATTTCCTTCTCTAACTGTGATAGGTAGAACACACACAAATGAAAAAAAAAATGACCTCAAGAGTCTATACTCTACTCAAGGAGCAATTTTTAAATAGTTAAATAAATACAAGATAATTCACATTCTATTTTACATAATTATTTTTATGAAATTTCTTAAGGTTAAGGATTATCTTGTTTTTATATAGAGTTCTATATTTGTGTGTGTAGTTATATTTTAAAGTATCTATATATACATATATATACACATACACATACACATACACACACATATTATGGTTAGGTTTATAAAGCACATCTTACTTACATTATTTCATTGATCAAATAAGCCTCTGAAATGGATGCTGCAGGTATTGAAATTCCCCATTCTACAGATAAGGACATAGGCACAGTCAATGAGTGACTTACAAATGGTCACGCAACTGGAGTATGGAGGTAAGTTTAGAAGGCCCTTCCTGATTCCAAATCCAAAACTTTATGACTATACTAGGAAAAATTTTTCCATTAGCCTGAAAGGTACAAAAGGAACTATGCTTTACAGGTCTTTAATGTCTCTGAAGTATTTAATAAAAAAAATCAAAGCATTTGTTATTACTTCAGATTTGCAAAACTGAGGTCACTATAGGCCAGTTTTGCTCTTGGGATAAATAAATGTAGTCTCATTATTTGACTTAGGTCAAATAATCTTGTGAAACTGAATAATAAATACACCTACCAATTCAGCTACCAACCATATTTCTAGTTATTAGAAGAAGATGATGACCACAACAGAGCTTAGCTAAGAAAAAAAAAGGCTACATTGCACAGCTGTGACCCACAAGACAACACTGCAATTCTTTTAGTTCTTCTATCCATTACCAGCAAATTATAGTAAATTCAAAATATTGATTCATACATCCCTATATAGGGAGAAAGTTACCATCAACTTTTATTGCTTATTGCGGGGTCCAATTCCCTGGAATCGATAAAAGCTACAATGTTCATAAGCTTCTTAAAAGGTGGTTAATATGGTAGATATGAGGCACCTTTCAGAGTCACTGTGAATCTGTGCCATTTTTCGACAAGAATAGCTACCCACATCTCAAATTTACAGAAGCCTGATGTGATCTTAGAATCTTCTCATTACCCAGGAGAATGCCCTGGGAATGAAATGAATAAATACCAATGACTCTCAGTTAAAAGAAAATTCCAACTGCCAGGAAGGAAATAGCATGGGTTCTACACTAGATCTCAGTGAGTCATCCTAGTGTACCAGTAAGTCTTACAGGGATCTAACGGTCATCATTAACATAGAAGACATATTGACATAGAAAAGATAAAGCCTTTAGAAAGTTCTCACCTTAATATTTAACAATGGTCTTCAAGTAGGAGTTCTTAAACTTGGGGCAAGAAAAGAGAGGGAGCACGGGACCCCTCTGGCAATTCGGTGAAGTTCTTCTAACAACAATGTTTTTAAATGCATAAAATAAAGGCAAAGGATGATAAAGAAATCCAATTTTCCAAAATATAGTTATCAAGTCCACATACCCCAGATTAATACTTACTACTCTAGAGGATTCTTTAAATTTTTTTATGAAAATTTATTTGCCAACAAATAATGTGCCACCGGCTTATATATTAAAGAATTAAAGTTCCCTTGTAAACAAATTAGGAAGATATTAGTTTTTATTGATTATATTCCATTGAAACTTATATGCACAGTGCAAAGAAAAAGAAATTACACATGAATTCAGAAGAAAGAAAAGCAGCTAATTCTATTTATCAGTGGTCCTGAGTTTCTACAGCGTATAAATTCATCATTTTTATTTACTAAACATATACCCTACTTGTTGCAATGGTCACTTATGAAAGGCTTATTTCAGTCCAGAAATTTATTACTGAGTTAACTTATGGGACTCCTAAAAAGTGATGTGAAGGCAGTACTCCAAAGTCTACATACTTCTGGGCATTTCTATTCATCTAAATGCAAAATAACTAAATTGCAGAACACACTTTACAATGTACATATAAAAAAGAGTGAGGGCAATGGAAGATTAATGACATCCAGATTAAAATGATCAATAATGTGAACTAGATTCTCTACCAGGGCTAAGATTTATCACAATGAAGTAAACAAACGAAAGAAACAGTAGGCATGTAGATAATGTGTTTTACTCAGTATTCAATGGCCCCTACCATATGGAACTGTGGAGAATCTAAAGGGGGTAATAAGGAAATTGGCATTTCACAATTATTAATTGACAAAAAGTTCTGCTCTTTGAAAGTGATCTTTTTTTTCTAGGAAAGGCTCCCAAGAGACTTAACCTTTAAGATTCACTGTTCATGTTATCTCTGGTGTTCAATAGCATCAGTTTCCATAACTTTTTTTACTTGGGTGGAGAGAGAAGAAAAAAGAAATTGGATCTCCCTATGTCACCCAGGTTGGCCTCTCAAGGGACTTTTTAACACTGCTAATCAGCATGTAAGTCTTGATATATTTCATTTTTGGACAAGTACATCCCTTATTAGGTCACCCCCTAATCCTGGGGATGATTTAGTCTGGACATCTGATTGACTTAACTCAGAACTCCTGAGTTCAAGTGATTTTCCAGCCTTATCCTTCCTAGAAGCAGGGATTATTGGTATAAACCACCAAACTCAACATGTTGTATATTCTTAGCATTGTAAAGAGAGTAATTGCTACTTAATAGTGAACTTTCACAATTAGATGTGACCCAAAGAGTTTTACAAATGATCAATAATAAAAATGAGTACCAATAATTCATTTCTATGCATTAGAGTTTTTATCAAAGAAGAATACTGCTGCATACAATAGCTTAGAAAATAATGAAATCCTTCTTTAATTAGTATCACATTTTAAGGGAAATAGGAAAGTTCTACAGAACATTCATTATGATTTGGCAATTTGTTTTCTCTTTTACATATTTAAGAGGATCGTACAGTCTTTGTTAATGGCTTTGAAGATAACTAAAGAGACTTGGAGTTTAATGACATCATATTTGTGACAGTTAATTAGCAGAAAACATTTCAATTTTCTGAGACTTCTCTTTAAGCTTCAAAAGGAGAAGTAAGGTTGGGGTTTTTAATTGCCTTTCTGAAGTCTAAATTCTATTCACAAAACAGATCCTTGTGATTTCTGAGCATATGTTTCTTGACAGTGGTACAAGTTTAAAATTTGATATCCCTCTAAAAATGTCAGAGGTGAACCTCTTATTCTTTGGTAATTAAAAATATAAACTGATCTTGGGGGGAAAAGTACTCATCCCCATCACTTAGGTCCACTGCTTTCTTGAGAGAACAAAATTTCTTAATAACAACTAGCCCAGGGCCAGAGAGAGATACATTTAAAGTTTAAGCCTCAGGTACTTACTAGCTTTGTGATCTTGGCAAGTCATTCAACCTATTTGCCTCAGTTTCCTTAACTATAAAATGAGGATAATAATAAGGTTTAAGGGTTGCTATGACAATAAATATAAAAGACAGTTAGAACAACTGTGCAAGGATTGAATGAAGTAACATTTTAAAAGCTCTTAACTCAGTATGTGGCAAATAGTAGGTGCTATATAAATGTCAGCTGTGATGTAAAGATCAATGAGGATTTAGAAAAAGAATGTAAAATAGGTGAAGCAGGAATAAATAATGAAAAGTTTAAAAAAAAACGAGGCAAAGGTATCTCTACACACTGCAGCAATTATGAATAATCAGGAGGGAAGAAGAGAAGGAAAAGTGAAATTTTTCAGATAGTTAAATAAGGCAAAACTTTCCCATCTCTCCACAGACAGCCACTAAAATAGTCACATCGCTAACTAATCAAATGAACTCATGAGGATATACAGAAAACCATCCATCATTTATTCACTCACTGAAGTGCTGTTCAGTCATTTTTCAGTCATGTCTGAATTTTTGTGATTCCACTTCGGGTTTTTCTTGGCAAATATATTAGAATGGTTTGCCATTTTCTTCTCCAGCTCATTTGACAGATGAAGAAACTGAGGCAAACAGAATTAAGTGACTTGATCAGGGTCATATAACTCCTACCTAAGTATTTGAGGCCAGATTTGAATCAGAAAGATGAGTCTCCCTGATCCAAAACTCAGTGCTCTATACACTGGGTTATCTAATTGCTCAAAATCATTCAAAAACATAAGTAGAAAGGAAAAAAGGGGAAATGGAAAGAATACTGAAACTGATATTAGGAGATTTGCATCTAAGTCCCAGTTCTGGTATTTCCTTGTTAAATGACCTCAGATTTGTTACTTCACCTTAACCTTAGTTTTCTCATCTATAAAATGGGTATCTTAGTACTTGAATGATCTACCTCATAGGGTTGTGATAAGGTAGAACATAAAGGGCAGGTAGGTGGCACCATAGTGCACAGAGTCCCAAGCCTAGAATGAAAAAGAATCATCTTCCTGAGTTCAAATCTGGCATCAGACACTAACTGTGCGACTCTGAACAAGTCACTTCACCCTGTTTGCCTCAGTTTCCCCATATGTAAAATGAGCTGAATAAGGAAATGGAAAACCACTCCAGTTCTGACAAGACAACCTCAAATGGGGTTATGAAGAGTTGGGTGTGAGTGGAAATAGATTGAACAACAAAGAATAAAGCTTCCTCTATAGAGAAGAGGTTGTGATAGAGTGGAAGGAAAACTGTTTTGGGGTCATAGGTCCAGGGCTCAAATCCCAGTTTTGCTACTCATTATCTATAGGATCTTAGGCAAGTCATTTCCCTGCTTTGTGCCTCAGTTTCCTCATCTGCAAAATAAAGTTGATATGATCTTTAACATTCCTTTCAGCACTAAATTCTGGGATCTTCAAGGACTTCAAAGGCCATTTAGTATAGCCCTATCATTTTATAGATAAGGAAATTGAGGTCCTAAGAAGATATATGATTTGTTTAGGTTGTAAAATCAGAAGAAGGATTCAAACTTGTGCAATAACAAATGATGAACAGGCAGATTTAAAAAAAAAAACTAGGAAGATTTGTATAAACTGATGCAAAGTGAAATGAGCAAAACCAGGAAAACACTATATACAGTATCAGCAACACTGGGTAATGATCAACTATAAGTGACTCAGTTCTTCTCAGCAATACAGTAATCCAAGACAAGTCCTTTGTACTCACAAAGAAAAATGTCATCCATAACAAGATAAAGAACTTATAGTCTGGGAATGCAGATTGAAGTATATTTTTTTCACTTCCTTTATTTTTATCATGGGTTTTTCCTTTCTTTTGATCAGTTTCTTCTTTCACAACTGTGACTAATATGGATATGTGTTTTGCATGATATCACATGTATAAACTATATCAAACTGCCCACTATCTTCAGAAGAGGGAAGGAGTGGGCAGGAGGGAGAAAAATATGGAACTCAAAGACTTATAAAAATCTAATGCTATGACTAATGTGGAAATATGTTTAGAAGAACTACATATGTTTAACCTATATGAGATTCCTGGTATCTTGGAGAGGAAAAGAGGGGAAAATTTGGAACACAAGGTTTTACAAAGGCAAATGTTAAAAACTATCTTTGAATGTATTTGGAAAAATAAAAAACTATTTAAAATTAATGCTAAAATTTTCTTGATGTCATTAGGATAAAAATATTATTTAAAAAGGAAAGAAATAAATGAGGCCACACAAATAAAACATTTTGCAACTTTTAGCGTTCTGTTAGTTGATGTTATTGTTATATAAATGTATTTTACTGACATCTTTATCCTCATCTTTCTAGTCCCTTTTGGTTCTAAATCTAGGCTCCTAGATATATGTGTAAAATACTATGGGGGAAAACACTGATAAATAAGATAGTTTATACTCTCATGAAATTCAAAATCTACTACAGGGACAAAAGACCTGTAAGCACAGCTATATCAATCACACTAGTGCATGAAAGTAAAATGAAAGAGAGACAAAACTAAGAGAAGCCAAGAAATCTATTCGCGGAGGAAAAGATTAACAATTCAATTTAATTCAACACTTACTAGGTGTTTGGTTCTGGTGACACAGGGACAAAAAAAATAAAAAAAATAAAAAACAAGAGTCCTTGCTAACAAGGAGTTAATATTGTTACAGGCTAGGACCCAGCTACAAATAAATATAACATAAGGTGGGTGGAGTTAAGGTTTTCTAAGGAATACATAAGCTGATCCATTCACATTTCTTCAGTGTTTTAAACTTTGAAAAGCATTTTGCTCATAAGCCACTAAGGATGATAACATAAGTATCATTGCCTTTATTTCATAAAGGAGAGGTAGCCAGACAAAGTGGAGAAAAAGTTGCTTTCACAGTCTTTGGACAAATGGCTGACATCTGCTAGACACACACACACACACACACACACACACCCTACACCCCTCCCCAACACACACACACCCCAGCATAATTCTGGGCAAATACCAAGCAGATAAAGAGGATTTTGGAGTTTCCTGTCTTGTTGACAGGACAATACAACTACTATATTCATTAGTAAAGATATCATGTCAAGGATCAAAAACTATAACTACATATCCTACAAGGGCCAACTCCAATTTTTCCCAAAGCTTTTGCTTTTAAAAAAAATTATTTATGCTTGCCCCACTTCCAGCATTTCTATCACTTCCTCCTCTTCAATGTAACTCTTCCTCGTGTGACAACAAAGTGCATCCAAGCAAAATAAAGCACATCTAAAAATATATAATTTGTTCTATTATCAATTCTTTACCATCCTCCTACTGAGAGGAGAGAAACATGATTTATCAGTCTAGTCAATATTGATCATGGACTTTCAATGTTTTGTTTCTTGAGGAGGTGGAGCAAATCACAAAGTAAGGGGGAAAGGAGGGAAAGAGAAAAGAAGAAAGAGAAATAGAAAGAGAGAGGGAAGAAGAGAGGAGAAGAGAGGGGAAGAGAGAGGGAGGAAAGAGAGGAGGAAAAGAAAGGAGTAAAAAAGGGCAGCTAGGTGGGGCAGTGGATAGAGCACCAGCCCTGAAGTCAGGAGGACTTGAGTTCAAATTTGGCCTCAGACACTTAACACTCCCTAGCTGTGTGACCCTGGGCAAGACACTTAACCCCAATTGCCTCAGGGGAAAAAAGGGAGCAAAAAAAGAGTGGGGGAGAGAGAAAGGAGAGGGAGAGAGGGAGACACAAAAGACTTAGGAAAAATCACTTTTACAATTAAGGGGAGGATGGCCTGGAAAGGGAAGAGCCTTGAGGCCAAGAGAGTAGTTAAAAGGAAATTACAATAGTCCAAGAGAGAGGAGATGGGAGTGTGAACTAGAGTTGTGGCCGCATAAATGAAAAGAAGAAAAACATGCACAAGACATGTTGCAAAAATAGAAATAGCCAGATTCTGCAATAGATTAGATATGCAGGATGAGTGAGAATAAAGAGTAAGAAAGATATCAAAATTACCAGAATGAGTGAGTAGAGAGAAGCTGGGACCCTCAACAGAATAAGGAAGTTTGGTAAGGAAGAGATTTGAGAGTAAAGATGTCAAGTTCTGTTTTAGACATATTTTGTTCAAGATGTCCAAAAGGCAGTTAGAAAGGCATAAGTGCAGCTCAGCAGAGAGACTAGGAATGGATAAATAAATGTGGGAAACATTTAAATAGAGATGTTTATTCCACCTATGGGAGATCATCAAGTGAGACAATATTGAGCAAAAAGGAGGCCCAGGACAAAGACAAAAGGAACATCAAGGATTACTGGACAGGACATAAATTAAGAACCAGTAAGGGAGACTGAGGGGGAGTTGCACAAGAACAGACAACAGTGTCATGAAAATTCAGAAAAAAAAGGAGGGTGTCCAAGGAAGAAAGTGTGATCAATATCATCTAATGCTGCAGAGAGTTCTGGAATAGTTAAAATTGAGAAAAGATTAATTCAGTAATCACTTTGTAGGTAGCAATTTCAGATGGATTATGAAGCCAGAATATAGAGGATTCAGAAATGAGTGAGGGGAGAGGAAGTGGGGACACTAATCATGTGCCTTTTTTCAAGGAGTTTAGATGGAAAAAGAAGAGAGGTAGTCCTATAACTAGGGAAGATTGTTGGATAAGCTGTGAGATATATTTTTTTCCTAAGTATGGAGAACACATGAGCATGCCTGGTTGGTAGCAAAAAAGGATATCATAAATAGGGGTGAGATAGAAGGGGAAAATGTTGGTGATGATGGGTGGAGGGAGTAATTTGCTGGAGAAGTCAGGAAAAGGGTGGAATCAAGGGCATGTGCATAAGGTCATAAGAAGGGACACAATCTCACCTGATAGTTAAGTGAAAAATTACATAGTCTATGTAATGTGAGATGTTGAGAGTTCTCAGCACAAGGTCTCTTTTTTTCATAAAGTATGAGGAAAATTTCTCAGTTGAGAGACAGAGGAAGAGAGATTCATCTTTGTGAATTCTGATGAATGATGTAGAATACAAGTTTTTTTAAATTTATTTATTTATTTATTTTGCAAAACATATGTATTGGTAATTCTTCAACATTAACCCTTACAAAGCTTTGTTACAAATTTTCCCCCCTTACTCCCCACCCCTCCCCTAGATGGCAGGATATCCACTACATGTTAATTATGTTAAAATAACAAGGTTGTTTTTTTTTTTAACTTAATAGTTCTCTTGTTTGGTGATTTAGAGTATTTGTTCATAGAGTTGTTAATACTTTTCATTTCTTCTTTTGAAAACTGCCTATTCATAATCTTTGACCATATGTCTACTGGGGATTCTATGCTCATATTAAAGGAATAAGCATTAAAAGAAAACTAAAACATGATAAATCTCTCCTGGAATCCATTGCTTACACATATGTCTTTAAGATCACCCAGACTAGCACACTGGCATGTCCTTAATATTCATCCACAAAATTGATAGAAATGTGAAGGTTTTTAAATTCTAAAAGAGGATAAATTATTCATCTCCATAACAAGTAGCTATATCTATAAAACTCCTCAGTGCATCAATGGTCAGACAGAAAATAGTAATAAATTTAAATATTCTCTCAGCCTTCTTAGGTTAGCTCAGACTCTAACACTTTCAACTTCATTATTGATAGCTTTGGTTGTTAGCCAAATGAACTCTGCTACTTTACTACTAAGTCAAAATGAGTTACTTGGACAGTAGCAATTACCATTACCAAATCATGAAGACCATCTCTTAATCAGAACTAAACACACTTAAAAGGCAAGATTGCATATTTATCAGCATGAGAGCTATAAATATTGGCATAAGCTCAAAACATTCTATAACCTTTTTGGCATATTTTAAAAATGCCTCTTGGATGGGGGGGAGGGACAATATATCACATGGATTTCAATAAAATGTAGAAGAAAAGTCTCCTACTGCAACCAGAAATAAAATGTTTGTTTTCCCATTTACTCTGTTTGTCTTCCGTATTTTTCTTAGTCTACCTTTCATCAATAAATAACAGTGTTGCTTTAACTAAAAAGTGTGGCAAATTCTGATTGAATTTTCCAGTTCAAAGTACACAAAATCATTTCATCTAACATGCTGTGTTAGAAAAATCTATGCTCCATTCTGACCTCCTGTTGCAGTCTATTTCAAGTACTGGTGATGTACCGTATCACTGCATGGCTGGTGGAATAGAGTAAACATATTGACTGAAAAATGTTTTTGAAAAACCCTTATTCCACATAGATCCTGGCTACTGTCAAAAATCACATAAATGTTCAAGTTTGTCTGTGTTGGAGCATGACAGAAGGCTAGAAGTCCCTGAAACAAATAACACAGCTGTTCACAATTCTCTATCTGAGCAAATAAATGCTTGTGGACTCTCACCCCAGTTTTTATGAAGGGGTAGACAGAAAGTTTGGGCAGGGAAGTGGTACAAGTGATAGAGCAGTGGGCCAAGGTAAGGAAGATTTGAATTCAAATCCTGCTTTAGACACTTATTAGCTCTGTGACCCCAGAAAAGTCATATAACTTCTATCTGCCTCAATTTCTTATCTGTAAAATGAGGACACACTGGAGAAGGAAATGGCAAACCACTCCAGTATCTTGGCCAAGAAACCCTACATACAAATCCATGGGATCCCAAAGAATAGAACACACTAAACAATAGAAGAACAACAAAACAAAGAGTAATAAACTCAGATAAAAAAAAGGGCTAAGTGGATAAGTTAAGAGGGAAAAGTTTAATAACTCCTATCTGTAAGATTAAAATAAAATTTTGCTAATTTTTTCTTTACTAAAAACCACAGAACAGCTTCAGGTACAGCCAAAGAATGCATCAAAGAACAGTAATATATTGACCTTTGCTTCCAATTGCAGAGTAGCTAACTGGTTGTCTTTTTTCATTTGGGGAATGTAATAGCTGATCTCATCCCTTGAATGCAAAGGGTTTAGCTACATTCATTAACTTTCTTGTCTTCTTAAAACTAATAAGCAATAGTTTTCTTCTACTACATCCTGGGATAAATAACAGTAAGAATGATGAAAAGCTTGACAGAATAATAATAAGCACTTTAAGGCTTTCAAAGCTCTTTACAAAATTATTCTATTTGATCTTTATAGAAACCCTAGGTGTTAGGTGCTATTATTATCCTCTTTTTACCAGTGAGGAAACTGAGGTAGAAATTAAGAGTCATAGAGGTAACAATTGTTTGAGATAGGATTTGAACTCAAGTTCTTCCTGGCAGTGGGGCCAGAATCCTATTCACTGTGCCAGTTTGCAAGCAAGAATCAAGCTATACCTTCCACTTCAAATGGACTGCAGTAGCATCACTCATTTACTTTGTTTAAAAACAGATCCCAGAGGAAGAAAATTGCAAAAATATCCACTTGGTGGATGTCACTACATCTTAGATGGCTTGGGGAATGTATAAGTTATTTAAGAGCAGAAGAACAGAAGGTGATGGCACTATGCAAACTGACAACTCTGTCAAAATCAATTAATTGTATCCCTGAATTAAACAGTGTCAGGATCACAACTTTATAAGACACAACACAGCTCATCCAGTCTGGTTCCCTCATTTTACACAAGAGGAAACTAGATCCAGAGAAGGAGACTGAACTTTTCTAAAGTCACAGACATGGAACTAACAACTTATACTTCCTGAAATTAAAATCCTATATTTTTTTTTTCCTATTGTGCCATGACCATGTTGCTTCCAAATCACCAGTTGTCCCTTGGAAACAACAATTAGCAATGAATAGAAAAGAACAGTTTCTCTCTTTTACTAACTAAAATCTGGAGAAAGTAAGAACTAATTAAAAAAAAAAAAGTCCTAAGAGAGATGGTTTTCCCATATTAGCATGATACATTATTGCAAAAACAACAACAAAATGCTCACTGAATCTGCAGTCAAGAGACCTCAGTCTGAATTAAGTTTTTCTACCTGCCACTTAAAGGACTTCAATAAATTATTTAACCTACTCTGAGACTCAAGTTTTCTTACCTGTAAAAATGAGGGTACCTATCTGGCACAGTAGATGGAGAGCTGGGCCTGAAGTCAGGAAGACTTATCTTTGTGAGTTCAAATCTGTCTTAGACACTTACTAGCTGGGTGACCCTAGGAAAGTCATTTAACTCCATTTGCCTCAGTTTCCTCATCTATACAACGAGCTAGAGAAGGAAATGGCAAACCACTCCAGTAATTCTGCCATCAACCAAACCCAAACTTAATAGAAAATTAAATATATAAGAGCCAGTCTCGAATATCAATTTCAAGGAACTAAACATGAACAAATTATTTGGTTTTTTTTTACATGGGAAATGTATGTAATATGTTTGAGAATGACTTCAACAATAGGGTACCTGAGCATAAAAATTGAGGTAGAGTTAAGGTAAAAATAGTGATTATGTTGTACAAAAGAAGTACAGAGGAAAAAATAGACACAGAGGCATTAAAGAGGGAGAGGAGCATTCATAGTTCTAAAAATCTACTCACATCAAGAATGGGTTAAATAGGCAACAATACATATATACTATGAAGGGTATAGCACCCTCCAAAATCTATAAAGAAACAAGGCAGGAGGAATGGGCAAACAGGGAAGCAAAGGGTGAGGGAAGAAGATAAGGGAGGGATCCACGGGTGGGGACAGGTCAAATAGCAAGGCAAGTTAAGGAGAATTAAAGCAAAGAGTCAGCAGGAATAGGAAAGATGTGTGTATATGTGTGTATATATTTATTTATGTAATTATGTAAACATATGTAGATATATACTACATATGTAGTATATATCTACATATGTTTACATAAATACATTCTTTTTTAACTATAGTCTGCTTGGTGGTGGGGAGGAAAGGGGGGAAGAATAAGGTAAAAAAGGTGCACAGCAGAGAACTAAAGAACGATTTATAATAAAGTAAAGAAAAGATGGATGGACACTCATGAAAATAATTTCTTCTACTGATAGATAAACTTTCTTGAACTGGTAAATTTTTGTCATATATTTTGACTCCTCCCTGATGTTCTGCTGGGCACATGACAATGTTCTCTTTTGTTTTATTTTATATTTCTTTTCTTTTTCTTTTTTCTTATTCTCTTTTTTAAAATAAAATAAACTTTAAAAAGAAGAGTTTGAAATAATTTCTAAAGTTCTTTAAACCTCTAAAGACCTAAAAAACTTTTTTCCTATTATTTTGAAAGCCACAATGAGTCTCTAGAATATATTTTCTGAAATATGATAAAATGACTATAAATTATTTCATGAACATAATATAATGTACTCAAATGGATCTGTAATATCAAAACCAGAAGTTCCCTTGGTGCCTTAGAAGGAACTTCTGAAGAATGGCTTCTAGTGGTATCCCAAATCTACTGCATTCTTCTTTCTCTCAGAAATAATGGAACCAAAACCTATTACCCTAAGAGTATCCAGGGCATGACTAGGTGGAAGGTTCCCACTACTTTCCATGGGCTACCCTTAAGTCAAGCCACCAGCCCTCATTCCTGACCTATGTGCTTGATATAAAGAAAGGTTACCCAGGCCCCCTTGTGAAGCTTTATTCAGACCAGGCCAACTGACTTTTTCCAAGAGTAACACTATCCAGTTCCTCTTAAAAAAACAAAAGAAAACAAAACAAAAACAACAACAACAACAAAAAAAAAAAAAAAAAACCTACTCTCTCCTCCATCTCTTTCATGGGCAGGTCTCATCCATCACATCCACTTTGACTTTTACCCATAATGCTTCTCCATCTTCTCTATGGAGCTGAACACAATAAATGGCTGTAACACCCCAAATAAGAGCTTAGTCAAGCTGATAACCTTCTCACATACTGGAACAAGTAAAACTGAAAACATTTAGGAAGACAGATTAAAGTCTGTTTATGTCTTCCCTTCCTGTGAAATTTTTGTGTATTTTCCCATACATTTGGCAGGTTCTATCCAATGTATTGGTGACCTTGCCCTCTGCCTGCTGGGGCTAACAGAACACTCTGACTGTCTTACCTGTTATCTTTCACCTTTACCACTCAAACAAACTTTTCTTCTTTTTTTCTATCATTTTTAAAGCTTTTTATTTATAAAACATATGATGGGTAATTTTTCAACATTGACCCTTGTAAAACCTTCTGTTCCAAATTTTCCCCTCCTTCCTCTCACCCCCTTCCCCAGATGGCAGTAGTCCAATACATGTTTAATATGTTAAAATACATGCAAACTTCTTTTCTTATCCCATAATTCTTTGAAGACAATCTTTTATTGTTATTCTTTCAAGTTTCTTTCCTCTTACCTAGTCTAGGCTGCTTATATCCATTCTCCACCTCTCCAATGCCCTCTGTAATCTTCATTTTAAATTTTTCTTAGGCTGGTGTATCCCAATTCTCATTCTCAGATAGCACCAACGATACTGGCTTTTAAAAGAGGAGTATTAAAATTCCATGTAATTACAACTAATCTATAATTACTAATATAAATGGGACTAAGACTAAAAACAAGAATATGAATCTTGGTTGCAGAAGCCAGTGTGCACAGAACTATCTTTTCCTCATTCTACCTATCTAGCCATACTTTTCTCTAGATCATCATGCATGTCTTACCACATTTTATGGGTATATCCCATGCTCTATCTTGGACTCTTCTCCTTTTGTCATTGATCTCAACTACTCACCAGGGTTCAACCAACATCACAATGCAGGTCACACACACACACACACACACACACACACACACCCACCCACCACAGAGAGTTGTGTATGGATAGCTAAGTAGAGCAGGGGATAGAGCTAGCCCCGAAGTCAAGAAGACCTGGATATGTAGCAACTACTCTAGTATCTTTGATTAGAAAAGCCCAAATGGGGTTATGGATTGTTGGACATAAAATGATTCAACAACATAAAATATGTGTACACACATATGTATGCATATATAAATATATTGTGTACATGTGTGTATATATACATGTATGTGTATGGCTAGATGTAGATATATGCAGGTATGTGTGTATACCTGCTAAATGAATAAATGATAAATATTTAAGCAAGTTTTAATATAGAGTAGGAAGGAATTACCAAGTTTGGTTTTTGTACATTTACTTAAATAGGATGGGAAGGCAGGAAGGCATTAGCCAGTTTACCTTTTGTACGTTTACTTTTTTGAACACTTTCCCCCAAATGCTTTACAAGATTCTGTTCAAGACCAAGTTTAGCCAAATGTTTTTCATATGATGAAATATATCACAAACTGATTTCAGAATCCTGATTTCAGAACTATCACAAAATGGGGAGACTCTGGACATTGTTATTATTAAACATACTGACTTTCTCTTTCACAGCAATGTATTGCTAAGAACAAGGAGGATGGATAATGTATCCTGTAATATGACAAACTTTTCTCCCTTACTTCACAAAACTATTAGAAAGAACCTCTAGTCAAACATATCTCTTGTGAGGTTCTTTGATTAAGCACTCTGAAGAATAAAATGGATAAAATGATATTAATTCTGTTTTTTTTTAAATCCAGGACTCTGTAACAGATGAGAAAGATAAATCCAGCAAACCAGGAATGTTACTACTTTCAGGTATTATTACAGCATCTGGTATTCTGTCAGGACTACTCAATTGCCAAGCAACAAGAAGTGTGGCCTAAATTATCTCTTTTCAAGGTTTTCCCAGTTTCCTTTTCCCTACATGGGAATTTATAGGAATATCGTCTTGATTTCCTTTGTTCAGGACAAAGTAAATAAACCTGTTAAAAATGCACCCTGGAAAACAAAAAGGTAAAAAAAAATGGCTCTATTGAAATACATGCTTTTTCTCCAAAGGAAAGGGGAAGATGTACACTGTCCCAGAAAATATTTAGCAAGAATGGCCCAGAATTATGAAGAGAGTGGAAGGGGCCCAGAAAGGCAGAAAGATGTCTTGGAAAGAACCTTAGACTTGGAGTGTAGGAAGAACTGATTAAACACAGCACTGATGGCAATTTGTACTTATATGACCCTAGGAAAGTCCCAATATCTCAGAGCCTATTTCCTTGTTTTTAAGATGTGGGTAATGATACACTCCCTGTTTCATAAGGCTGTTTTGAGGAAAGGGCTTTGAAAAATTTTAAAACTGTTATGAAAATGGACATTATTATCATTGTCTAGTCCATCATTTAACAAATAAGGAAATCAAAATGGTAAAGATTAGGTCACTAATCTAAAATTTCAAAACATTGTTTATTCCTCAGCTTTTTTCAATTGCATCTCTCTCTCCATGACCCCATTTGGGGTTTTCTTGGCAATGATACCAGAGTAGTTTTGCAACAGGGTTAAGTGATTTGCCCAAAGTAACATAGTAAGTATCTCAGGCTGAATTTGAATTTGAAGTCAGGAGGATGCGTCTTACTATGCTATCTAGCAAAGGCAGGGCTAAAACCCACTTTTCATGATCTGAAGCTTAGTGCACCTGCCATTACAAAATTCTTAGAAAAGACCAGATTAAGCGCCAGAGTCTCTATGAAATTTCAAGTTTTAATAACTTATGTGTGTAGATATTTTTGTGCATATACATATCACACATAGACATGTAAATTATTATGTATGTATGTGTATTCATATATCTACATCTACTCATAAATATCACATATATATGTATTGCTTATTTTATATTCAATGTAATATATACTTCAATTGCTTATGTGATGTGTATATGTGAATATGTATAATATATTATTGCATTAATTTATAAATGTGTGTATATGTGTGTACATGTGTATATGTGCATGCACATGTATATGCATAAATAAATATATAAAATATATTCATATTCTTATTTATTCCAGGGTAGGGAGGACAGTGCTGATGGAGGTGAATGGGTAGGGAACATGATAGGGAAAACTACAGAAAATAGAAAGCTTTCCATGTCACATGTGCCCATTTAACCATGGTACGTGTATTTTTCACAAAACTGGCAAATAGGACTTTGGATCTTATCAAATCTAACTTTCTATCTAGCATACAACATCATCACCAATGCTCATCTACAAACAAAATGTAGTGAATTTTCTTTCCTCTTTTCTTTTTTCATATAAGCAGCTATTCCTCTTTCATTTCTTCTAGTGAATTCTTGGCTCACAAATCTTTAGCAGTCATTTATGACAACTCTAAAGAAGGTTCACAAGAACAATCCAACTGTTTGAAGAGCCATAATTAAAAATAACTTTTTCCATTCTCATGTATAAAGACCTAAGCTAGACTTAAAGTACAACCAAGAAAAAACTCTCCCAATGCAATCTAGTGAACCTCCACCAATTATAAGTCATATTACTATGGGCAAGTCACTTTATCCATCAGAGGTCTAATTTTTGCAAATCACTTAATCAACACACTTTAATTGCCTGTGTTACAAGCATTGTGCCAGGTGATATATATAAGTTTTTCCTTCTTATCAGGGAAAGGCATATATGTAAATATAAATAAAATTAATACACATAAAATAAAACACAAAATCCAATTAAATGCAGTTAAACAGGAGGTAGGTAAGGAAGCAGGTTACATGAAGTTGGGAGCATCAGGAAAGTGTTACATAAGTGATGCTTGAGTTGCGTCTTCAAGTATGTGAAGGATTCTATAAAGCAAAAGGTGAGGGAAGAGTGAATTCCAGGCATATTCAATGTCCAGTATGAAAGTAAAGAATAGGAAATAGAGTACCACGTGTGAAGAAAAGAGAGAACAGTTTGGCCAGTTTGAGTGTGGAACTGAAAAGGACTAAGATCAGCTTGTGAAGGACTTTTAAAAAGCTCCATTTCATTATAAATAAATAGCATTTTAAAAAAATTTATATTTGAGCTAAAGAGCAATGGGGAGGCCTTGATATTTATTTAGTAGAAGAGTAACTACCATATTTGAACCAAAGGAAAAGAGACAGAGTGTGAAGCAGGGAAACCAATATGGAAATCACTTAAACGGTTTAGGGAAAAGGTGATGAGGGCAGAAATGGAATTGGAGGCTTAATGAGGACAAAGAAAGGACTGAGTCTGAGAAATATTGTGCAAGTAAAAATGTCAAAACTAGCAAGTCCCTGGATATATGAGGTAAGGAAGAGTGGCAAGTCTAGGATGACTTTTGTATTAGAAAAGTGAGAGACTCAATTACAAAATAAAAGATAATTATTTTCTCACTGCCCAACCCCAGTTAGGATAAGAATTAAGAGAAATAATCTATGTAAATGAACTGCTTGAACTGCTATATGGATATGGATTATTATTTTTTAAACCCATAGTAAATGACAGCATTAAACTTATTCTAAATATAATTTGAATTGTAAGCTATTTTTTTCTGTGTTTCTGGATGTCACATGATAACAGAAAGCAACATCATAGAATATATAAAAAAGTCTAAGTACAAAAATGGAAGAAGATGGAATTATTTCTGAAAGATATAATACACATCAAGCATTTTATTGGGCATACATGGAGCACACATCTATAAAATGTGAGATATAACTTTTCATTGATTTTTACCTAAGACTGCACTTCCTGTTAATACTAGCTAAGGGGCACAGACAATCTAGTGAGCTACAACAGAAAAATCCCACTGTATTTAAGAGCAAATACACAGAATTATCTAAGGATATGATAGATGGAGCTAGGAGGATTTATTTATATTTTTAAAAACACAACATTTTAAGCAGACAAGCAAGTTTAAACTTAAGGAACACATACATTCTATTTTAAACTACAACTCTTGTTAACTACATTTGTTAGTTTATAGGACAAACCGATGAGAGAATGTCAAAAGGATAAGGCATTAAAGGACTAGGAGGATGAGTAACACTACAGTCACAAATGGCATAGCAAAGAGATCATTCATCATTCATTCCTAACTGTACCCATATGGAATCAGCTGAAAGCATCATCTTATAGCATGGGGTATAAAATCATGCCAAATTAAAGGTAGGGAATTGGAAGAGGAGTGGTTTGGTGAATGCAAACCTGGCTAATGTTTGGTATCAGTTTAGAATTAATTTATCAGTGAGTATACTTTATGGTGGTAAGTGAAAAGTTTTTCCATTAAAGCTGTGAAGAAAGAAAGGTAAAGACTAGGGGTGGGAAATAATATGGTGGTGGCTATGTTCAATCTTGAGTCTCCTCCCATTATCTTATCATTATAATATGTGCTGATGGTCACAGATGTCATAAATATTGGCTCAGGTCATGTTTTATATGACAACTGGGCATATATATTTCATTTTAACTCAACAAACATTCTTAAAAGCTATGACGTACAAAGGACTAAGTCAAGTCCTAGGTCCGTAAGCTTATATTCTATATTATCTATAAAGAAGAGCAAATTATGAGTGTGGAGTGAGATGGAATACCCCTTCTTCCCCCAAAAAAAGAAAAAGAAAAAAGAGGAAAGAGCAGAGCCACAAAAAATCACAGGGGAAAAAACCAGCTTTGACTGCTACATGTTGATTAAAAACTTAAGAAAATGAAGAGTTTGCAGTTCTCTATATAATCTCTTCTGGGTCTTCCTGGATCTCAGGCCAGCTTTCTCTAAACACCTGTGATGTACCTAAGGTAAAGGACACACTGCCTTTCCAGAACAACAGCAACAAAAAAGCAAAACACGACCATAGATGTAAGGACCCAAACCAAAAATAAAAGGGCTCTTGTCCTCAAAGAAAGCTTATATTCTAGTAGATATTTTAAAAGTAAGCCAAAAGTAAATGAGAGATAATTTAAAGAAGTAAAAATAAGGAAGAACTGCTAGGTGTGAAGTAAAGGAATATGAAAATTATAAAAGGTACAGGAAGGAATAAATATGTTGATGCTTATTAACTATAATCAGATCAACAACTGGATCCAATTCTTTAATTGTAGATAATCATCTACCAGAGGTACATAGCAGAATTGCACCAGGGGGAAATTCTATATATTAACAAATGTACAATAATTATCTAATTTATAAAGAACTTTGAGGATTACAAAGTATTTCTTGACTACAACCTAGTGAAATAGATGGGGCACACATTATTGCCATTATTGAGGGACAGGTTAAGTGACTTTGTCCAAAGGCAGTATTTTCATGTGTTCTTTGCCCTGTACCAAATCCCTTCAGATATCAACATACAGAAGCAACATGTCATACAGCAAGCTTTTCCAGCCCCAACTTTCCCCAAGAGACACATACGAAGTAAGATAAAATTAAATCAACACTTGTTTCCAAGTGAATATCTTTAAGAATATGATGCAAATATAGTCACATTTAAGGCTTTAATTACATGTATTTGCTTTTCTCCCCTACAAATTCTTACCTTAAGGAAGACCACAGAGATACACAGAGAGAAAGAGACATAAAAGCAGAGTGGAAAAGAGGCAGAAAAACAGACAGGCACACAGATGCAGAGACACAGAGAGATCCAGAGGCAGACATAAAGAGACAGATATAGAGGGACAAAGATATGGAGAAACACAGAGAAACAGAGATACAGAGATGCAAAGACAGATAGAGACACAGATATAAAGACAGAGAGAAAGATCGGAGACATAGAGACAGAATATTTTCATATATAAAGTACAACAGAAAGAGGATTGTATAGGAAACCATAACTATTACATATAGCTTGCTTTTTTTAAAGTATGTAATAAATTCAAAATGTTATTTTCAAAGCTAGCCTTCTTGTCTGAATTTCCTTGGCAACTTCCTTTGCATTTTAAAAAAATCCACTCCTCTTGAATATATTTTGAATGTCTAACCTTTATCAGGGAAGCTAGCTGAAAGTTATTTTTCTCAGTTAGCTGTTTCCATTCTAATTTTAACTGCATTCATCTTATTTGTGCAAAGCTTTCTGATCTTATGTAATAAAAATTGTCTAGTTTAACATCTACATTCCTTTTTTAAGCAACACCAAGGATTTTTGATGATTATTGCATTGCAATAAAGTCTGAGTTTTGCTGGGTCTCTTTCCTTTAATTTTTTTCCCCCAAAAATAAAATAAAATAACTATTTCTTAGGGTAGTTAGATAGCCCAGTGGATATAGCACCGATTTTGAATTCAGGAGTTCAAATCCAGTCTCAGACACTTAATACTTACTAGCAGTGTGACCCTGAGCAAGTCATTCAACCTCAATTGCCTCACTATCCCCCCCCAAAAAATTTATTTCTTGAGAATTTTCACCTGTTGTTTTTCTGGATGAGTTGATATATTTTTCTAGATTTCTCAATTCCTTTTGGTTTGATTGATATGGAACTGACAGATAAATGAATTTGGGTAATTATATTGGCATAATCCAACAGTGTCCAAATAATAAAGCTTTACTGATTTAGGTCTGTGGTTATTTCTGCAGAGTACTTTGCAACTGTATTCATTGAGTTAATATATCTACTTCAATAAGGTAGACCTCCAAATATTTTATGCACTATATAGCAATTTCTCTTTCTATCTCTTATTGCTCGGTTTTGTTGGCAAAATACAAAAAGAACAATGATTTATCTCAGTTTCTTTAGTGGCTTCTCCATGTAGATCAATATATCATCTGCCAAAATCAATAATTTTGTTTCTTATTCATCTATTCTTAATTCCCCTAGCTACTTTCCCTTGTCTAAATACTATAGATTTTATTTATATCATTGTATTAAATGGGTGGGATGATAATAGACAACTTTGTTTTGCCTCTAATCTTATTAGAAAGACCTATTATTTATTTCCATTATGTACAATGCTGGATTTTGGTTTTAGATACTATTTACTATATTAAAGAAATGTCCATTTATTCCTATGCTTTTTAAAAAATGAGCATAATATTATATCAAAAGATTTTTTCTGTATCTCAATATGATCATTTTGTTATTAATATGGTAAATTACATATGAATTAACTTTGCATTCTCAATATATATCTGATTTTATCATAATGTACAATCTTTCTGGTATATTGTTTTAGTCTCTTTGTTACCATATTATTTAAAATATTTATATTTGAACTCTTTGTGTGTGTATATATATATATATATATAGGTATATAATTTTAACCTGCTTTTTCTCTTCCTGCTTTAGATACCAAAATCATATTTGCCTAATAGAAGGGATTTGGTAGAATCTTTTTAAAAAACTATTTATGTAATATTGGAATTAATTATGTGAACACTTAATGTAATTTGATTCTTGTCTTGAGTTTTTGTGGGAGGAGATAAGCAGCAATTCATTTATGGCCTATTCAGTTTCTTTTTTCTGAGATTAGACTAATTAAAATCTCTACTTGTTTTATTTACCTTGGTATTTTCAGTTTTGTAAGCATTCATCTATTTCACTAAAATTGGCAGATTTGTTTGCATAAAATTGGGCAAATATTTTCTAATAATTTCTTTGATTCATTCATTTGTTGTGATTTCTCCTTTTTAATTTTTGATACTGATAACTTACTTTTTCTCTCCTTTAAAGAAATTAATGGTTTATGTTTAAAAAAAAAAGAAAGAAAAACTTCTAACATTACTTGTAGATTCAATTTTGTTAGTACCAGCCCTGGAGTCAAGAAGACCTGATTTCAAATCCAGTCTCAGAAACTCGACAGAAACTTAGTTGTTCGATCCCTGCAAGTTGTTTGATCCTATTTGTAGGTTTTCCTCACCTGTCAAATGAGCTGAAGAAATAAATGGCATACTATTGTCATGTCTTTGCAAGAAAATCCCAAATGGGATCACAAAAAGAGTCCCTTTAAGATGTGCAAAGTACTTTATACATGTTGTCTCATTTGGTCCTCATTAGTTTTTATTATCCTAATTTTACAAATGAGAAAACTGAAGTCCAGGGAAAAAAAAAGTATTATTTTCCTAAAATCAATTAGGCTAGGGGAAAAAAAAACATTTATTAAACACCTACTATGTTCCAAGAAACAAAGTCTAAAAGAAAACAGTAACCTCTGCTTTCAAGTAATTTGCTCATATAACCAATTGGTATAATTTAAAGATAAAGTACAAACAATGTAATTAAGGAGACTGTAGCAGCTGGAGGGAATTGCAAAAGACTTCCTTTAAATAATAGTGCTTCAAGATTTTGCAAGGGTGAATATGCTGAAAATTATCCATGCATATGTTTTGAAAATAAAAAGCTTTAGTTAAAAAAGAAAATACTACTTAAACTGAGTTTGGGAGAAAGCAAGGAGGTATAAAGAAGCACTAAATACAGAAGTCAACTAGTGCAAATGCAATACCAACTCAGAAATAAGCATTTATTAAGCACCTGCTGTGTGCTGAGCTAAAGGCTAAGGATATGAAAGAGAAACAAATATGACCTTGCCCTCAAGGAGCTTACAATCTAATGGGGGAGACAACATGCAAATCTATTCAAAGTAAGCTGTGTGCTGAGATGTGGTGGCATATGACAGAAAAAGCAATGGAGTTAGCTTGATGAGACCAGGAAATCTGGGAAATAAGGAAATATTTAGCAAGGCTGGAAAGTTAGGCTTTGGTTAGAATGTGAAGGACTTTAAATGCCCAGCAAAGAAGTTTATTGCCTTTTTTCTTTTTCTTTTTTTTTTCCCTTAGGAGAAAAAGCACATCATTATAAGTTATTCAGAAAGGGTCAAATTGGCATTTTAGGAGAATCAGTAGTTCATAGACCACCCTGAGTTCCTATAATGAACTCCCTCCATCACCTCCACTGGTTAAAATTCTTCTCTTCCTTCACAGCTCAGCTCAGGCAACACCAGCTCAAGAAGCCTTCATTCCCACAAGCCATGCAGCTGAGAGCATCTCCACTTACAGCATTCTAGAGAGCTTTGGCAACATCACACTCTACCTGCTATTATGCTTATCTATGTAAATACCACAGCCTTCCAAGCCCACTGGCAGCTTTGTGAGGGGGAGGATTACGCTGATTTTATCTTTATTATCTCCAGTCTCTATAACAATGCTTACAGTCATTTTGCATATAGTTTTAATAAATACTTACAGAATTTAAGACACATTAAAATAGGACAGATAAAATTAAGTAAAATTATCAAACCACAGACATACCAGAAAGTAAGTGTAAGAATAAACAAAAGTTAGGAAGGAAGAAACCTGAATTAGATTAATAAACATGCTAATATTAATATAAATAAGTAGGAGTTACTAGAACTTAGATGTCAGAAACAAGGCTTGCCATATGAAAGAGGAGTTAGACTTGTAATTTTGAGCTCCAGAATACAAAAGCTAGATCAATATGGAGAAGTTATAAATCAGAAGATTTTGGATCAGAAAATATCAAATAATAAAAAAGGAAAGATACCATATGTGCAAAAATTTTTGAAACTGGTAAAGAACTGGAAATTGACTAGACGCCCTTCAGGTGGGAGAACTGCTGAATAAGTTAGGGTACATGAATGGAATGGAATATTGTTGTTCTATAAGAAATTTGGAACAGACCGATTTCAGAAAAGCCTGGAAAGATAGACATAAACTGATCCGAGTGGAGTGAGAAGAACCAGGAGAACACTGTACACAGGAACAATAAGATTATGTGATGATCAACAGAGATGGACTTGGCTCTTTTCAACAAGGTTATTTAAGGCAATTCCAATAAATGTGTAATGGAAAGTGCCATCCACATCCAGAGAGAAAATGATGGAGACTAAATGCAGATTAAACCATAGTATTTTCACCTTTTTTTTTTGTTTGTTTTCTTCTTATGGTTTATTTTTTTTTCCTTTTGGTCTGGTTTTTCTTGGACAACATGATCAATATGGAAATATGTTCTAAAAGACTGCACATATTTGACCTGTATCAGATTGCTTTCTTTCTTGGGGAGGGGTAAGGGAAGGAAGGTGAAAAAACTTGGAATTCAAAGTTTTACAAAAATCTATGCTGAAAACCATCTTTATATGTATTTAGGTAAAGAACACACTACTGGGGGGAAAAAAGTAAAAGAAAGAAAATGTCATTAAAAAAATCTAAAACTATCCAAGAAAGGAACAAGCCACATTGGACATTAGTAAGTTCCCTCTCATTGGATGTCTTCAAGCAAAGGCTTAATGGCCACTTGTCAAGTATGTTATATAGTCTTTTCTGGATAAGGATTGCCCTGGATGGTTTCTAAGGTGTTCAAAATCTGAAATCCTTGATACTATGAAATGAGACATTTCTAAATAATTTTTTGTATCCCACCACTAGATTATACACTTCTTGAGAGCAGGGAATATCTGATTTTTACATTTATATCCCAAGTGCCTAGCCACAATGACTGGCAAATAGAAGCTGTTTTAAAATATTTGTTCACTGAGCAATTGACATAATAATGGTGAAATTTGGATGAAATTTATATAAAATAGAAGTTGAAAAATTACTGTGGCAAGTTTAATAATGAAAAAGTTAAGGAGGTTTGAAAACTGGCCTAGGGTTCTGGGGACTAACTGTCTATATCCAGTTCTGCCCCTAACTAGCTATCTGATTTTACACTAAAAATCATACCCATCTATGGGACTCAGTTATCTCAGGTATAAGAAAGAATTAAACCAGATCTAAGGACCCTTCAAGTTCTAAGAGGTTACAATTCTGTTTACAATAACCAGGGTTAGCATAGTGGATAAAGCACTGGCCCTGGAATCAAGAGAACCTGAGTTCAAATCAGCCCTCAGATACTTACTAGATGTGTGAACCTAGACAAGTCACTTAACCCTGATTGCCTCCCCCCACCCAAAAAAAAGTGTGAATTGTAACAAGCCTATATAATACAACAATTAATGGACATAGTGACAATATGGAAAAAAATGCTGTTGACAAAAACTTAAGCTGGACAACAGTCATGAGTTTAAATGAGAATATGAAAAGGAAATGAGTTTTAATAGAGTAAATAGTCAGTGTGGTGTTCTAGCCCTAATTATAGAAAATATATTAGGGAAAAGTATAAGGCCTAATTCCTAATAGAAAACTTTTTAAAATATATTAGGTGGGGAGAAAACATAACCAATACATACATACAAATCAGTGTTGTACCCTTCAAAGTACTCACCCTGGCAGGCTATATAGTTGCTACAAGTATACTAGTGTCATTAACAACACAATTTATGTTTGCTGGATTGAATATCTTTTGGGGCAATAAAGTCATCTTCTGGGAGGTGTTAACTTTATCTCTTGAGGCAAAAGTTATTTAGAGAGGAATTTGTAAGGATAAGTGATCAAGTTCTGGGTCAAAAATAAAGCATTTTATTATGAATTAATGTAGCTGTGTTTCATCTGACATTAAACTAGCTATAAAGACAATTTATGAGGCTTCCTAAGAGAGGAACAGCACTTTGACAATGAAGTCAAAAGGTCTAGGTTCAAGTCTTCCATCTAATGAGCAAACCCCCCGCAAAAAAACCAAAAAACCCAAAAAAACTATTTAAGTTTCCTGTTGCTCATTTTCATCATTTATTTTAGATAAAGTAGTTAGGAGGACATTCACAGGCTACTGGGTCCATCTCTTTCTGAATCCTTAGCTAAATAAGTCTTGGATTCTTGGATTTGAGCTGGACTAGACAATGAGTTCATCTACTACAATTCTCTTAAGGAGGAGGAAAATGACAACCAAAAACATTGGTAGAACGAGTTGCTCAATGTCTCCTGGGCAGTAAGTGATGCCATACTATTGCATAGCTCCCAAGGGGATCCAGAACTTGATGCCAGATCTCAACCCATAATTCTACACTCATTCTCTCCATTTTACTATGCTGCTTCCCCAAACTAATGTAACATTTATGGGGTAAATCACACAACTGAATGATTGCCCATAGGAGGTCAAATTCAGCCTCAGACACATAGTAGTTATGTGACCCTAGGCAAGTTACTTTATCTTGTTTGCCTCAGTTTCTTCATTTGTAAAATGAGCTGGAGAAAGAAATGGCAAAGCCCTTCAGTATCTCTGCCAAGAAAACCCCAAATGTGGGTCATGAAGAGTTGGACATGATTGAACAATAAATATTATACAGGTGGTTAGCAGGCATTCAAAGCTCTAAATCTGATGCTCTTTCCTGGAAACAAACCCTATATATGGGTTGGCACCAAAAATAAAATTACAAACAGCCTTGAAAATTACTAAGACAGAAACCCAGTTCAAAACTGTTTTTTATACTCCTTAAAAATGGCCACAACATTGTAACTAGAATGATGAAAATCACAAGATTCTTCCTTTATCCTTTTACCATCTTCCTACTTCCCTAAATAGACTAGTGCTACATACTCCAAAAAAGATAAATTATTCTTTAACACTCTTATAATTCTTGGGATTGAGGGGTGTTAATTACTATACAGAAACTCAGTGCATAATGATGCTATAGAATGTATATATTTCAAATCCCAATGCTTCAGTGCTTTATAAATCAATCTATATTTTCCCACAAGAATATGGACCAAAAAAAACATTTGTGATTTGTAGAGCTGAAAACTAATTTTTGTTTGCTTTATTGCACATGTTCTAAGTAGTGGCCATGCATGTTTTTCACAGACCAAAGTTGCTTTGTTGCCTCTCTGAAACAGTGAGGTTCAGGATTTCAAAGACATCAGAATTTATTTATTCGTAGGTTAGGTTACAAAAAAAAAGTTTTAAAAGGATCAATCCTAAAATGTTTAGAATACTCTGAAAAGCAGAACATCTGCTCTGAGATGGCTCCAGGGCTGAATCCACCAACAAGGCAGCCTAGGCTTCATAAGCCCACCTTCATTAGAGAGAGTCACAGAAAGTGATGAGATCACAAAGGCGTTTCAAGTCACATAACTGACTGGGGAAGCGCACAACTTGGAAACACAGACAGGCTCTTGGGAGCTGCAGCTTTGGTGTGTTTAGACATGTGTATGTTTTATTTCTTAAACAAATCAAGAGTCTTGAGTTAAAATACTTTCTTCTCTACTTCTGAGACTTAACTTGCCATTAGGCCCTGTGCCAGCTAATAATTTTGCACTATCAGAAATTCAATACTGATGAACCTTCCAATTTATGTAGACAGCTCATCTGGAATAAATCTTTATCATCACAATGCACAGTGATACCAGGAGATTTGGATTCTAATCCTCTGGGCACTTTCCCATGTTTTTTTCTGTCCCTCTACTTTCTCCCATCTCCACTCTTCCCACCCCCATCCCCTATGTGCCTGTATCCAATTGATTTTTATTTAAGAGGAATCTTTGCCAGCTTCACACATAACTGTTTTTGTCTTTTGAATTGTTATTCCTGCAGCACATTCTTGATTCTTGGTTCTGTGTTGTACACAGTCTTTTTCACTAGGGAGAGACTCCTCTCTAGGCCCTCTTAAAGTTTCTGAGTCTTATACTAGCAGACATTTTGTAGCTTCCCAGTGGACATGCTTAAGCAAATCTGAGTTACATTACCTGCCTTTGATTTATTTATAACCATTTACTTTTATTCAAATAAAACATAATTAAAGGCTTGTTTTCCTAGGCTCAAAGCACACAATGTTACCAAACTCCTTTAAAAAAAAATTAGTCACATTTTTTGTTACTTCTCACTTGGGTGTCAAGATCCAGGGATTGCTACCTTGTGAATTATATGCTTCTTAAGGAATATTTTTAGGTGGTAAAGAGTGACTAAAACAGAACCATCTATACATGCAGTCATAACAATGATTTATAAGTGATCAAAATTAAAAAAAAAAGACAGCATCATTTGGATCAAATGCAATCGTTAATGGTTGTTCCAAAGGGTTGATGCTAGAACACACCAAAATCCTTTAGTAGAGAGGAGAACTGCAAATATGGAATATGACACATTATGTCATTTGTAGTCACTGTCATAAGATTTTGTTTAACTATATGCCTTTAAATCTCAGTGTTGGAGAAACTGAGGTTGCAAGATCCCTTGAGTTCAGGAGTTCTAAGACACCATCAGGCTTAATACAACCTAGTGACAATACTAAGTCTAGCACTAATATGGTGAGCTCCCCCATATGTGAGTAACCACAGTGTCCCAACCAGGCAAATAGTGAGAGCCAATCTCAAAAGAAAACAAAACTGTTAGCTTCCCTACCATCCCTGCCCTACCCTGTTTGTCTTTCAATAGACACTTAAACAACACAGTCCATAAAGAAAGAGATATTCATAGATAATTATATTTAAAAGGCCATTAATAAAAGATATAATAAATGGATTATTACAAAATAACAGTGATAGTTCATTTATAGTTTGCAAGTAAAGATTAATTTGGCAGTATAGAAATAATGCAATTTATTAATACTTTTTATATACCTTTTTTGAGTGGATGCCCATCAATTGGGCTGAATAAGTCAGGATATATGAATATAATGGACTATTATTGTTCTATAAGAAATAATGAGAAGACTGATTTCAGAAAAGCCAGGAAAGACTTACATGAACTAATGCTGAGCTAAGTTAGCAGAACCAGAACATCATACATAGTAAAAGCAAGATTATGTGATGATCAACTATAATAGACTTGGCTCTTCTCATCAAAAGTGATCCACACAAAAAATGTGTGATGGAAAATGCCATCCATATCCAGAGAAAGAATTATAGAGATTGAATGAGGATCAAAGCATATTATTTTCACATTACATTTTTGCTTGCTTTTTCTTTCTCATGATTTTCCCTTTTGTTTTGATTTTTTTTCACAACAGGACAAATGGAAATATGTTTAAAAATACTGCACATGGGTAATCTATATCAGATTGCTTTTGGTATCTTGGGGAGAGAGAAGTGAGGGAGGAAAAGAGAAAAATTTTGAACTCAAAATCTTACAAAAATCAATGATGAAAACTATCTTTGCAGGGAATTGAAAAAATAAAATATTATTGAGAAAAAAAGTCTTCCCTAATTTCCCAGCTATACATAATATCTTTGGCTTTTGGAATCCCTATGGCACTGCATAATTATCTCACTACAATTTCACATTCTGTGCCCCATTTTAGTTACTAGTATACATGATGCTTTTCCAGCTAGATTAAACTCCATGAAAGCAGGAGCTGTTTCCTTTTTGGTCTGCCCCTTAAAAGAACCTCAACAAATATATGCTGAATAAATGGTCATAATAAGCCCTAAAGTCAAGGAACAAATATTTAATGGGACAAGAAAATTTTCTATTCTATTTCCCCTAAGTTATAAATTTAACAAAGTCAGTATTCTTAAAATATCGTGCAGGCCATTTAGTATAAATTAATAGTTTCATCTCCTAGCACTGAAAAAAAAAAAACACTAGTATCATAGGCTGGTGATGATTTTGCTATACTGTTTTTAAACTCCTACATAATGAAACTGGAAATGATTTAGTATAGCTTCTTAGCCAAGTGGCTTCCAGCAAAAGGTCACTGACCATATACTAGTATTTCTATTTGCTATTGTCTAAATACTATATCCATACGGTAACTATCCTCTTTCAAATTATCCTCTTAAATGTTAGGAAAGATATCCTGGCCTACAGTCAAATCCACACTACCTACAGCAACTGAGATATATTTTCCCAGAAAAGAAGCTGACCTTTTAAACCTATTGAGGAATATAATGGAATCTATTCATGTAATGCTGAAAGCAAGTAGTTGTTAGAGGAGAAAAAGTCACAATTCTCTCCAAAAATACCTTCAGTATCAGTTGAAGAAATTAGTCAGTTTATTGTTGTTCAATCATTCTTGGTTAAGTCCAACTCTTTGTGACTCCATTTAGGATTTTCTTGGCAAATATACTGGTGCAGTTTGCCATTTCCTTCTCCAGTTCATTTTACAGATGAGAAAACTGAGGCAGACAGGGTGAAGTGATTTGCACAGGGTCACATAGTAAGTGTCTGAGCCTGGATTTAAATTCAGGAAGATGAGTCTTCCAGATTCTAAACCTGGCTTAGTACTGTACTTTAGCTATCCAAGTTAATCTGTACTATGACACAAAGAACTGAGTGGAGAAAGAGACTGAATAATATACAATATAAAGACAGAATGTCTCTGAGAACACTGACTTAGTTCTGGAAGAGATTTTAGAGATCACCTTGTCCAACTCATTCTTTTAATAAAATAAGAAAACTGTGACCTAGAAAAGCTATGTGTATATACATCATAATTGGCAGTATCAGAATTCAGATCCAGATGTCAGCTCCAAGATCCTTCCTATCTTGTAACAATGCAAAGAAAATAATGCACTTTGCAGCTCAAATATAATGTTGAAATTGAGATTCATGCCAAAACATCCTACTATGAGATCACCTTATAATAAGACCATTTTATCACTTCAGAAATTAAGCTGAAGGGAGTGGGAGGAAAAGGAAAGGCAAAGAGGAAATCCAGAAGGACTCAAGTCACAATGAACCCTATTCTATAGTAAATAGAGAAAATGGAAAGGAATTCATTTGCAAACCCAAAGGAGGTCAAGGACAGAGGGAAAGGACTCATATGTACAAGAATATTTATAACAGCACTTTTCATTGTACCAAAGAATTGGGAACAAAATTGGTGTCCATCAGCTCAGGAATGGCCATGATATATGAAAGTAATGGAATATTACTGTGCCCTAAGAAATGGAGGATTCAGAGAAACATGAAAAGACTTATATGAACTCATAGAGATTGAAATGTAATGAACCATGGGAAACATTTACATGATGATCACAGTATTATAAAATAAAACAAGTTAGAAAGACTTAAGAAGTCTGTTCAAAGTAGTGAATAATTGTAACTTCAGAGAACTGATGATAAAGCACATCAAATACCTCAGGAGGGAGAAGTAATGGACTGAAAGAGCAAAATGAAATATACTCTTTCAGATTTGGCCAAAGTGCTGATTTATTTTGGTTGGCTCTATATACTTTTGGGTATAAGTTAAGACTTATTCCAGGAAGGAGGGAGATTTATTTAAAGACTAGTGATAGAAATGCAAAAAGAGCATCAAAAAATCTTTTCAAATATGCAGAAGAAAATAAAAAAATAAAAAGGGTCCCAGAGCAAATTTGATAAATACTAAAAAAACAAATTTGGTGTTTTAATAGATTTGGCATTTAGTAAATGCTAAACTGAATATATACTTTAAAAACTATATTACAGTGGAGGTTCTCATTCAGTTCTCTTTCTTGTTCTCTTATAGTAAAATATTTCTTTTCTTTTTTTTTTCTTTTTGCTGAGGCAATTGAGGTTAAGTAACTTGCCCAGGGTCACACAGCTAGGGAATGTTAAGTGTTTGAGACCAGATTTGAACTCAGGTCTTCCTGACTTCAGGGCTGATGCTCTATCCACTGCACCACTTAGCTGCTCCCATAGTAAAATATTTCTGTTTGCTGATTATTAAATTTATAAGAAAAAAGAATTTAAAAAAATAAAATGTATTAAGTCATACAAGATGAGTAGTTGTAGCATCAATGGAAGCAATATTCTTATTGATGAGATTATAGATCTGTAAGATCATCGCTCTAAACCTGACAGGAATTTCAGAAAGCAGTTTAGTCCAAGTTCCTCATTTTGTAAGGAAAATAAGGCCCAAATTCACATATATGTGATAAATACTAGAAGGGATTCAAACTTATGTCTCCTGACTCTAAAGTCAATATATTTTCTACTATATCATGGTACTTCTTGTCAGATTATAGAAGAAAAGAAAAGTTATTGGGTGACTTGGGCAAAAAACCTTAGAAAATTTCAGAGCTAATTTCTTCTCTCTCCCCAAAACATAACAGAACTTCCATAACATCAAGGAGAGTGTCAAGACCAATGGCATGTAGCCAGGAGTACAATAGGAAGGATACAGGGGTGTGCTTAATGAATATAGAACAAACACAATCAAACTTGTATTTCCTTTAATAAGGTGACCTGTCACACTCAGAAACAAAAAATTTTAATATGAGAATTCTACACATACACACAAACACACCATGACAACCCACTTGATATCAGCAATCCCCACTCTCCCCAATGTAGATAGGCTTATAAATGCCTACTCACTTTTGGAGCTGACGTATCCACTAGTCTCTGCCGATGCCGAGCTGAGCTGAAATGGCTCTTCGGAGGCTGCCCTTCCTGACAGTGAATGGAAAGGGGGGAAATGAACAGGAGAAAGGAAGAGGAGAAGGTGGGACATGAGGTGATGGAAAAATGGCCAAAAAAGGGAGAGCGAGAGTGTTTAACTGTACTTTAGTCATTATCTAACTAAAACTTTATAAACATACACAAAGTACATTTGATATTCTCCCAATAAGCGCATATGCTACAGATATGCAATTAAATTGATTTTCCTATAGCCATGCATGTGTATTTTACAGCCATTAAATGTCAGAATTGAGACATTTCTCTTCCCATTAAAATTCCATAGGTTATACATTTCATAGGACCGTCTTTGTGATTTCATTACCTGATATTTTATATTTTACTTTTAATGTTGATAAAGGGGAAAACAGTAGGAGAGTGGGGGGAGTGAAGGGTAATTTTTTTATAAATTCCATTAATTCAATTATATCTCAACATCTGAAAATCTCAGCCTTCTTATAATAGAAGGCATGTCTTAGATCCACAGTGCTCCTCCTCAATCACATTTCACTGAAATAACACATGGAATTCCAGAATTCCTCCCAACCTTGAAAACACCTTTGCCTGAGAAGCTCTGCATTGACTCATCTAAGATGCATCCCTGCTGATTCTCTGGCAATCACCAAAAAGTCTGTCCAGTGATGTTCTGAAGGTCCAGGGGAAAAAAAGAGCAACTGATAATCTTACATAGTAATTTTGTTCTAGTGCTCAAAAGAGATAAATCTACCCTCAGGCACACATCTTAAAGTATTCTGAAGGTAGATTTTTTTTCTGCTCAGTACAACAAACCTTATTTAAAAGGGGAAGATTTGGACTAGGATTTTGAAAAATGGATATAGCTCTACCATTCTAACCTCCTGAGAAACCCACCAGTCAAATTAAACACAGACACTTATTAAACACATACTAGGTACAAGGCTCTGCAGGAGACATTAAGGATACTTCAAAGAAAATAAGTGGGAATCCTATCCCCAGTGCCTGACAGCATAAACATTCATGGACATTGAGGCTAGGGACAGTGTGAGCTCCCCACCCTTATGATCTTTTGATAGAATAAAAGGCAACACCAGATACAAAATTCTCTGAGAACTGCAAACAGTGATCAGTTACTACTTGGTCATCTCTACTTGACAGAAGGAGGATGTGAAAGGAACATCTTGTTAGTAAAATATAGAATATCAACTTTTTTTCCCTCTACAAGGCTAACAGCTATATTACTTTAAGACATATATCAATCATATCCACTTGTCAGCAGTATTTGTGACCACAAGGATAACCACCTTACAGAAATGAAATGTCATAAATGGTAAATTGCAAGTAAATATCCCCTAGTAACTGACAGGTCAACATCCCCCCTTCCCTTTTCCCTTGCTTTCTTTTGAATGATATAAGGAAATAGTCTTTAGATTTTTATCTATTTTAGAAAATATCCCAGGGATTTAATATGAAAAATCCTATTTAGAACTTTATTGGATGTCTTGCTATTGCACTAATTGCTCCTTGCCCTTTTCTTTCTTCATTGTGGGTTTTGCCCTTCTTTGTAGTCCTACAACTTAGCACAGTGATTTTAAAAGCTCTTGTTGACTACTTGAATTGTCCTGATTTCTCATTCTTTAGTCTTTCCCTAACTCCGCACCACTTCCTTCCCTCTTCTGATTCACTCCCAAAAACTTTAGTTACCACCTTTAAAGAGAGGGAAATCCAAAACAATAAAACAATAAATCTCTCCTTAAGTTTCAGATATGCATTATCTAGTTGCTTAAAGGATATCTCCCCTCAGAAATCCTTCAGATATTACAAGCTCAACATATACAAAACCAAGCTTTTTGTCCCCTACTCCCCAATAATTTCCTTATTTTTAGCACTTCCCTATTTCTGTGGATGACTCAACCTTTCATCCAGTCTGTGAGGTTTGAAATCTTGATGCTATCTTACTTATTCTTTCTTTTTTCTCACCTTATATACCTCACAACCTTCCACATCCTGTTCTTTTCTTCCTCCACCATCTTTTATATATGTTACCTGGATCTCCATCCTCATTCTCTCCTGCCCTAGTCCAGGCCTATATATTCAATCATTTGAACTGTAATAGAACCTCCTACACAGTAGACTTTCTGCACCCTCACTCTTCTCTCCAACCTATCCTTCATGCTGCCACAGACTAATTTTTTTAATCACAAATTTCATTGAATTCTCTCTTGAATTTGATTGGCAATATCCCTTCCTAAAACAAAATAATTGACTAGCCAAGAGATTTTCAATATTATTATTTTTCAAGCATGTTAAGCAAGCAAAAAAAATTTTTCTCTGTCATTCTCCAAAGGTGTACTACAAATGAATTATGCTATTTTTATCTCACCCCCCCAAAAACTGTTCTAATCACATGTAAACAAATAATTATCCTCACTGATCCAAATGGAAGAAAGCTGTGGATTGTGATTCCATATGGAATCATTACAACTGATTTAAATGTTCTAAACCATAATAAGGAAACATCATCAGTATAAACAATGCCAGATTCTCCCACTCACCAGGAAAAAAAATTAATCACAGAGTTAAATATATATTTACAGTCAACATGCAAATTAACTCAATTTCGGGCCTGCACTTTACAATTCTTATTCTAACACCAAGGTGAAAACAGTTGTTGGTTTGTTTTTTGTTTTTTTACATTAGCTAATTGTACCCTGAACTCAGCAGGGGACAGATGTCGCTGTTAAATTTCATACCTAAAATCACAGCCATAATATTTCTACCCCCCATTGGTAGAAAATGGGTAAAAAGACATCTCATTCTTCAAGGAGACTAAACAGGCTCTTGAATTCTTGTCCTCTCTTTCATCTCATTTGTTATCAAGCTCAATGAATCTTGAACACCAGATGCACAAGATTAACAAAGGGGTCTATAAAATAATCAATGTATTTACACAAAGATTTAAGCAATACATCTTAATAGAAACTAAGGGGCAGCCTGGAGGATTAGAGCTATTTTAATGAATTGTACATAGAAATAAAATGACAGTCTGGGCAATCAGAGCAAGTTTTTGTTTTGTTTTGGTTTTTTCAGTGTAGGATCTTATTTCAAAAACTTAATCTAAAATTTATTTTTAATATAATGTAGTCATGATGAAATCAATTATTTAAAGAAGTTTAAATTTCTTAGTCCCCAGCTTTATGATATCTCAGTAGCAATATACTTGTCAACAAATCACTCCTAGATTGGGGAAGGGGATCATACTGCATTGGGGAGAAGGAAAAACATAGAACATATGAATGCTCAGAGTTCAATGTAATTGAGAATCACTTCAGCAAAGTTAAACTGATAACTAAACAAAGGTTAAATATGCTAGTCAAAAAGCATAGGATTCCTACTGTGTTTTTTCTCTTCCTTTTTTTTTTTCTTGTACAAATTTCCACATTAAGTTTAATTCACAGTTGGATAATCCAAAAGGCAGAACTATGTTTATGCTGGAGTCCCCAAAGTAATCTTATGTCTAGAATCCTAAAGATATAAGGAATGAACCTATAATTAGCATACTTCTTATAACATGCCCTGTAGTGCAGAAACTCATGTGATGACAGAATGAATGAATTAGACCACTACCAATAGTACTGATGTAGCAGGGTACAGAAACTTCTGTGGTGGTTGCTTGGCTATACAGATCATAGCTATATTTTGCCCATTTGCTTTTGCTTAAAACAATTTCAAGCTCATTGCTTCCTCCCTAAATATGTTAGAATACTTTTTGTGTGCATCTTCCTCATTCTAGTCCCTACAACTCACTCTAAAGTTATAGATTAATAATCAGAATAATCATTTTAAGATCTTTCCTAAATGATGCTTTATTTTTTGTTGGGACTTGTAATTTCATTAGTAGGAGACAAACACTTGGTATAGAAAACCCTCTCTACTAATTTTCATTCATATTCTCCTCTCACTTTCTGTGTGTGTGTGTGTGTGTATCTGGGTATCTGTCTGTCTTACTATCTCTCTCCCTGAAATCTTGAAGCTGTTTTATTTATTCTTCCTTCTCCCTCACCTTACATATCTCACAATTTTCCAAGTTTTGTCCTTTCTTCCTCTACTATGTTTGATGTATTTCCTGGATCTCTATCCTCATTTTCATAGATAAATACACACATACACACAGAGATAGACAGCTTCTTAGAATTCCCTTAGGCGTTGAACAATTAACTTGATTCTCCATGATTCCATAACTACTCAGTTCTCCTTAGAGGCAGATTCAACCAAAGTTATCTTAATTCCAGAATTGGGAGACCTTCTCCATATGACACAAGATTGCTGGTTACTGTAGGACTTACCATGTTGGCCTGCTATTATGAGTAATCCGGCATGGTTTTGACTTAGTCTCAACTTGATCACTTGCCCTACTGGATTCTGACCGTCAGAAGACTGCCACAATTCAAAAGATCAAAAAGAAGTATCTGTAGCTTTTTAAAAGATTTTCCATTGTTTGAAATTTGTGTGCAATCAAATGAGTTAATGAGTTTAGTACAACAGGCTAAGTACTATGCTTATGCACTAGGGAGAGAAGTACAAAAAATAAAGCAATCCCTACTTGAAAGAATTTTCAATCTATTGGAAGAAAAAATAAGGATATATGAAACATACAGATATGTAGACACACATAAACACATATGTATAAATACATAATACATGCAACTATACGTGTGTGTATATGTATTTAACAAAGTAGTTTAATGGAAACAGGAAAGGTACTAGGTGTTTGGGTGATTCTAAAAACACTCCATTAAGAAGATGGTACCTGGGTTATACCTTAAAGAAAGAAAAGAGGCTATGAAATTGAAGGAAGAAAGGAGTTTATTTCAAGCATGGGGGAAAATGTTAGAAAATGGATAGTTCAAAGGTATATTCTAATGACCATTTGGCAACACAAAATTATTTGATTAAATTTTCAGATTAAAACTATGGGTTTGTCACTATATGCTCTATCTGCTGTATCACTCATGGCATTGTTTTCAAACAATATATTATTCTCTAAGCTTGTAAATCAGATCACTTACTCAGTCTTACTTTGCACTATGCACTCATGCACTTTGCACATATGATAAATCAATTACAAATTCTCTGATATATGTATATATAGAATTTAGTAGAAAACTTCAGATGATTGAAAATCTAGTTCTTTTGATCCTGTATTGGCAACCTAAATTCAAATATGCTAGTCAGTAGGAGAAATTTTTAACTCTATATTCAAATCAGCCCATCACTCCCATTTTAGAAAGGAAAAAAATCCATTCTTAGACATATCCAATTTGGATACATCAAGAAAAGGAATGAATAGCACATAAAGATCTATGTTAATGTTTCACATGCTTTTGGAATAATTCATACAATTCTATTATTAAACAATTTTAATTATGAATTATTGGCAGAGAATTAGTAGTACCTCTATAGTCACCTCCAAGAAATCCTTTTGTCTATATTTAGTATTACCTTTCCCCATTCTGAATCTTATTAAATATCATATTTTAATAAAACCAAGATATTATCAAACAGGAAAAAGTAACTATTGAACACCAACAAATCAACAGTGAACTTCTATGCAAAGAAAATCAAGTACTTGAATATTATTGAATGACCAGCAGCATATCAATTCACAAGTCCATAAGATTTAACAATTAGCAAACATAAAAGACATCAAGAGAAAGATCATAAATGCTACCAAATGTTAAAATGTGCCACCTAGGGCACAGAACACATTTTATAGTTATGAGACCACAGGCATCTGTTTTTGTAACCTGTGGTTCTAATTACATTATCATTTGTGGAGATCTCCATAAGTCATAACTTGATAAAAATGAAAGGCTCTCTTTTAGCTTCACTTCCTTTCAAGGACTTAGCTTTTCAAATTCATTTTCATGACCTTCAAGCCTTGTGCTGGAAGCTTTGGAGAAGGGTACAGGATACTAGCCTAGAAGCTGAGAATCCTCAAAGATG
>JAJPUD010004006.1:0-40320 GCA_023553655.1 Myrmecobius fasciatus
TCCAGGTAAGCCTTCTGAAAGGGAGACCAACTTAAGTCTGCCTTTGTGGCTTCATATGGGATTGTTTTCATAATGTCAGGATCTGGGGACTGTTCTATTTTTTCTCTGTAAAAGCTTTCTATGGTGAGAGCTCTCTTCTGCTTCTTGCTCATGATTTAAAGTTGGGATATTGGTCACAAGCAGAGAATACTGCAACAATTTGTATTTGCCCTGGGTCAGTTTGCCGAGTTGACTTCCCGTCTGAGGCTGGTCGGGCTAGATTCGCACTAGAACCACGCTTTCAGCTGCTCTGGATCCACCCTTTACCAAAGGCAGATCTGCCAAAGCACCTGCCCGCAATCAGAGAAAAGTGGCCCAGGCGTCTCCCAGGGGCTTCCTGGGTGCCTAAAATCCGCCCCTCTAAGGCAGCCCTGACTTCCGCCCAGGCTGGAGTCTGAATGTGACCAGCAGCTGATTTCCCCTGAGGCTAACCTTCTCTGGAGTTCTTTCAAGGTAGATTTTTGATAGAAGTGCGTTGTAGTCCAAATGTTTGGCGGAGCCCTCACTCCAAAACCAGTTCGAAGGCTCACTTTGTCTGTGTCTGAGGGAAGATCTCAGGAGTTCACAGAGAACGCTGTCTGCAGTTCGCCATCTTGGCTCCGCCCCCCCCCCAAAAAAAGTATTATAGGAATTACAATGGGCAATGAAGAAATAAAACTATCACTCTTTACAGATGATATATCAATATACTTAAAGAATCCTAGAAAACTATTGAAAAATCTACTTGAAACAATTCACAGTTTTACCAAAATTGAAAGATATAAAATAAACCCACACAAATCATCAACACACATATACATTACAAAAAAAGCCTATCAGCAATAGGAAGAGAAATTTCATTTAAAATAACTGTAGACAAAATAAAATATTTGGGTGTCTACCTGCCAAGACAAACACAGGAATTATATGAACACAATTAGAAAACACTTCTCACACAAATAAAATCAAATCTAAACAATTATAAAAAATATCAATTACTCATGGGTAGGCCAAGTTAATATAATAAAAATGACAATTCTACTTAAATTGGTCTTCTTCAGAGCCATACCGATCAAACTGCCAAAAAATTATTTTATATAGCTAGAAAAATAGTATCATTCCTCTTGAAGAAAAACAGGTTAAGATTATCAAGGGAATCAATGAAAAAAAAATACAAAGATGATAGTCTAGCAAGAATAAACCTAAAACCATATTATAAATCAGCAATCATCAGAACCATTTGGAACTGGCTAAGAAATAGAGTAGTGGATATTCCACTGATCCACTACTCTATTTCTTAGCCTATTCCACTGATCCACTACTCTATTTCTTAGCCAGTTCAAACAACACAATAATCAGTGATTATGGTAATATACTATTTGATAATCGCCTTGCCCACCCCCCCAAAAAAAAATTCCAGCTTTTGGGATAAGAATTCGTTATTTCACAAAAGTTATTGGAGAAATTTGGAAATGATATGTCAGAAACTTGGCATAGACCATATTCATATTCCACACAAAAATGTAGTCAAAATGAGTACCTGATTTGGGTGTAAAAAGTGCAGAAACAATTAAACATATTTAAATTAAAAGAACAAAAAATAATTTACCTATCAGATTTTTGGAAAATGGAGGAATTTATGATCAAAAAAGAACTAGAGAACATTCATTACGAAAGTCAAAATGTACAACTTTGATTACATTAAATTAAAAAGAGTTTCCACAAACAAAACCAACAGAAACAAGATTAAAAGAAAACTACAAAGCTGGGGGAAAATTTTACAACCAGTGTTTGTGATAAAGGTCTCTTTTCTAAAATAGTAAAGAATTGTGTCAAATTCATAAGTATCCATGTCAGTCCTCAATTCATAAGGGATCAAAGAATATGAACTGACAATTTTCAGATGCTGAAATTAAAGCCATCTGTAGTTATATGAAAAAATGCTCTAAATCACTATTGATTAGAGAAATGCAAATTAAAATAACTCTGAGGTTCCATCTCACACCTCTCAGATTAGATAGGATGACAGGAAAGGATAATGATAAATGTGGGAGGGGATGTGGGAAAACTGAAACACTAATACATTGTTGATGGGGTTGTGAATGATCCAACCATTCTGAAGAACAATTTATAACTATTGTCAAAGAGATATCAATGCCCTTTGATCAGCAATGCAATTACTGGATCTGTATCCCAAGAAAATCTTAAAAGAGGGAAAAGGATCCACATGTGCAAAAATGTTTGAATAAACTTTGGGTAAGAAATGTCATCCGCCTCAAAAAAGAGAACTATGGAGATTGAATGTAAATCAACACATACTATTTTCACTTCTTTTTTCTGTTTTTTTTTTCTCTCCTGTGGTTTTTCCCCTTTTGTTCTGATTTTTCTCTCTCAATATGATTCATAAAGAAATATGTATTTAAAAAGTTAATATACTTCGCATAACCAGAAAAAATAAAAAAATATAAATATACTGGCTGATAGATGCTAACTATGTTGGCTATTAATTGGAATCAACAGTAAGAAAGTTTCTTTAATAATTACTTAATAGTTTCATTTATGATTATAATAGTTTCCTATTTTTTAATTCATTCTCCTTTAAAAATGAAAAAAAAAAAATGTGCAGAGTATATCTGCTCAGAATTGACCAGACTGGTTTTTGAAATTTCCACAGCAGTACAGAATAAATTGCATTCATCCTTTGTACTTCATTCCCCTCTCCCACTAGTTACATATGCAGTATGGATGATGATCCTCATTTAGGAAGACACTGAAGTAAAAACTAAGCATCTTGGAAGAGCAGGAAGCAAAGCATCTTCCAATAAAGTTTGCTTGAAAGGACCTAATAGTATTAAAAGCAGCAAATACCAGTCTAAGTATGACTAGAGTAGAAACCCTAAACAGCAATGAGGTGTGTGCTTTATTCTGAATTATCAGGTGGAACATTCTAGAATTCTGTCTGGACTCCACAATTTAAAATCCAGCTCATTGTAAAGGTTTCATACCACCAAGAAAAGTTTTAAAGTCTAACAAGTTGTGAGACTTTTCTGCTTAAGGAGACAAAGGATAGCAATGCTGATTGATCATTGATGACAAGTTTAAAAAAAATATTTTCCCCCAATTCCTGAGCTACAGATTGGTACTTATTCACACTTATTTGACTCCAATTTCACACCTCCATCTTTATATATATATAGGTAGAGACAGAGATAGATAGAAGTCAAGATATGTAAAAGTATGGATTAAATATTAAATATGTGACAAATAAATAACAACCTAATAATAGACTAGGAAGAATGAGGCTGTTGTATCTTGTGATCTATATATGCTATGCCAATTAGGTCTTCATACTAAATTCAGCATTAATATGGTCAGCCCCGTTTGGAGCCAAGAGTCACCAGTTTCCCTGACAAAGAACCATATTGTGCCGCTTATAAATGTCAGTAGTCAAAGTTTCCTGCTGATCAGTATAGTGAAAGATAGAGATAGAGTTTTTTTTTATTTCATTCTTTTTTTTTTATTAAAGCTTTTTATTTGTATAACATGTATATATGGGTAGTTCCCCAACATTGATCTTTACAAAGCTTTCCATTACAAATGTTACCCCCAGGCCCCTCCCCTCCCCTAGATGGCAGGAAGTCCACTACATGTTAATAATGTTGAAATGCTTGAGAAGTTATGCAAGAAAAATCCTATCTACAAGAAAAAAAAAAGAATCAGAGAAAGGCAACACAATGCAAGCAAATGTCAATAGAGATCATGAAAATGTTACGTTGTGGTCCATATTTCATTTCCCTTTCTCTGGGTGTATATGGTTTTCTTCAGTGAACAATTGGAACTGGTTTGAGACAATTCTTTGTTGCAGAGAGCCATGTCCATCAGAATTGATCATCATGTATTACTGTTGTTGCTGTGTATGATGATCTCCTGGTTCTGCTCGTTTCACTCAGCATCAATTCATGCAAGTCCCTCCAGGCCTCTCTGCAATCGTCCTGCTGGTCGTTTCTTATAGAGCAATAATATTCCATAACATTCATATACCATAATTTATTCAGCCACTCTCCAATTAATGGGCATCCCTTCAGTTTCCACTTTCTAGCCAATACAAAAAGGGCTGCCACAAACATTCTTGCACAGGTGGGTCCCTTTCCCTCCTCTAAGATCTCTTTGGGATATAGGCCCAGTAGAAAAAACTGCTGGGTCAAAGGGTATGCACAGTTTGACAACTTTTTGAGCATAGCTCCAAATTGCTCTCCAGAATGGTTGGATCCGTTCACAGGTTCCACCAACAATGTATTAGTGTCCCAGTTTTCCCACATCCCCTCCAACTTTCATTGTTATCTTTTCCTATCATTTTAGCCAATCTGACAGGTGTGTAGTGGTACCTCAGAGTGGTCTTAATTTGCATTTCTGTGATCAATAGTGATTTGGAGCAACTTTTCATATGACTAGAGATGGTTTTAATTTCATCATCTGAAAATTGTCTGTTCATATCCCTTGACCACTTATCTATTGAAGAGTGGCTTGAATTCTTATATATATGAGACAATTCTCTATATATTTTAGAAATGAGGCCTTTATCAGAACCATTAAATGTAAAGATGATTTCCCAATTTGATGCTTCCCTCCTAATCTTGTCTGCATTAGTTTTGTTTGTACAGAAACTTTTTAACTTAATATAATCAAAATTATCCATCTGGTGTTCAATTAGGAGTTCCAGGTCTTCTTTGGACATAAATTTATTCCATCTCCACAGGTCTGAGAGATAAACTATATTACGTTCCTCTAACTTGCTTACAAAGTCCCTCTTTATATCTAGATCATGAAACCATTTAGATCTTATCTTGGTATATGGTGTTAGGTATGGGTCAAGCCCTAATTTCTTCCACAGTAGTTTCCAATTTTCCCAGCAGTTTTTGCCGAATAGTGAGTATTTATCCCAAAAGCTGGGGTCTTTGGGTTTATCGAATACTAGATTGTTAAGGTTATTGCCTAGATTTTCCTGATATTCTATCCTGTGCCACTGATCGACTGCTCTATTTCTTAGCCAGTACCAAATGGTTTTGATGACCACTGCTTTATAATACAGTTTTAGATCTGGTACAGCAAGGCCACCTTCATCTGCCTTTTTTTCATTAATCCCCTTGAGATCTTTGACCTTTTGTTCTTCCAAATGAACTTTGCTACTATTTTTTCTAGATCTGTAAAATAATTTCTTGGGAGTTTGATTGGTATGGCACTAAATAAGTAGATTAGTTTGGGTAGTATTGTCATTTTTATTATGTTCGCTCTGCCTACCCATGAGCACTTAATATTTTTCCAATTGATTAGGTCTGATTTTATTTGTGTGGAAAGTGTTTTGTAATTTAGTTCGTATAGTTTCTGACTTTTCCTTGGCAGATAGATTCCCAAATATTTTATCCTATCATCTGCTATTTGGAATGGAATTTCTTTTTGCATCTCTTGCTGCTGAACTTTGTTGGTAATATATAAAAATGCTGATGATTTATGTGGATTAATTTTGAATCCTGCCACTTTGCTAACGTTGTGAATTGTTTCTAGTAGTTTTTTAGTTGAGTCTCTAGGGTTCTCTAAGTATACCATCATGTCATCTGCAAAGAGTGATAATTTGGTTTCTTCATTACCTAGTCTGATTCCTTTTATCTCTTTTTCTTCTCTTATTGCTAAAGCTAACATTTCTAATACAATATTGAATAGTAATGGTGACAGTGGGCAGCCTTGTTTCACTCCTGATCTTATTGGGAATGGTTTTAGTTTGTCTCCATTACATATGATGCTTGCTGATGGTTTTAAATAGATGCTACTGATCATTTTAAGGAAAAGCCCATTTATTCCTATACTCTCTAGTGTTTTTAATAGGAATGGGTGTTGGATTTCATCAAAGGCTTTTTCTGCATCTATTGAGATAATCATATGGTTTTTGTTAGTTTGGTTATTAATATAGTTGGTTATGCTGATAATTTTCCTAATATTGAACCAGCCCTGCATCCCTGGTATAAATCCTACTTGGTCATAGTGTATTCTTTCTGTAATCTCATTGCTAATATCTTATTTAAAATTTTTGCATCAATATTCATTAGGGAAATGGGTCTATAGTTTTCTTTCTCTGTTTTCACCCTACCTGGTTTAGCTATCAGCACCATATTGGTCTCATAGAAGTATTCTGGCAGTATAACTTCTGTCCGTATTTTCTCAAATAGTTTGTGTAGTATTGGAATTAATTGTTCTTTGAATGTTTGGTAGAATTCACATGTAAATCCATCTGGCCCTGGAGATTTTTCTTAGGTAGTTGGTTAATAACTTGTTCTATTTCTTTTTCTGATATGGGGCTATTTAAATAATTTATATCCTCTTCTGTTAACCTGGGCCATCTATATTTTTGTAGATATTCCTCCATTTCATTTAGATTATCAAACTTATTGGCATAAAGTTGGGCAAAGTAACTCCTAATTATTGCTCTGACTTCCTCTTCATTGGAGGAAAGTTCTCCCTTATCATTCTTAAGACTAAAAATTTGATTTTCTTCTTTCTTTTTTTCTTATCAAATTAACTAAAGGCTTATCTATTTTGTTGGTTTTTTCATAGAACCAACTCTTAGTTTTATTTATTAACTAAATAGTTTTCTTATTTTCAATTTTATTAATTTCTCCTTTTACTTTTAGAATTTCCAATTTGGTATTTAATTGAGGGTTTTTAATTTGTTCTTTTTCTAGTTTTTTTAATAATAAAACCAATTCATTGATGTTTTCTTTCTCTATTTTATGCAAGTAAGCATGTAGAGATATAAAATTGCCCCTTATAACCGCTTTAGCCGTATCCCACAAATTTTGATATTTTGTCTCCTTATTGTCATTCTCCTGGATGAAATTATTGATTGTGTCTATGATTTGCTCTTTCACCCATTCATTCTTCAGGATTAGATTATTTAATTTCCAATTAACTTTTGGTTTATTTTCCCCTGGCCTTATATTGCATATGATTTTTATTGCATCATGATCTGAAAAGGATGCATTTACTATTTCTGCCTTTCTGCATTTGATTTTGAGGTTTTTATGCCCTAACACAAGGTCAATTTTTGTATAGGTTCCATGGACTGCTGAGAAAAAAGTAAACTCCCTACTGTCTCCATTCAACTTTCTCCATAGATCTATCATACCTAACTTTTCTAACAATTGGTTTATCTCCCTAGTTTCTTTCTTGTTTATTTTTTGGTTTGATTTATCTAATTCTGAGAGAGCAAGGTTGAGATCCCCCACTAGTATCGTTTGGCTGTGTATTTCTTCTTGCATCTCTCTTAATTTCTCCCCTAGGAATTTGTGTGCTATTGCACTTGGTTCATATATATTTAGTATAGATATTGCTACATTATCTATGGTATCCTTTAATAAAATATAGTTTCCTTCCTTATCTCTTTTGATTAGATCTATCTTGGCTTTTACTTGATCTGAGATAAGGATTGCTACCCCTGCTTTTTTTTGTTCAGCTGAAGCATAATATTTTCTGCTCCAGCCTTTTACCTTCATCCTATATGTGTCACTATGTTTTACATGTGTTTCTTGTAGACAACATATTGTGGGATTCTGGTTTTTAATCCAGTCTGATATGTGCTTCCGATTTACGGGAGAGTTCATCCCATTCAAATTCAGAGTTAGAATAAGTAATTCTTTATTTCCTGCCATCTTATTTACCCAAGTTATGTTTTTCCCTTTCCTTTCCCCTTTCTCCCTTCCCCCCTCCTCAGTACTTTGCTTTTGATGACCCACTCCTCTAAACAATACTCCACCCTTTAGATCCCTTCCCCCTGTTTTTACTCCTTTCCCCTGATTCTTCTATTTTCCCTTCTATTAGTTTATCCCTTTCTTTTCCTCCTTTCCCTCCCACTTCCCTCTAGCAACAGACAAGTTTCTATGTGAAATCAAGTGTCTGATATACACTTTTAGAGCCCAACCTGATGAGAGTAAGATTTACACAATGCTCAACTCCCTCCCCTCTTTCTCTCAATTATATTAGGTTTTCTTTGCCTCTTCATGAGATTTCACCTTGTTTTTACCTCCTTTGTTTAGATCTTATTTTTACCAGTTTTTTTCCTCTTTTCCCCAGTATGACAACCTTTCCCCCTCTAGTTCTCTTTTTCATATTATCAAAGTAATATGTAGTTAATTATACACCCAAACTTTAAGCATCCCCCTAGTAGAAATAAAGTTCTCAAGAGTCCTTTCCTTTTTACCTTTTTATGCACCTCTTGAGTTCTGTGTTTGGATGTCGAATTTATTGTTCAGATCTGGTCTTTTCATTAGAAATAGGGGAAATTCACCTATATCATTGAATGTCCATCTTCTTCCCTGGAGGATAATGCTCATTCTAGCTGGATAGGATATTCTTGGTTGTAATCCAAGTTCCTTTGCCCTTCGGAATATCTGGTTCCAGGCCCTTCGATCCTTCAATGTGGAGGCTGACAGATCCTGTGTGATTCTAATTATTGATCCTCGGTATTTGAATTGTTTCTTTCTAGCTGCTACCAGAATCTTTTCCTTGGTGCTATAGTCCTGAAATTTAGCCACGATATTCCTTTGGGTTTTAATTTTGGGGTCTCTTTCAGGAGGTGATGGGTGAATTCTTTCAATGGTGATTTTGCCCTTTGATTCTACAATCTCAGGGCAGTTTTCTTTCAGGATTTCCTGGAAGATACTGTTTAGATTCTTTTTTTCATCATGGCTTTCAGGAAGTCCAATAATCCTTAGATTGTCTCTCCTAGATCTATTTTCCAAGTCAGTTGTTTTTCCTAGGAGATATTTCATATTTTCTTCTAATTTTTCATTTTTTTGTTTTTGTTTGACTGATTCTTGAAGTCTTATTGAATCATTCACTTGAATTTGTTCAATTCTTATTTTTAAAGTGTTGTTTTCTTCAGTTACCTTTTTAAGCTCCATTTGTAACTGGCCAATTGAATTTTTTTTGTTCATTGCACTCTTTTTCCACTTCACTAATTGTATTTTTCAATAGATTGGTGTCTTTTTCATATCTCTTTTGCAGGGCATCATATCCTTCTTGCAAGATATTGTATCCTTCTTGCAATAATTTCAATTTATTTTCCCATTTATCCTCCAGCTCTTTTATTAGGTTCTTTAAGCAATCTTCCAGAAAGGCCTTTTGAAATGGGGACCAGTGATGGTCCTTGCTGAGTTCCTCTTGAGTTATGTCTAAAGGAACCTCTGGATCTGGGGTCTTCTCTTTCTCTTTATAAAAGCTGTCTATGGTGAGAGCTCTCTTTTGCCTCTTCATTTTTTATTTTTTTAGACAGCGTGAATATCTCTTTAAGGTAGGGGGGAAAAAAAACCGGCGGCTGAAGATTTTGCCCTGAGGCGCTTCAGTGAATTAATTTAAGGTGCTGGGCTGGTGAGGGCAAGGACTAAGACCAAATTACTCCTTAAAGAAGGCAAGTTTTCCAGAACACCTGCTCCCAATCAGGGCAGAGTGTCCCGAGTGCCTCAGATAAACTCCAGGTGTTTGGAATTTGGAGTTTGGAGTTTGGAGTTTTTTGCCAGTCCGAGCTGAGCTGAGCTGAATCCTACCCTCACTTCCTGCCTCCACCAGAGTTCTCTGGCACCAGAGCCCTCTGTTTATCCCTCTGTCCGAGCTAGACAAACCTGATGTGAAGTTTTTCAGAGATATCTGCAAGCAGTATCCAAATATTTGCTGATTCATTGACTTGAAGATCAGTTCAGAGGCTTATTTTATTGTTGATTTGAGAGAAGTTCGGAGGAGGACGCAGAGAGTCACCTTTTCGCTCTGCCATCTTGGCTCCACCCTGAGATAGTCTTAAAACATCAAAAATAGAGAGAGAAAAAGAAAGAAAAGAGATCAAGGAAAAAAGAGGAAAAGGGGAGATAGGAAAAGGGAGAGGAATGAGGATGAAAAAAAGTAATTGTGTTCCTACATTTTGTGATTTTAGAAAAAAAATATCAGCCTCATTGTGGTAATGAATAATGGATTTTATTCTATATTTATTGTCATATTCTATATTTATTTCAGTTTTTCAAAATTTTATTAATAATTTATATTTTAATCAGGTTTGAAAATGAAGACAATGTATAGGATTTCTCCTCAGTGAACTTTCACTGTCCATTGTAAGATAGCTTAGCATAGTGATGTCCATTTATTTGATAAATTTACATATTTGTTACATGGGAATTCAATAATGGCTTACATTTTAAAGACCTAGTTAAGTCAAATGATCACTCCTTAAAGACCTCTCCCCTTGTTCACCAGAGGAGTTTTTAATAAATAATTAATAATATAATAATGATAAAAACTGGCATTTATGTGGCACTTACTATGCTATCTCACAAAAAACCTAAGTGGCAGATACTATTATTATCCCCATTTTACAGATGAAAAAACTGAGGCAATCAGAGATTATCAGGATCAAAGAGTAATAAGTATTTGAGTTAGATTGTCAAATTTGACTCAGTTCTTCCTTATCCCCGGTCTACCACTCTATCTGCTGTGCCAATCAGTTGTGCATGCTTATTCTATTCAAATAATAGCTGAATATGATGCATATTTTAAAAGCACATTTTTTATTAAAGTTTTTTATTTGCAAAACATATGTATGGGTAATTTTTCAACAATGATCCTTACAAAGCTTTCTGTTACAAATCCCCCCCCCCCAGATGGCAGGAAGTCCACTACATGTTAACTATATTAAAATACTTGACAAATCGAATATATGTATGCATATTTCCACACTTATCATTGTTGTGTAAGGAAAATTGTGTCTACAAGAAAAAAAAATCTGAGAAAAGAAACACAATGCAAGCAAACATTAATAGAGAGCATGAAAATGTTATGTTGTGGCCTACATTTCATATCCCTCTCTCTGGGTGTATATGGCTTTCTTCACTGTACAATTGGAGCTGGTTTGAAGCATTTCATTGTTTCTTGTTTGCTTGTTTGTTTGTTTTTTATTAAAAGCTTTTTATTTACAAAACATATGAGTGATTTTTCTACATTGACCTTTGCAAAAAACTTTTTTGTTGTTCCAAGCTTTTCCTCTCCTCCCCCCCACCCCCATCCCTAGATGACAGGTAAGCTAATACATGCTAAATATGATAAATTATATGACAAATCCAATATATGTATACATATCTATACAGTTGTCTTACTGCACAAGAAACATCAGATCTAGAAAGAGAGAAAAAAAAAAAAACAACCTAAGAAGGAAAACAAAATGCATGGAAATATTCATAGAAAGCGTTAAAATGCTGTGTTGTGGTTCACACTCAGTTCCCTCAGGCCTCTCTCTGGATGTATATGACTATCTTCATCGCTGAACAGTAGAAACTGGTTTGAATCACATCATTTTTGAAGAGAACCATGTCCATCAGAATTTATCATCATATAGTCTTGTTGCTGTGTATAATATTCTCCTGGTTCTGCTGATTTCACTCAGCATCAGTTCATGCAAGTCTCTCCAGGCCTCTCTGAAATCCTCCTGTTGGTCGTTTCTTACAGAACAATAATATTCCATAACATTCATATACCATAATTTATTCAGCCATTCTCCAATTGATGGGCATCTTTTCAATTTCCAGTTTCTTGCTACTACAAAAAGGGCTGCCACAAACATTTTTGTACATGTGAATCCCTTTCCCTCCTTTAAAATCTCTTTGGGATATAGGCCGAGTAGAAACACTGCTGGGTCAAAGGGTATGCACAGTTTGATAACTTTTTGAGCATAGCTCCAAATTGCTCTCCAGAATGGTTGGATCTGTTCACAGTTCCACCAACAATGTATTAGTGTTGCAGTTTTCCCACATCCCCTCCAACATTCATCATTATCATTTCATGTCATTTTAGCCAATCAGACAGGTATGTAATGGTATGTCAGAGTTGTCTTAATTTGCATTTCTCTATTCAATAGTGACTTGGAGCACCTTTTCATGTGACTAGAAATAGTTCCAATTTCTTTATCTGAAAATTGTCTGTTCATATCTTTTGACCATTTATCAATTGAAGAATGGCTTGAATTCTTATATATTTGAGTCAATTCTCTATATATTTTAGAAATGAGGCCTTTATCAGAAGCTTTGAATGCAAAAATATTTTCCCAGTTTACTGCTATCCTTCTAATCTTGACTGCATTCATTTTGTTTGTACAAAACCTTTTTAACTCGACATAGTCAAACTTATCTATTTTGTGATTAATGATGATCTCTAGTTCTTCTTTGGTCACAAATTCCTTCCCCCTCCACAGATCTGAGAGGTAAACCATCCTACATTGTTCTAATTTGTTTATAATCTTTAGAAGCATTTCATTGTTGAAGAAAGCCATGTCCATCAGAATTTATCATCAAGAAGTATATGATGTTGTTGCCATGTATAATGATCTCCTGGTTCTACTTATTTCTCTCAGCAGTTCATGCAAGTCTCTCCAGGCCTCTATGAAATAATCCTGCTGGTCGTTTCTTACAGAACAATAATATTCCATAACATTTATATACCATAATTTATTCAGCCATTCTCCAACTGATGGGCATCCACTCAGCTCCCAGTTTCTAGCCACTACAAAAAGAGCTGCCACAAACGTTCTTGTACATGTGGGGCCCTTTCCTTCCTTTATGATTTCTTTGGGATATAAGCCCAATAGAAACACTCCTGGGTCAAAGGATATGCACAGTTTGACAACTTTTTGAGCATAGCTCCAAATTGCTCTCCAGAATGGTTGGATCCGTTCACAGTTCCACCAACAATATATCCGTGTCCCAGTATTTCCATATCCCCTCCAATATTCGTCATTATCCTTTCCTGTCATTTTAGCCAATCTGACAGGTGTGTAATGGTATCTCAGACTTATCTTAATTTGTATTTCTCTGATCAATAGTGATTTGGAGCACCTAAAAGCACATTTTTTTAAAAACACATTTTTTGAATGAACTTGTAGTACAACAAAGAGAAAAATGTATTAAGACCCAGACAGATGTCATTCAAATTATAGCAAGTGAATTTACTGATTCATTTTCCTTAAATAGAAAATAAAATAAAAAATAAAATAAATACAAAGTAAAGAAGTTGATTTAGCTAATCTCTAATGTCCTTTCCTGCTGTAAATTTATGATTCTGATTTTTTTTTATTTACAAATTCAATGAAAAGTTTAGGAAGGAGGTAAAGAATAAGGGAAAGAAGGAAGGAAGTAAGGGAGGGAGGGAGGGAGGGAGGGAGGGAGGGAGGAAGGAAGCAAGGAAAAAAGGGAGGGAGGGAGGGAGGAAGGGAGGGAGGAAGGAAGGAAAGAAGAGAGGGATGGAGGGAGGGATGGAGGAAGGGATGGAGGGAGGGAGGGAAGAAAAGAGGACTGGAGGAAGACAGTGAAGTAAGGAGGGAAAAAGGGATGAATGGAGGAGGGACAGAAGGAGGGATATCTTAGAGGGGGGAAGGAAGGAGGAATGAAGGATGAATAGATATGCTAAATATTTTGTAACAGGCACTGTTCTAAGCATTTGATATGCAAAAACAATAATTTAACATTATTAAATCATTTTAAGATATGCCTTTTTAATCATCTATTTACAGAACTCATTATTAGCCAAGAAAGTTATTAGGGAAGAGTTCCCTATTGAGTAAAAACTTCTTTAAAAGTAGGCTGACACATAATTTGACCGAATTCTTCATTTTTATCATTTGCATAAAGAATATGAGACTTCAGGTACTTCTTTATGTGGCATGAGATTTGAGATAATAGTCATGTGAGAATTTTTACTAAGCCAGAGGTACTTGAACATGGAATGACAGTGACAGAGAGTGAGCATCAGGATAATGGAAGATTATTCTAGCAGTTTTCATATATCCTAAGTAAAGAAGTAACATATTGTTCATAAGTGCCATGTTTCAAAAAAACTCTTTTTTTTTTGTTTTGGTTTGTTTTTTGCTTTTTGCTGAGGCAATTGAAGTTAAGTGACTTGCCCAGGATCACACAGCTAGGGAATGTTAAGTGTCTGATACCAGATTTAAGCTGAGGTCCTCCTGACTTCAGGGCTAGTGCTCTATCCACTGTACCACCTAGTTGCCCCAAATAATAGCGCCCAACATGGGGCTCAAACCCATGACCTTGAAATTAAGAATCTCATGCTCTACCGACTGAACTAGTCAGGCTCAAAAAACTCTTTGTAGGAAAATATTATGAGGTAAGTATAATAAATAATAAATAAATAATCCTAACATGTTAAACATTCTACAATATTTATGTTTCTATGAACTAACATTTATTTTGATAGGGAGATATATAAGGAAGTATGACTAGTTTTTATTGACATTTTAGGTTCATTTTTGAGGCTTAAAGAAAACTTAAAGTATTCTGCTCCTAGGAATATAGTCTAATACATTTGTTTTTCAGATAAAGAAAATTGGCCTGACAGAGTTGAAATGATCTTCCCAAATCCATACAGATTTTTTAAAAATGGCAGAGCCAGGATTTAAACCTATGTATAACTCTAAATCCAGGGAAAAATGAAGTCATGGAGGAGAGTTGCAGTCAATCAATCAATATTTATTAAGCACCTATTTCTTGTTACAAACTCTGCTAAGTGCCAGGGATAAAAGGGGGAAAGATCATCAGATCATCACTGCTCTCAAGGAGCTCTCAATCTAATTGAGTAGGTGACATGAAAATAATTATATATAAAGAAGATATATATAGGATAAATCAAATTTAACAGTTAGAAGTCACATGAATTAAATGGGATAAAACGTTAGCAGGGATAGGAAGGATGTCAGAGTTGCCAGTAAAAAGAAATGAAGAAGAGCATGTAAGGCATAGGGGACATTCAGTGAAAATGCCTTGGAGAATGGAGATAGAATATTTTGAATAAGGAATAGTAGTGAATTTACTGAATCTCAGAGTACACGATTTGCATTTTGAGTTTTTGTCAGAATAAGGGGCAACCATATAAGAAAACTAGAGAAGTAAGGAAGTATAGGTAAAGCTTTGAAAGACTTTGAAAGTCTAAAAGAAGATTTTAGATTTTATTTTAATATTATTTAGTGCAATGGAAGATGCACTGGAATAGGGAGGAACTTGAGGCAGAAGGTTAGCATGAACATTCTTTTTATAAAGATTTCCAAATTACTATGTTTAGTTACTATTCATTTGTTATATGAACCTGAAATTGAGTCATATAACATTAGTTCTAGACTGGAATGATTAGATGTGAGTATAATTTGTAGAGCACATCATTTCAGAAGGCAGAATATTTTCAACCTGAGTAATGAGTGAAATGCTTTATTTGAAAAATGACATTCCTTGTAGTCTGTCTCTCAAGGGTTTAATTGGACTTTTGCTACAGTAATCTAAAGAACACATTTTAAAAAGTGATTTCATAAATCTGTTGCATTGTGATATCTTTGCCTTTTTAAAAACTTTCATTCAAACTTTCATCATGTTGTAAAGGGCAAAGAGCCAATGAAATAATAGGCCCTACCATTTCATAAAATATCAAAACTCATAATTTCTTTTTTTTCCTCTGACAATCTGTTTCTTTTTTTTATTAAAGATTTTATTTGCAAAATATATGCATGGGTAATTTTTCAACATTGATCCTTGCAAAGCCTTCTGTTACAAATTTTTCCCTCCTTCTTCCAATCCCCTTCCCTAGATGGCAGGTAGTCCAATAAATGTTAGTTATGTTAAAATACATGACAAATTGAATATATGTATACATATTTATACAGTTATCTTGCTGTACCAGAAAAATCGGATTAAAAAAATACCTGAGAAGGAAAACAAAATGCAAGCAAACATCAACAGAAAGTGTGAAAATGCTGCTGTGGTCCACCGTTAGATCCCACAGGTCTCTCCCTGGGTGTAGTTGGCTCTCTTCATCACTGAACAACTGGAACTGGTTTGAAATATCTCATTGTTGAAGAAAACCATGTTCATCAGAATTGATCATCATATAGTCTTGGTGTTGCTGTGTATAATGATCTCCTGGTTCTGCTCATTTCACTCAGCATCAGTCCATGCAAGTCTCTCCAGGCGTCTCTGAAATCATCCTGCTGGTCATTTCTTACAGAACAATAATATTCCATGGCATTCATATACCATAATTTATTCAGCCATTTTTCAATTGATAGGCATCCATTCAGTTTCCTCTGACTGTTAGTAGCCACTACAAAAAGGGCTGCTACAAACTCTTGCAGCTTTCCAGGGTATAGAATATGGCACATGCTTTCATGTTCAGATAAATATATATGTGTTAATATTTGTCTTTGGAAAAAACAACAGAAAACGAAATATTTCAAATAGATTAATGTAAGTTTGGCAATAGTTTAAAACTAAAGAAAGTTTGAAATAATAGTCACAAGGCAATAGTATAACAATTTTTATATAAAGTGGAAAATATAAGTATATTTGTATCTTTTTAATAAGTGTTATTGATGTGTGTATGCATTTTATAAAATATGTTGTTGAAAGAGCTATGCCTGATATCTTAAAAACATTTTGATTTTATAACACAGAAACAAAATTACTATATTATTATGATTAAGACATATCCCATTTATCATAATTTTCTTTGTCAGTGATACAAAACTAAGTTGAAATTAGATAGCTTATCTTTAAGTTGTCTAGATAATTTTCATCTTCTTCCTTCTAGTTCCCTTTCCCTACTCTACTTTATATACTATAAAAAAGCCATATGGTCAATGCTTAGAACTTTGTAGATTCCTAATAAGTATTTCCTGAATTGTTGGTGCTAAACACTAAGGTATTTTATGACTCTGTGTGTTAAAAAAAAAAAAAAATTACCTCCTAAGATAACTAAAGTGTGTGGAGAAAAAAAGAAAACTAAAAAGTGATATGTCACTTCCATAAATAACTCCTAAATTCAGTCCATTATAATAGACTAAAAGAGAACCTTTAATTGTAATGAATAATATTAGAAAATGTAGATGAGGCACACCTCAGATTTTTCTCTCTTTAGTTACAGGTACAATTAAATTCTCTCCTTTCTACTTTCCATCACATATTCATTTAAGATATTGTACTATTCACTGAAGAGTAAAAGACAAATTGCTATGTAAGGCTGAAGCCCCTCAATGAATTTATTACCTAAAGCAGGAGAAAGAGACACATACAGATACAGAAAGACAGACAAACAGAGACTGAGAGATAAAAACACAGTGATGCATAGAGAGACAGAGACAGAGTTACACAGAGATAAATGCAGAGAGACAGAGAAACATACAGAAAGAAATACATGCCTGTATGTGTATGTGTGTATGTAAGATATCAGTGAAAATGTGCTTTGTGAAGAGATGAATCCCAGGAAACAAAATGGTGTGTGAATTTTGATGAAGGAGAAACGTATTTCATTTGTGTAGATCAGAAAAGCCTTCATAGTAAACATAAACACAGGACTTAAGGTATACTTTCCAGGAGGAGAGAGAACAAAAAAAAATGTTCAAGAAATCCATCTACCTCATGAAAGAAGGGTTGAGTAAATTCACAGGGGAAAAAGATGTGAGATAAAAGATGGACAATGAAACAAGGTTTTTTTGTTTTGTTTTGTTTTGTTTGTTTGTGTGTGTGTGTCTGTGTGTGTGTGTGTGTTTATCTTACTGAAATACAGAATGTGTTCTTTTTGTCTCTGTATTCCCATTATCTTCCAGAGTATACTGGAAATAGCAAATGCTTAAAAAATACTTGAATTGAAGGCAGAACAGGCAGACTGTACTTAAACTGTGGACACCTTGACTTCAAATTTATAATGAAAAATCACCAGGGCAAAATCTTGATAAGTACTGGCTGACTAACTGAATAACTACTACTAGAAGTAGGAGGACAGGTAGGGAAGCTGAATTAATTGTTGAAGTCAAAAAATTTAGGAAGACTTTAATGGGAAAGTAAAAGAGGAAGGAAAAGAGATTGTAGAAATTTAATAAAACAAATATTCAAACGATTTGATGCAAAAAGAGAGAAAAGTAATAGATTACTTAGAGATTCAAGTCTAATTGAGCTTATGATACCACCATAAACAGAAATTAAATGAATGGAGGTCAGGATTTAGAAGAGAAATGATTCAGCTATTGACATGAAGAGTGGTAAGACATTATAGGGACTAATAGTCTGTCCTAATCAAACTTCATTGGAAATATATCTGTTTTGGGAGAAAAGGGTAGTATGAATTATGAAGGCTCTTGATTTTGATCCTATAAAGGTTGACTAAAGAAGTTGTTATGCTCTTTCCTAAGAAGAAAAGAGATGAAGATAATATAGCAGTTATCTTTATATCTTTTAAGTGTCCTTACTTGTCAAAAGGTAATTAGGCATGTTCTGGTTCTTTTATGATGTCACTTCCATCTCTTTGATTCCATGGAAACAGCTAGTATAGATTCCTCCAGATACAAATTTGGCAGTGAAGTCTTGAAAGAAAAATAGAATCACTGAGAGTAACCTATTGAGAAAGTAATTTAGATCAATTAATTATTGAGTGTATTAGATACTGTAGTGTTGCTCTAACTGTAGAATATTATGTGTCTGATGAGGCAATGTGTGAGAATAGAAATTTTTAAAAGAAAGTTCATAGATGAAATGAAAATGCATTAATACATATACTGCATTTTTTTAACCTTCTTCTTACTCCATGCACTGAATATTCAGGAGAACAGTTTATACTACTTGGAAGCACAAGAAGCATTTTTTATCAAGATGAATGAATATACCAGTTAATTTTATAAGGTCAATTTCTGAATTTTCAGCTCAGAATGCTTTTGGGGAAAATATATTTAAGTTTCATTTCTCAAGCTATATTTGGGTAAGTTTAATATACTTCATTTGATATCAAAGAGGGACATTTAACAAGAAGAAAACATATTTGCCCTTTAACACAGAATATTGTAGTTTGATGAATAGAAATATGCAAAAGAAAATGTTTGAGTAATTTCTGTCATTGCCTTTCATCTCAAAATTTATTTATTTTTATCAATAATTCTTAAATTAAATTTAAATTAAATTAAATTGAAATTTTAAAACATTTTAAATCACCTTTATTTTTCCTGCCAAACAAAATTATCCCTTATAGGAAAATATTTTTTCAAACTTATAAAAAAAATCAGCCCATATTGAGTCTGAAAGTATATATTATGTTCTATATCTATAGTTCTCTACCCTGGCAAAAGGGAAGTAAATGCATTCTGATATTTCTTTGGGTCATATTTGATGATTTCAATAATGTAGCATTCGGTTTATATTTAAAAAAAAATTTTAATTGCCATGTTGTATTATTACACATATATTTTTCTGGAATATACTACCTTATCTTTGTATCAGTTCACATTTTTTTGTATATCTCGCTTTATTTTCATAATTTCTTAGTATTTAGTTGATTAATTCATTTGATCACAGAAGAGAAATGTAATGAAGATTCAATCTTTAAAGGAAATACAGTGCCTCAATATCTTGGGGTTTTATAATAGGTCATATAATTAAAGCAGAAATTATAGCAAGAGTTGCGAGTTTCGGGGTGATGGCACTCCAGAGACAAACAGTAAATCATTTTTACAGGCTCATAAGCAATAAATTTTTACTATGCAGATAGCCCTCATTCAGAGACGGACATAGCTATTGTTATTCTTGGGAAATATGCAAAAAATCTTCTTCCTGAGTGTACACAAATGTGAATGACAACTGGAGATGACTCTATCCTATGGGCGTGTGCAATATCAAGAAAGAGGCTGTAGAAGAAACCAAATTATCACTCTTTGCAGATGACATGATGGTATACTTAGAGAACCCTAGAGATTCAACTAAAAAACTACTAGAAACAATTCACAACTTTAGTAAAGTTGCAGGATTCAAAATAAATCCATTTAAATCATCAGCATTTTTATATATTACCAACGAAGTTCAGCAGCAAGAGATAACAAAAAGAAATTCCATTCCAAATTACGGATGATAGTATAAAATATTTGGGAATCTATCTGCCAAGAAAAAGTCAGAAACTATATGAATTAAACTACAAAATGCTTTCCACACAAATAAAATCAGACCTAGTCAATTGCAAAAACATTAAGTGCTCATGGGTAGGCCGAGCGAATATAATAAAAATGACAATACTACCCAAACTAATCTACTTATTTAATGCCATACCAATCAAACTCCCAAGAAATTATTTTACCGATCTAGAAAAAAAATAGTAGCAAAGTTCATTTGGAAGAACAAAAGGTCAAGAGTTTCAAGGGGATTAATGAAAAAAAAAATGCTGGTGAAGGTGGCCTTGCTGTACCAGATCTAAAACCATATTATAAAGCAGCAGTGATCAAAATCATTTGGTACTGGCTGAGAAATAGAGTAGTCGATCAGTAGCATAGGATAAAATCACAGGACAAATTATGCAATAACTATAACAATTTAGTCTTTGATAAACCCAAACACCTCAGCTTCTGGGATAAGTACTCATTATTCAGCAAAAACTGCTGGGAAAATTGGAAACTAGAGTGGAAGAAATTAGGGCCTGACCCACACCTAACACCACATACCAAGATAAGATCTAAATGGGTTCATGATCTAGATATAAAGAGTGATATTGTAAGCAAATTAGAGGAACATAGGATAGTTTACCTCTCAGACCTGTGGAAATGGAATAAATTTATGTCCAAAGAAGATCTGGAACTCTTAATTGAACACCAGATAGATAATTTTGATTATATTAAGTTAAACAGTTTCTGTACAAACAAAACTAATGCAGACAAGATTAGGAGGGAAGCATCAAATTGGGAAATCATCTTTACATTTAAGGGTTCTGATTAAGGTCTCATCTCTAAGATATATAGAGAATTGTCTCATATTTATAAGAATTCAAGCCATTCTCCAATTGATAAATGGCCAAAGGATATGAACAGACAATTTTCAGATGATGAAATTAAAACTCTTTCTAGTCATATGAAAATGTGCTCCAAATCACTATTGATCAGAGAAATTCAAATTAAGACAACTCTGAGGTACCACTACACACCTGTCAGATTGGCTAAAATGACAGGAAAAGTTAATGATGAATATTGGAGCGGATGTGGGAAAGCTGGTACACTGATACATTGTTGGTGCAGCTGTGAACGGATCCAGCCATTCTGGAGAGGAATTTGGAGCTATGCTCAAAAAGTTATCAAACTGTTCATATCCTTTCATCCGGCAGTGTTTCTACTGGGCCTTTATCCCAAAGAAATCTTAAAGGAAGGAAAGGGCCCCACATGTGCAAGAATGTTTGTGGCAGCCCTTTTTGTAGTGGCTAAAAACTGGAAACTGAATGGATGCCCTTCAATTGGAGACTGGCTGAATAAATTATGGTATATAAATGTTATGGAATATTGTTGTTCTGTGGAAACGACCAGAAGGATGATTTCAGAGAGGCCTGGAAAGACTTCCAGGAACTGATGCTGAGTGAAGTGAGCAGAACCAGGAGATCATTATATACGGCAACAACAATACTATATGATGATCAATTCTGATGGACATGGATCTCTTCAACAATGAATTGTTTCAAACCAATTCCAATTGTTCAGTGAAGAAAGCCATATACACCCAGAGAGAGGGGTGTGAAATGTGGAGCACAACATACCATTTTCATGCTCTCTATTGATGTTTGCTTGCATCGTGTTTCCTTTTTCTGATTCTTCTTTCTTGTAGATATTATTTTTCTTGCACAACAATGATAAGTGTGGAAATAAGTATACATATATTCGATTTGTCAAGTATTTTAACATAATTAACATATAGTGGATATCCTGCCATCTAGGGGAGAGGTGGGGAGTAGGGGAGGAAATTTGTAACAGAAAGCTTTGTAAGGGTTAATGTTGAAGAATTACCCATACATATGTTTTGCAAATAAAAAGTTTTAATTAAAAAAAAAAAGAAAGAGGCTGTAGTCAAATTCACAGACTTTTGAGGAGTACTAGTTATTGGCAGAACTGAAGTCTAAAGTTTATTCTTCTGTACTTTAGTAGAAAATAGCAAACTGTGCCAGGTTTTCTTCCTTCATTCCTTCGTTCCTTTGTTCCTTCCTTCCTTCGTTCTTTCCTTCCTTTGTTCCTTCCTTCCTTCTTCCTTCCTCCCTTCCTTCCTTCCTTTCTTTCTTCCTTCGATTCTTTCTTTCTTTCTTCTTTCCTCCCTTTCTTCCTTCCTTCCTTCCTTCCTCCCTTCCTTTGTTTATTTGCATCTTTGCTTCTTCTTTCCTTCCTATTTCTTTCTAAGTTCTTTTTTCTTTCTTTCTTTTTTCTTTTCTTCTTCCTTCCTTCACTCCTCCTTCCTTCTCTTTTCCCTTCCTTCCTCCATCATTTCCTCTGTTTCTTTCTTCCTTCATTCCTTCCCCCCCTTTCTTTTTTCTCCCTTTTTTTGCCAAGAAATGACATCATCATTTGATGTCATAGAGTCAAACATGACTGAAGCAGCTGAACAATAACAAATATATATATATATATATGTATTTTACTTATACTTTTACCTCTAAGACAATACTTAGTATTATAACATAAATGATGTGTTTATAGGAAAGGTATAATTAGTTAGATTTTATAAGTACTTTCAATAGCATAAAGTTAAAATATATTTATCTGTTCTGTGATTTTTAGAGTAATAGTGAATTTAGAACTAGAATCAGATTTTTTTTGATGGTGAAAAGTAGAAATTTTCACTTCATAACTGCAATGATATACTATTAATTTTCTTAAGAAATACTGTATTATTTTTGTGATATTTTTGACAAAATATTTCCCTTGTCAGTTCTTATCAGATATCATAATCTTTCCTGGTTAAATTTTTATCTTTCTGCTACTATTGAGCAACTTTCAGTAAACTGTTCCACACTGGCAAATTTTACAGTTACCATGTCCAAAATTTTAAAGCCATGAAGGTTCATATTGAAAAATCCCTTCTAGAAATAGTTATTCCAAGGAATGATTTTTTAAAAAAAACATATTGTTATATTTTCATTATCACCACTTAGAAAACTCATTTAATATATTTATTTGATCTGCTCATTGCAAAGTGGTTGATGCTCATACGCTTTCCATAACATGTATTTTCACACATACTTTTTCCGTCTCTGTCTCTTTATGTTTTTGTCTCTGTCTCCATGTCTGTCTGTCTTTCTGTCTGTCTCTCTCACACACATACACACACACCCTATTTGCTTTTTTTCCCTCCCAGAATGCCTATAAGGAGATTTATATGCTTTTAGTGGGAGCAAAAAAACATTGTATGTTTACATTAAAACCCTTTAAAATATAGTCAAAATGACTAAAAAACAAGACTTGTATCCCTTCCTTTATGAGAGTTATTAACTACAGAAGAGTTCTATGGATTAAAAAATAAAAATAAAAAACCAGCCTGACTTCAAAAAATATTTTTGCAGTCGTACATTTTCCTCAGGTACAATTCTGAGGACCAGATAAGCAATTTTCCTTCTGTTATATGTCCTATTAAATATGTTATCCAAACAGCTAAGTTATGTAAGATTTTCCTATCCTAATCTCCCCAGGCAAATGATTTTCAATTATACCTACCATCTTTAAAGGACTAGTGCATTTGTAAAGCCTCATAATCATTTACAATGCTTGCACTTTGGGCATGCTGCCTGGCTGTATGAAGGTTGATGGAATGCACTGTACTTTCAAAGACAAAGGCTCACTTTGCAAAAGAAAGAGAATATTAAAGGTGAACAAAAATAGAAAATAATGTATTCACCAAGTAACAAGTTATTTTCTTGTACTATACTTAATCTTCAAAATGTCAGGTCTGTGGCTCGAAAGAGAATGATTACAATTCATTTTCTGCTATGAAATATAAACATGCAGAATTAACAGGCAGAGGGACAGTATGGCCTGGTAGAGAAAGGATCAGCTTTGGAGTAAGAAATAACTAGATTGAAATACTCCCTCTGGCACATATTGGATATATTCATAGGCAAATTCTCATTTCCCTGCTAACTTTTTCAGGGTGCAACCAATATACATTAGTGAAAGGAGTTTACACCCTGGCACTTTCCCACATGGATAAAATCACAGAACTGTTAATATGCCATTCAAAATGAAAAAAAAAATAAAAATAAAATAAAGGAAAGGAAAGGAAAAGAAAGCTTAGTACACAGACAAATAGAATTGTACGGTCATTTCTGTGTTTTCTCCTGCTACTATGTTCTCTTCTATGTTTTTCAGGGCTGGCATTCTATTCTTGGAAGATAGATTATATTGCAAGTCAGATTCTTAGGCACTGCTATGTTCCACCCATGTAATCTTGGCCAGGTCACTTCACTTTTCATTTCTTTATTTTCCCTAGTTATAAAATGAAAGAAATAAACTAGATGACTTCCAAGGTTCCTTACAGCTCCCAAGCAAGGATCTCTAAGAAGTTTTTTGAGCCAATGTTAATTAAAAGTCACTATAACTTGTTATTTTATTTTCCCCATCTCTCATCTTTAGTCCTGAAAAATATCTCCACTGCTTGATTTCTTCTCCTAATTTATTTTCTTTTAGAATTATATCCTTTAATTCTCTCTAGGAATAAATATTTTTCATTTCACAAGTCAAACACAAATATATTTTTCATTTTTCTGACTTTATTTTTTTGAATGTAGTTTTATGTTTCAAATTTTGTTTGACCTAAATTTGAAGAAAATTAGTTTAAAGACAGTAGGGTCTTTGAGTTCAATTAAAATAATGTCACTTGACCATGCTATTTATGCAGCATTCTCTTTGTGCTTTGTAGTCTAAATACCTCTAAATTAATAAAGTCTCAGAACCCCATGTTCTGGGAAAGTGAAGAAAAGAAATTTAGATAAAAAAATAGAACTATCAAGTAATTATAAAATAATCTGATACAAATTCTTCATTCTAAAAATAGGATAATTCACTCCTACTTAGTTTGTAACATTACCTGAGACATATAATTCTTTTTTAGGATATACAGAACTAGAACCCCATTCTTTTAACGTGAAGTCTAGTGTATTTTTTGTTTGTTTGTTTGTTTGTTTGTTTTTTGCTGAGGCTATTAAGGTTAAGTGACTACACAGGTAGGGAATGTTAAGTGTCTGAGACCAGATTTGAACTCAGGTCCTCCTGACTTCAGGGCTGGTGCTCTATCCACTGTGCCACCTAACTGCCACCTAGCTGCCCCCTAGTCTAGTGTATTTTCAATTACCCCTTATAATGCAAGTCAAATCAAGAATCATTGACTTAAAGCTTGAAGAATGTTGGAAATCAACTGTTACAAACCCTTCTACACCTTTCCTAAATCCTGTTAACTTATACTTCAGGAAATAGGACTAGAAAGCTTAAGAAACTTGATTATGCTCACAAAAGTGGCAGAACTGATATCTAAACCAAGATCTTCCTGTTTGCAAGGACAAGAATTTTGTCATTATATAATTCTCTACTCCAAATATCTTTTGCTTTGATTTTCTGAATATGGGTTCAGAGGGCCTTGTTTAAAACCCTAGCTCTGTCGTATACTAGATATCTTGGACAACTTAATTAACTTATTTGGATGTCCAATTTCTCATATACAAAATGAGAGTATTTGATTAGATTTCTTCTACAAATCTCTCATTCTATTTTCCTATGATCTTTCCTTCTGTTTTATCCTTTTTCTGTTGTACCTTTATTTATAAGTTAAATATCAGTTGTATCAAAATCTTCAATTTTCTCAGAAATCCAAGTAGCTCAAGAAAAAAGCCCACTTATTTCATAATTACAGCAAATTAAAAAATCAGAATAAAACAATTAAAATAACATTATCTAGAAAATATTTTAAATAAATTTTTTTCTTCTTAAGGAAAGATATCACTTGACCATTCTATTTATATAGCATTCTCTTTGTGTATATCCAGAAGCCTAAATTAGCGCTAAGCTAATAGGGTTTCTTAAATTCCAAGGTCTGGGAAAGTAAAGAAATTTAGATTTTAAAAAGTAGAGCTGTTTAGTAACTAAAATAATCTGATCCAAACTCTTCCCAAGAAAAGAGTAAGGTAGACTTAATTGGTTTCCCCTGAATTTTTAGAACTATGACATGAAGATTATAAATAGCATATAATTTACCAAGAAGAGACAAAATTAGTTGATTTTTTTCTGTCTTGATATTGTTCAGATTTTTTTTTAAATAATTCCTTTTACTCTGCAATGCATTATTGACCTAAGGTATACCATTATGAGATATGGATGTATAAACAAGTAACTAGCTTAAGAGTAAAATGCTGATAAAACAAGTTCAACATATTACTCCATCTTCATAAATAATTAGTAAAAATTCTTTTAAGCAAATAAATTTGAAACACCTACTAGGTACTTAATAACATATAACAGAAGAAATATGAGATGATGTTTACTTTAACGTATCCCTGTTCTCAATCTTATTGGTACATAAATAGCAGTACAACATAGTAAATACCAAAAAAAAAGTTCTAATAGAATTCTGCAAAAGTATAATGAACTCTCTTTATAGATTATAGATATAGATCTATATACATGTATTACAACTAATTTGCTAAATGCATTATTGAAAACTCAGTAGTTTAGGATTAAGGTAGTATGAGAAACTGACTAACAAATTCATTTATTGATTTTTGTCAATTCCTCCAACTTCTAATATTTTGACATTTGATTTCTGGTCTTAATTGGAGTTCCATTAACACAATGGTAATTGGCATTGGTGCTATTACCTGTCTGAGGTCACATAAGGACTGCCACTAGATTATCTTTCAAGGTCTCACTCTGCCCTATTATTATGCAACTCCTCTGAACCCTATGCATTTCTTTATTAACCATTGCAATGTGAGGAGAAAATATCCATTAAAACCTTAACCTCTAACTTTCACCTCATTTTACCATATAATTTGATGATTGATCCTTTATGCCTCTTGAGAGCAGACTGCTTGAGTTTATTAGAAGTTATTAACTTTGTTGAATATTCAGGAAAGTACAAAGGAAAATATAAATAAGTAAGAACAATGTTCACTTCTACCTTTGCCCTGGGGATTTTGCTTCATTAATCACATGAATCTTATCCATAGTCATGAATCTTCAGCATCAAATTTAGAAATAAAAAGAAATAGAGGGTGACTGTAAAAAGTGAAATGACTCTGAGCCAAAATGTGTGTAGCCATCAGAGAGTGTCATTACACCAAATGAAGTGAGCTGCACAGGGGTTCAATGGTTATTTATGCCTAATGGCATCCTAGAGTGCTCATAGTCACAATAGAAACCTCAAGTTTGTCCTTTAGTTTGCCCTCTTGGAGAACATTATGTAAAATAATCAAATGCCTCAGAAGGACGAGTTCTGCCCAGACAACAGAACTGAGATCAATGAATGGAAATTTTTTTGGGGAGAGGAAGGGAAGGCAGATGTTGACTCAGTAGTAATAGGAGACTTCCTTTCCAAAAATATAATTTTCTCTATTGTTAAAATAGCAAGTTTCCTGGTGTTGGAACTATCATTGGAACCCTTCAAAAAGACTTCAGATGTGTACTTGCCAAGGATATAATAGAAAAGATTAAAGGAGTTAAATTAAATGATCCATAAGATCCCTTGTGACTCTGGGATTGCAAGATTCTGAGAATGTGAGCTTTCTTAAATTGTTATAACCATAGAGGTTGCCACATTGAGTACAAACTTAAAAATTCATTTCAAGAAACATTTATGTACTATTTGATTTTGTGTCATATGTGTAGCATAATGACACTCACAGACAAGTTAACAGGCATATTAGTTGTAGCATCATCTTCCAGTTACATTTCTATTAAATTTTTTATTAATACTTTTTATTTGCAAAACATATGTATGGGTAATTCTTCAACATTAATCCTTACAAAGCTTTCTGTTACAAATTTCCCCCCCCTACTCCCCACCACTCCCCTAGATGGCAAGATATCCAATACATGTTAATTATGTTAAAATACTTAAGAAATCGAATATATGTATACTTATTTCCACACATCATTTTTGTGCAGGAGAAATCATATCTACAAGAAAGAATAATCCGATAAAGGAAATACAATACAAGCAAACATCAATAGAGAGCATGAAATGATATGTTGTGGTCCACATTTCACATCCCTCTCTCTGGGTATATATGGCTTCCTTCAGTGAACAATTGGAACTGGTTTGAAGCATTTCATTGTTGAAGAGAGTCATGTCCATCAGAACTGATCCTCTTATAGTATTGTTGCTGCCGTGAAAAATGATCTCCTGGTTCTGCTCACTTAACTCAGCATCAGTTCCTGGAAGTCTCTCCAGGCCTCTCTGAAATCGTCCTGCTGGTCATTTCTCACAGAACAATAATATTCCATAACATTCATATACCATAATTTATTCAGCCACTCTCCAATTGATGGGCATCCATTCAGTTTCCAGTTTCTAGCCACTACAAAAAGGGCTGCCACAAACATTCTTGCACATGTGGGGGCCCTTTCCTTCCTTTAAGATCTCTTTGGGATATAGGCCCAGTAGAAACACTGCTGGGTCAAAGGGTATGAACAGTTTGATAACTTTTTGAGCATAGCTCCAAATTGCTCTCCAGAATGGTTGGATCTGTTCATAGTTCCACCAACAATGTATCAGTGTCCCAGCTTTACCACATCCCTTCCAACAGTCATCGTTATCTTTTCCTGTCATTTTAGCCAATCTGACAGGTGTGTAGTGGTATCTCAGAGTTGTCTTAATTTGCATTTCTCTGATCAATAGTGATTTGGAGCACCTTTTCATATGACTACAAATAGTTTTAATTTCATCATCTGAAAATTGTCTGTTCATATCCTTTAGCCATTTATCAATTGGAGAATGGCTTGAATTCTTATAAATATGAGACAATCCTCTATATATCTTAGAGATGAGACCTTTATCAGAACCCTTAAATGTAAAGATGATTTCCCAATTTATTGCTTCCCTCCTAATCTTGTGTGCATTAGTTTTGTTTGTACAGAAACTTTTTAACTTAATATAATCAAAATTATCTATCTGGTGTTCAATTAGGAGTTCCAGATCTTCTTTGGACATAAATTTATTCCATCTCCACAGGTCTGAGAGGTAAACTATCCTATGTTCCTCTAATTTGCTTATAATGTCGCTCTTTATATCTAGATCATGAACCCATTTAGATCTTATCTTGGTATGTGTGGGTCCAGCCTTAATTTTTTCCACACTAGTTTACAATTTTCCCAGCAGTTTTTGCCAAATTGTGAGTACTTATCCCAAAAGCTGGGGTCTTTGGGTTTATCAAACACTAAATTGCTAACATTATTACCTAGATTTTCCTGATATCCTATCCTATGCCACTGATCGACCACTCTGTTTCTCAGCCAGTACCAAATGGTTTTGATGACCGCTGCTTTATGATACAGTTTTAGATCTGGTACAGCAAGGCCACTTTCATCTGCCTTTTTTTCATTAATTCCCTTGAAATTCTTGACCTTTTGTTCTTCCAAATGAACTTTGCTACTATTTTTTCTAGATCTGTAAAATAATTTCTTGGGAGTTTGATTGGTATGGCATTAAATAAGTAGATTAGTTTGGGTAGTATTGTCATTTTTATTATATTCGCTCGGCCTACCCATGAGCACTTAATGTTTTTTCCAATTAACTAGGTCTGATTTTATTTGTGTGGAAAGTGTTTGGTAAGTTTAGTTCGTATAGTTTCTGACTTTTTCTTGGCAGATAGATTCCCAAATATTTTATGCTATCATCCGTTATTTTGAATGGAATTTCTTTTCGTATCTCTTGCTGCTAAACTTTGTTGGAAATATATAAAAATGCTGATGATTTATGTGGATTTATTTTGAATCCTGCAACTTTGCTAAAGTTGTGAATTGTTTCTAGTAGTTTTTTAGTTGAGTCTCTAGGGTTCTCTAAGTATACCATCATGTCATCTGCAAAGAGTGATAATTTGTTTTTTTCTACATTTCTATTAATATATTATGGGTGGTATCAATTAGAGTTGTGATTTCTTTCACCTTGTAAAGGTAAACATTGGGGAAAAAGTCACATACTTCTGTTCAAAAGTAGGAAGGTAGAATCTCACTTTGTCTCCATTAATGTATGCATGATAAACAAAGAAAGACATTCTGAGTTATATTGTTTCATTACAGGAAATATCTGAACATGATTCCAAACACATTTCAAGGTATAAGTAAATGAGGTTATACATTTATTCACACTGGGAATTTTAAGTTTTGCCTATAAAAAATACAACACTTTTGAGAAACTTTATTGCTTCAGGAACATGAAATAAGACTAGTTTTTCACTTCTTTTATTGACAAAATATTTCCCACATTATAAGAAGAATAATCATCATAATAATAAATGTTTTGAAGCCTCTTTGCTTTGTTCCTTTCAAGATTAAAGGAAGAAAAGATTCAAAATATCACAAACATCTGTTCTACTACTCTATCTTACAATTATAAATTATTTCAAATACATTCAAGTTGTAGCCCAATTGGAAAATATACATATGTGTACATTATATGCTATCGTGTCTAGACCTCTTTTGAGGCATCTCTTTTGCTAAAAAAAAATAAAAATTTCATTAATTATGCATGAAGTCAAAATAACAGTATAAATAAAACCTGAATGATTTTTAAATTATATAATTTCTGTACTTTAAAAATAGTTAAAACTATTGCCTAGATCTCCCAATGATTCCATTTCTACTCTCTCCAGCAAAATGAAATCTTATTCTGAAAACAAACAACAACAAAAAAAAACAATCTGCAAAATTTACCTCTTATTTCAATTTAGACTAATTAGCTATAAACTATTGAAAACAGGGGCTTATAATTGAAATGATGATAGCAGGCTTTTACTAACAATAGTGTGTATAACTTAATGTTGCTTTTTGTAATTAGGGGAATTTGATTCCTAACAGATTGTGGTACCTATGAAACATAATTAATTTAGTAGATATTGCTACTCACAAAAGGAACTCTTTAAGAGCATAAAATACTTGTTTAGAAAGCATTCACACTTAAGGATAAAGAGTATTTAATCTTTAAGGCATCCCTGCTCCAAAAGTAAATGTTACTCTCAGCAAATCTACATTGAAAAGTGATTTTCTGATTGATTACACTCATTTATACATATCTTCCTATTAGTAACTCCATACTTTCTGTGTGATTTAGCATTTTGTGATTTTTAAATTCCTTATATAATATTTATCATTGACATTTCATATTATAAACTCAATTCTGATTTAGCATGTTATAATTTATGGGGTCATAGACCTCTCTATACAAGTGGTATTTATAAAATTTTAATTATAAAATATTTTGTTTAAAATAAATCATTTTATGTACAAGAAGACAGGAGTTACATAAAAGATGTTATACTTCAGTTTTAGTCTGTAGGCTCCAATGAGTCAATAAATCCTTCCACATTTGGCAGAGGAAATTGATATATTTGTGTAAAATGCATCTCTCTTGCCATGTCAGTGCTCCTATTGAAATTATACCAATAACCTATAACATATGTCTCTTATATCCTTTTCTGTTTCCTTATATTGTACATGTCACTTTTTATACATCATATACATATGTACATACATATATATTATTTTGTCCATACATATTAGTATATATATATATATATATATATATACATGGCATATGTGAGCACATGTATATATATGTGCATACATACCTAAAGGCATATCTATTGAAAATATCTGTTTATTTGTGTTTTTTGTTCATTCATAAAGCACTGGGAAATATATAGAGGATTGATCCCAGAGTTGAATTTATGGAAGAGGGTATGGATAAAAGCCTCATAAACTTGAAAAGACACACAAGTTCCTTGGAATTAGGATTGCTTCATTCTTTTTATGTGTATCTTCCAGGACTTCTTATAGTGTGTGAAACATTGTACGTATTTAATAAATGCTTGTTGATTGAGTGATTGCATCTTTGAAGGGATACCTTCATTCATTGTGCCAAAGATTCATTGAAATAATACTTTTTTTAAAAAAGTATTGAGGTAATTTTAAACTTTAGGTTATATGTATGATGAACAAAATATGTAATTGTCATTTAAAATCAAATAGAGTAAAATAGAGCAATTGAATCACATAGCTTTACAATTTTCCTTTAAACATCTGTATAGAATATATCATGCATACAGTTAGAGACCATTTTTTAAAATATCTTAGGACTACTTTCTATTTTATAATTCCATGGTTTCATTTTTATTCATATATAACACTGCCTTCTTTTAATTTTCTATTTGCAATATTTATGTATAATAGCTAAAAATTGGAAAGAGAACAGCTTTAAAACCTCATTAACCAACATCTTATTTCTTTAAAAAAAATTCTATAGAGTGATCATTTACTAACTTAAGTGAAGACCTTTCATCTTTCTTAGAGTACTTTTCTATGACTATTAATTGAGGAAAATTATATTTGCTAAAGTAAGGTAATATGAAATTCAGCCTTGTGAAATTAAAATGGTATGATTTTGAGAAAGTCTGTATGGTCTTTTAAGATCCCTTCCAACTCTAAAATCTAATTTCTTCTTGAGAGTTAAAAATACTAACATTAAAAAAAATCAACTCAATGTAGTGGCTAATTAACTGGCCTTGAAATGAAAAGGATTTTATTAACTCAAGTCCTGTCTTTAATTCATATTAATCCTAAGAAGTCCTCAGACCCATTAGAAAACTCTCTAAGAACACTAATAATAAAATAAGTTGACAATTTACAATGGTACAGGGAAGTTTATATATGAGTTCCATGTACAAATGAAATTTTATATTTGGACCATAAATAAATGTACAAATTAATTCAAATGTACATGGAAGATTTTATCAAATATTTCAGTGGTTATAAAAGGGTAGACATGGTTGTAACAATAGGGAGCCTCATTCTAAAGCATCCTGGGTCCAATTGGTAGTTCCATGGAAGGTGAAATATGTTGATGGCTGTTATCTCAGATTCTATGTGGGTTTCTGAATGAGAGAGTATGAATTTTAATAGCCATCTCAATCTTAGGGTACTAACTGGTGAGTAGAAAGAAAGCAGAGACTGAGTGAGACCAGTCATGTTCTATATAGGATACAAGTGATAAGGAGAGTGTTGTTTAAAGAGCAAAGCATAAATAATAGAAGACAGAGACAGAAAGATGCAGGCAGAGAAATACAGTCACAGAGACACAGAGACAGAGAGGGACAGAGAGAGATAAAGATACACTCGGGGAGAAAGATACAGAGACAGAGACAAAGAAATTCAAAAAGAGATGGGGGGCAGGAAGGAGAAAAATAGGAAGGGAAGGAAAGAGGGAAGGATAGAGACAAAGGAAGAGATAGACATAAAGTGATGCAGAAAGACAAAAAGGAACAGAGTTATGGAGGAAAAAGACAGAGATATGCAGAGAGACAGATGCACAGAAAGGCGGAGAGACAGTCTGACACAGAAAGTGAGAGAGAGAGACATATGCAAAAAGATAGGGAGAGATTGGGAGGAAGGGAGGAAAGAGTAAAGACATGGAGAGAGATATCAGGAGACAAAGAGACAGAAGAGAGAGAAAAGGGTAGATGATTTACATAGTACAATAAATCAGGAATCAGGATGCCTGAATCCCAGACCCTGCCCCAACTACCTTTGTATTCATGAGTTAAATTGAATAAAATTTCATGAAACTGAAAATAAGAATAGTTGGAAAATGTAATCCTACACTGCTTCCTCCAGGGAAAGTACAGAATACTTTTCAGTTACAGAAAATAATCCAAAACTAAAATGATACTTTTATTTAACATTTTATCTAACATTGGTGGTGTTAAAAATAGGGTATTTTTTTTGGTCTGCTTGTCTTGTTATGTTTGTGCCTTTCTTTGTATCATCAGCACTTAATATAGTACCTACCACATAGCAAGTGTTTGGTAAATATATGTTGATTGAAGGACATTTGTTAATGTTTCTATTAAAATTGGAAGGAAAGAGAAGAATGCCACCACACAAATATGTCTTGAAGATGATAGATGTGTAAATGATAGATGGATAGATAAACAAACATTTGTGTGTGGGGAGGGGTGTGTGTGTGTGTGTGTGTGTGTGTGTGTGTGTGTGTGTTTAGTTCAATAAGAGACTAAATGCTTCTTCTTTGGTGCTACATTATAGAAGGAAGAAAAGATTTGAACACTTTTAGATGGGATGATTAGTTGTTTTGTTGTCAATTCACTTTATAAGTTTGTAAAATATAGTAGGTCTAAAGTAGAATTATCTGAACATTTAACTTCTATGATATAAAGGAAATTATAGGTCTAGAATGCCCCTAAATGAGGCAAAGGATCAAAGGATCTTAATGTGAGTCTATTCCACCTGTGTCCTTCCAATTCAGTGCAAATGTTTGGAATATTAAGCAAGTTCTGGAGATAGTTTTTTGTTTTGTTTTGTTTTGTTTGTTTTTTTGTTTTTCCTGGAGGTTTTGATTTTTGCTATTCGCAAACCTCTAGGTGTCTAATTCCCTTTGAGATGATTGTACTCTGCCTAGGCAAACAACTAATCAACCTTTTGGCCCAGCAGCTTTCATTTAGTATTACCTAAATGTCTCTAGCTGTTGACAATGATAAAGAGAGAATGGTTTTGCTTTTTACTTTTTCTGATAATGTTTTTTGTTTTTCTATATGATCTTGCTATTCTTGATGACGTAGATGAAATGATTTTCAGAATGAATTAGGAATTGAATTCAGATTCAGTATTTCTCCCTTCCAAACATAAGCCTCCACCATGCAATATGCCTGTCACATATATGTTTTAGTTGGATATCCCATATGGTAATTTATCATAAGAGGTAACAATGCCTTGTATTATAGAGTCCATAAAAATCATTCATTATTGTAGGTCTGAAAGGTAATGCAAAAAATGAAACCAAATGATGCCAGAACTGTTTTGTCTCTAAAAATTAGGATCCTGAATGATAGGTAAATAACTAGGGAAGCATTACTTTAATGGTCAAAAGTATAGGATATTTCAGAGACTATTTGGTCTCTAAAAAAGATCATCAGAAGATCAAAGGGAATAGCCCTCTAAATTACTGCAATCTGCCCTACTCATTTGAAGTGTGCAGATGATGATAGATCTCAGTGCTCTCTGAGTTAGTGTCTCTAACTCTAAATTTGTAATTTGGGTTGAAGGAATCAAGAGCTGTAATTAGGAATTTTTAACTCAGGATGCAAACATGGCACAATTTACCAAAATGAAATAGTATGAAAGGTGCCCTCTTTGTAAATAGGTGAATAGATCCAGGAACTATAGGCCACTGCTAAAAAGATTATTATGAAGTGGTAGAAAGCTAAGTGTGAAGTAGAAGGATTCCATCCCTATTTGCTAATATACTTCAGCTACTATCAATGTCTTCTAAATAAAGGTCCCTCAGGAAAAGTTTGAATTACCCCATTTTAGTTATAGACATTTGAGTGGTCACCTCACAGGCTTGGCCTTAGAACTAGCTACTCTACTGTTGATAAAAACAAAATACTTTCTTTTGTAATACAGAATGTTTTGGACCATCTACAATGACTACATTTAGTTTGATTATTCATATATGTTATGGAAAGTAAAAGAAATCATTTCAAGCATATAACAAGGGAGGGCACTCTGCCCTTATGTTCATAACTAAGTTTTAACTCTTTGTATTAACCTTCAGCTGATATAACTTGCATGCCAAATACCAAGAATTCTATAATGAAATTAGAGGTCCACTCACTTACGTGGTCAGTGCCTTATAGGGACTAACTACATTCTTCCTACATATAGGAGACACTGATGAATAATGGGAAAGCAAGTATGAATTAAGTATGGAGAACCAATATTTACTTCTTTCTCAGAGCCAGGTTAGAAGAGAATTTGACCAGAAAAGCAGAGTCACCTACAGGAAAAACATTGTGGATTATTTGGCTGGTCCTAAAATTGGTCTAAAGCCACAAAACCAGAAAATGTTAGAATCAGGACTAAAACTTAGGTCTCCTGATTCCTGCACATTCTACTGTATCCCACTGGATGATTCCTCTGAGGGAAAAAACATATGACAACAGTGCTTGATTTAGAATTTGCAGGCTATATAATTTCTTCTGAATTATGTGTTCTCTTTATAAAATCTTCCAAGTGAGAGATGAAATAAGAAGTCCCCTAGGATTCTTAGTAGCTTCTGCATTCCATGTATCTATTGAGTTGCTCATCTTTAAAGTTATATTTTTATTGCTGTTTTGTGTAGTGTAAAAAAGAATACACTTTTTTATTCCTGTCATTAAACCTTGCAATATTTATTTTACTGGTTCCTCTTTGCATATGTTGGTTTCATTCTATTTAAAAAGAAAAAAAATTCCAAAAAGTCAATTTTTCTTCTCATTTTTGTTTGACATTTCCACCAAACTTTTTGATCACATATTTGGTAGTATCTGAACCTTCATTTTTATAAAATATTTGATTATTATAAACAATCATGTAAAATTATGAGCTTCCTATATACCAGACACATTCTTAGGGGCAATGAGAATAGGAGGAAAGTATGGAAATCCTGTCCTGAAGTATATCAATCTCTACAGAAAAAAATGGCAGTATTTATGTTGTATTTAAATAAATCTATTGATAAGCTGTCAAAAATAGAAATGGACAAGTATTTGATGCAAAGGCTGGAAAAAAGGGAAGAGCTGCTTTTGTATATGCTGTATATACTTATAGCCTACTACAAATAAAGCAGAAAAAATATCTAGCTTCAATTCACTCATAGAAATATAACCTGTATTATCAATTTTTATTTAAGTTTGGTGTTATCCAGATTTCTTTTAAATGTGCATTCACATTATAAAGGGAATGCCAGCTCAATTGTTTTATTCATTTAGCACTAATCTAATAATATCCACCCAACTATTCAGCACTTACTTCACTACACAGTTACCCTTCTCTATCCACTATATTTGGAGCAACTCAAGTATCTTAGAAAAAAATGAAAGGGTATTCACTACTTGAATCAGTCTAATTTCCCCTTTTTAGTTCCACTACAAAAATTCTAATATAGGATTTGTCTTTAGGCCTGTTTTAGAGCAATTGCTAACTTTCCTGACCTTAGTTTTTTATTTCCTCCAATTTATTTTCAATATCAGAGTAATAGCCTAAAAAATGTATATTGCTGTCCTTATTGCACACTCTATATAAACTCAAAATTTCACACTTTGACCTTCTACAATCTGGTTTCATTTCTATCATAAATCATTCATCACTATATATAAGTAGGCTCAATCTCCTCAACCCTCCTATTCTAATACCATGTGTTCATAAATATTTTCTTAATTTTGCTAGTGTTTCCCCCCTCTACTGTAATGTTTTTATTACTCTAACAAAATTTGATGTATTTAAGTCTAGAAGATGTAATTATAACTAATTATAGAGAAAACAATGTCTATATGTGCAAATATTGTATTTTTATGTTGATATTTAAAATAATTTGAGATATCCATTTTTTCATCAAAGGGTTTTCTACAAAATAGTATTCATTCTAATAATAGTACAATGCAATCTAATCTGTAAACATTTATTAAGCATTTGTAATATGCAAGGCAATTGGCTGGTCATTACAGACAGACAAAATGAAAAATAGGTCTTTCACTCAAAGAGCCTACTACTTAGGGATGATTTTTTAAGGAATATATTTTTTTCCTTTCTCTTTTGTTTCCTGGGGAAATTCGTTTATGCCCACCTTATCATATAAAAATCAGAAATGTGGAAGAAAAATTGGGAGATCTTAAATGAGAAGCATAAGGGAAAACAGAATAAATATACAAATACTGAAGGAGCTGCATGGCATCTAGTCACATGACTTGTAGTTAAGAATGCTGGGAGGTTTCATATAATATCTTTTTCACTTAAATATTTCACAATAATTCTGAATCTGCAAGTTAGCAGATATGTTTCTAGCATGTAAAATAAACATCTCTGCCATTAGGATAATTACCCATTTTCAGCATATAAAAACCACTATAAGCATGTAAATTAATTGTATGCTATTATTTTCCTTTAAAATTTCTTTAAGAAAAAGTTTAAAGAAATTTCCACATTGAATACTACCAGTGTTCAGGAATCTATTTAATGGACTATATTTCTCATCTTATCTCTAAAGTCTATATACATCAGACTTACTTTATCAGATAATTTAGTTAATCAGACTCAAAGAACTTATATTGATGTCACTAAATTTATGATTTTTAACATATTAGTTATTTCAAGTCAGATTTTTAATCTACTAAAGCCACTACTTTAAAAAAAATTCAGAGTAATTAATAAAAGCTGTTGAAACTAGAAAAGGATATTTTTATTGAGAGACATAATAATTGTGTTTATACTTCCTGCTCTACCCATAATTCCATTGTTTCCCATGTTTAAATGTTCATAGTGAGTCATCAGATTTTGTACTATATGGTATTGTCAATATGGCTGCAATAGATATTTTCTCAGTGAGAAGTAACTTGCAGACTAATCAAAGAATTATGGCAACCTTAAGAGGTTATTTAGTTCATTTGTTTTTGCTTTCCTTCTTCATCACAATAAATTCATACTTTAAGTCAGATGAGAATTAATCCTATTTCTAAAAAACCTCCTAGAAAAAGAAATTGTACCTCTTAACAATATATTCCAGTGTTTGGTATCCCTGATTTCCTCAATTTGGCCCAACTCTCTTAAGATACAGTTTAAATCAATGCAGAATAGTCTATTTTTAACAGAACTGCAGAATTATATATAATACTAATGATATACTCCCTACACAATTGAAGATCATCATTTAGTTGAAATTCATTTCTTGGTTTTTATCATACTTTATTATTTTTACCTGTCTTTAAAAAATTAACACTTTCCTTTTTTTCTTTTTTCCCGTAAAACCAGATTATATTCCTCAGATACATTTATGTTTTTATTTAAAATGAAGATTATTAATCCTCACTTGCTCCTCCAGAATTATATTGGTCAAGAAAGAAGACACAAATCTCCAAATAACCCAAGAAAAATAAAGTTTAAAAAGTAAATACAAAATGAAGGTTATTATTAAAGATATAAATAAAATAGTCTTTTGTAAGTGCTGAGTTAATGAAGGAATGGTTACTACAATCTAGCATAGATTACTTAAGAACAAGTCATACTCATCTAGTTTACATTATGAAATAGGGTTATTAGACTAGGATCAGAAATTTATCATTGAAATAGTCCTTGATTATTACCCATAAAATCAATTCTCAGTTTTATTTATGTATTTATTCATCCATCCATTTATTTATTTGTTTGTTTATTTATTTTTGCTTATAACATAGTGTTATTTACTCTAAGGAAGTCCACTTAAGGAAAGTTGGTCAGGTGTATACAATTGTAAATGTAAGTTCCTTATCACTTGTGGCACATCTAATGTCAAATTTGTGGTAGAACCTTTGAAACTTACTTATCTAATTCAAATCCTTTATCTTTAGTTGATAAAGCTAAAATCCATAAAGCGTAAATTATATTACCAAGGTCACTCAGGAAGTACATAGCAAAGTTATGATTTAAGTTGAAATCTTTTGACTTCAAATAAAATTATCTCTTTATACTCTAGAGCAAGGGGTCTTACGCATTTGCTATCATGTACCATTTTTCAAGTATATTGAAAATACAAAGAAATCAAATTCTATGAAAATAATTATTAACATATTCTAAGATCACAGACCTCATTAAAATCAGACTCAGGCCAGCAAAATTTCTTAGGATAGACTTGTGTATAAGATGGATATAAAGTAAATCAGTATTTTTTAAGTTTGAAACTAGAAAGCTGACTAGAAACAACTATTGAGAAATGGTGTTCACTTGATATGAAGACTCAAAGAGAGTGTCCCAAGATTCTGTCCTTGACCATGTCCTTCTCAACACTTTTTATCACTGCATTCAATGAAATCATGGATATATGCATTTAGGTTTATTGATGACCTGAAACTAAAAGAGACAAGTAATATTTTAGAAGTGTTGTCAAAATCAAATAGAAAGATAGGCTACAAAGTCATGCTTATGCCTTTAGGCATATATTGACATTAAAAAATTCTATGTATTGCCATTATATTTATTTTTATTTACTTTGTTATATTTTTATTTACTTTGTTAAATGTTTCTCAGTGACCTTTGATCTGGTTTAATTTATTTATTTATTTATTTATTTATTTTTTAATAAAGCTTTTTATTTGCAAAACATATGAGTGACCTTTCAACATTGACCTTTGCAAAAAAACTTTTTTTTTCCCAAGCTTTTCCTT
>JAJPUD010004006.1:50320-105511 GCA_023553655.1 Myrmecobius fasciatus
TTCCTCTTCTGTTAATCTGGGCAATCTATATTTTTGTAGATATTCCTCCATTTCACTTAGGTTATCAAATTTATTGGCATACAGTTGGGCAAAGTAACTCCTGATTATTGCTCTAATTTCCTCTTCATTGGTGGAAAGTTCTCCCTTTTCATTTTTGAGACTAACAATTTGATTTTCCTCTTTCCTTTTTCTAATTAAATTAACTAGAGGTTTATCTATTTTGTTGGTTTTTTCATAAAACCAACTTTTAGTTTTATTTATTAATTCAATAGTTTTTTTTTACTTTCAATTTTACTAATCTCTCCTTTTATTTTTAGGATTTCAAGTTTGGTATTTGATTGGGGGTTTTTAATTTGTTCTTTCTCTAGCTTTTTTAGTTGCAAGTCCAATTCATTGATTTTCTTTTTTTTTATTTTATGCAAATAAGCATCTAGAGATATAAAATTTCCCCTTATTACCGCTTTGGCTGTATCCCACAAATTTTGGTATGTGGTCTCATTATTGTCATTCTCTTGAATGAAATTAGTAATTGTGTCTGTAATTTGCTGTTTCACCCATTCATTCTTTAGGATAAAATCATTTAGTTTCCAATTGGTTTTTGGTCTATTTTCTCCTGGCCTTATATTGCATGTGATTTTTATTCCGTCATGATCTGAAAAAAATGCATTTATTATTTCTGCCTTCCTGCATTTGATTTTGAGGTTTTTGTGTCCTAGCACATGGTCAATTTTTGTATAAGTTCCATGGACTGCTGAGAAAAAAGTAAACTCCTTTCTGTCTCCATTTAATTTCCTGATCTGGTTTAATTTATACCTGAAAATGTCATGCATCACATGTTCTAGAAGAAAGAATACAAATCCAAAAGGATATCAGTAGAATAGAATGATAACCAAGTATAAGAATTCATCATTTTTTAAAATTCCTTATATATTTTTTCATTTCTATACTTCTGAATATAAACGCTATTCTTTCTCTACCAGAAATTCACCTTTTATAAGAAGACAAATAGATAAATAGAAGGAAAAGCTATATACAGTAATACCAAGCAACATGTCAACCAAATCTGATGTTATCCATAATGTTCTATACCCATAGTCCCAAATCTGAGAAAGAGAGAGGGAGGAAGGAAGGAAGGAAGAAAGAAAGGAAGGAAAGAATATTAAGAAAGAATAGAGATACATTTCTTTTATTTATTTTTTGTTATCTTTTTTTAATTAAAGCTTTTTATTTACAATACATATGCATAGGTAATTTTTCAACATTGTCCCTTGTAAAACTTTCTGTTCCAAATTTTTCCCTTCTTCCTCCCACCCTCTTTCCTAGATGACAGGTAGTCCAATACATGCTAAATATATTAAACTATATGATAAATCCAATATATGTATACAAATTTATACAGTTACCTTGCTGCACATGGAAAATCAGATCTAGAAAGGAAAAAAAAAACCTGAGAAGGAAAACAAAATGTAAGCAAACATCAACAGAAAGCATGAAAATGCTATGTTGTGGTCCACATTCAGCTCCCACAGGCCTCTCTCTGGGTATAGATGACTCTCCTCATTACTGAACAATTGGAACTGGTTTAAATCATCTCATTGTTGAAGAGAGCCATGTCCATCAAAATTGGATACACATAGCTTTTAAAAGTATAGACATAATCATTTCACATATTTCTGTTTTGATAATTTCAATTTAATTGTGTTTTCCATTTATACATGTGTAGTCATGTATATTTTTCCTGCTTCTGTTTACTTCACTTTATATTATCCCACATATCTTTCCATGATTCTCTATATTTATCCTATTCAGAATTTCTTATAATACTATAATAGTACATTATATTCACACAACATATTTTTTAGTTGTTAACTTGTTGGGAAACAGCTTCACTTTTTCCTATTCTTTGTTATTACATCTTCTGTTTCTACAGATATTTTAGTGAATATCAGAACTTTCTTTTAAACACTGACCTCCTTGATATATATAGTATTAACAGCAGTATCTCTGAGTAAAAGGTTTATAAATGTATTATTGTCACTTTCTTAGAATAATTTCAAATTGCCTTTTAGAATGTTTATATGCATATAAAACTTCAAAAATGTTTTCATAATCTACAACCTTTCCTCAATTCTAGTCATCTTTGTGAATTTTCTTTTAATTTTCATTTAATTATTCTTAATAATTTAGGGAAATAATTCATATACTTGCTTATTATTTAAATTTTTATTTGAAAATATTTTGTCATATTTTGTACTTCTTATTGATTTGAGACTACCTTTTGGTCTTCCACATATATCTTGAATTAACTAGATAGATAGATAAATGGATGGATGGGTAGATGGATAGATGCATGGATAAATTACAAATATATACACATACTACATACACGAACACTTAGAGACATATATAGACTTTTTTCTTCAGTGAATTACATTAGTTGCATCACAGAAATTCTATTATGTTTTTTTCATAATTGTTGTTCTTGCTCATTATTATTGTTTCTATTGTCCAGTGATCATTCAACTTGCTAATAAATCTGTCTCCACTTTGATCTATATCTTTTGCATATTCTTTTTGTGTTGACATGTATATATATATATATATATATGTATTTATGCATTTATAATTCTATTCTTTTTTCTATTCAATAGACACTATCCCCTGTCAGCTCTGAAATTTCAAGCAATTTGCTCAGTCTTATGTTTTCCTTTTTGTTTATTTTATATTTGGCCAGCTTTGAGAAACGAATCATAATATCTCTTACTATTATTGTGTTACATGTATTTCATTTTACAATTCAGTTAGCATTTTCTTTAGGAAATTAGATATTAAACTTATTTTGATGCTTGTTCATTGTTTATAATTCTTTTGAGAATGATATGATTTCATTGTTTTTATTGATATTGAGAATTATTATTGTTTATTATTATTATATTACTATTATTGTTTTAGAATTGTTTAATTCCTAACAAATTTTATTCCTGCCTCTAATTTCGATTCTCCATTTCTTTGCTTTTTATATATGCTTATTTTCAACACTTTTAGTTTTTATAATAATTTTGTCATCACTTTTGTCATAGAATTGTTTAATTCATTTCCTTTTAAAGTTATGAATGTCAGGCTTCCTTTGCTTCCTTTAGAATTTTTTTAACTCACCTTTATCTTTCATCAGTATTTTCCCCCTACAATTAATTTAACTTAAGCTACTTTGATGCTAACTAATTTCTAAAGGCCTGTCCTCCACACTTTGCTCCAATTTGTCTTTTCTTTTCCTATTTGATTATGTTTAAACTCTTTTTTTCTTTAATTTTAATTAATTTTCCCTTCCTTTTGTGTCCATTTTCATTCCCACTCAGTTATATGATTAATTAAAAATCTTGACTCTGTTCTTATCCAACTATATATATCTCTTATCTTTTTTCTTTAAAAAGTTCTTTCTTTTGTTCTCTTTATAATTATTCTTCCAGAGCATTTTGATATTTATTTTCTGATTCATGGTCTGTACATTTGTTTCCTGCTATACTTTCTCATAAGGTTATAATTTCCATAATATTATTTTAATTATCCTGCTTTATCTTACATGTTTTCTGCTATGCTTCACTCAAATAAATATGTATATATATGCATATGTATGTGTATATATGTATATATACACATACATGTGTATACCTGTGTATATGTGCATGTGTACATGTATGTGTATATATACATATACATGTATGTGTGTGTATATATATATATATATATGTACATTTTTCCCCCTTGAGCAAAGAAGCAAATCAATATCTCAGAAAAAAAAGTCCTTTCAAAAAGTCCAATCAAGTCTCTCATCTTTCATTGTAATCATATATGTGTGTGTTTATGGAAGCTCGCTTCAGTGGGATTACTCCAAATGCTCCTATTGTTTGGAATCTTTGCATATTGAAAACTTCTATTTATTTTTATGTATTCTAGAAAAATATCAATTGTTTCTCATTGATTTTTCATCATTTAATTTTTTAAAATGTCGTCTTAATTTCAAATTTCTCTATTACCCATCAATGATTAAGATACCATTTGTAGAATATGTTATTCTGAGTTGCAGATTAAATTCCTCTGCAGTTAGAATGTGTTATTCTATTCACTTTTATAATATATTATTACTATGCAATGACTTGCTATTCAAATTTTCTTTTTGCTTTCTTTTGGCTCCTTTACTTGTAAATAATTGTTTGCTAGTGACATTGTTAAATTTAATCATTACACTTCCCAGAGGTTTAAGTATAGTTTGTTGACTGATTATTTCACTTTGTTTTTTACTAGAAACACCAACTAGATTTTCTCCATGATAGCTTAGTGTGTAACTAAAAACCATTCTGCTTATTTTTCTTTTATTATTCTCTGCATTCTGAAAAAAAACTTTTTTTTAATTTGGTATGTTCTATGATATGCACATCCTTAAATTACCTCTCTGTATTCTACCTACAAGGTCAATTGCTTTGTCACTTATACAATTAATGCATTTTAAAAAATGTTGTTGCCTTCGATTTTCCTTGACAAATTTCCTTTCACTTCAATATTTTTTTCTGTTCTAAATATTTTATTGCTTTTGGGACAATCATTATGAATTATTCTTTTTTGCTAATATGTTAATTCTATGTATTTTTAAATGCCAATTAAAATGAACCTATATTCATCTCTAATTTTTTCAATTTTGGATTTAGGGTGGATTTTTTTTTTAAACATTCTGGAATTTATTGTTTTCCATGAACTGAGTGAATTTCTTATGGTTTTATTTTTATTTTTTGCCAGTCTCTGCCATGCAATTTTCTTGTTATTTTTAAAAGTGAAACCATTGCATTATCTTTAAGATTTTAATTGTTCATTCATCTGGTTTTAAGATTTTCTCTATCATTTTCTGGAATTTTATAAAGATTTTCTTCTTGATATCTTTGATATTCAACTTTTTTCCCCCTCAACATTTACTTTGTAGCTGTTTTCATTTGGCTCAAAAGCTCATCAGATACAAGATTTCAAGATTGTTTCACATTATGGGACCCAGTTCATTGAAATATATATATATATATATGATAGGACTAGACCCATCCAAGTTTTTAGTTCCCTTTACTTCAGGTTTAAAATGAGCAATAATATGTGTCCTTTCCCCAGTTTCTTCCTTTAGTTTCCCTTTTTTTTTCAAGGAGCTCATTAGCTAGAATATGATACTTTTTGTAGGTATGTGGAGTAAAAGAAGTGTCTAATCAAAGGCACTCTTGTCTGTGGGAGTCCTATTGCACTATAAGCCAAACAAAAAAAAAATCACAGTGCTTTTAACCTACCTAACTCATGGTCACCTCCTTCTTTCCTTTATATGGCAGGGTAGAATAAACACATTTCAATGCATCAACACAATCAACTTCATATTTCTTATGGGGTAAGAAAAAGATAACAGAGTAATGTGTGGATAGAATCACTCCTTATCTTATTCAATGATTCATACATGAGATGGAGAAAATGTCACTTTCTACATCATATTCAGTTTCAGTGTTTTCCAATACAATAGCTTTGTAAACAGTTCCTTCCATATGCAATGGCAAATATTTAAAATTAAGATGTTTCTGGTGAAAGCTATAGTAGCTGACTGTGAAGCAAAAGTTCTTCTTACATCTAATTGAACCTATGTGCACATCACATCTTGCAAGTCCCCATTAAAATTATGTCTTAGCTAATCAATTTAACTTATATAAGGTGTTATTGTGGAAAGAGCAATAGATAGAGAAAGAGAAAAATAAAAAAAATATATGATTTCTATTTCCAAATTTACTTGTTGATCAGATTATAAACATGAATTTTTGGAATCTGCCATCATTTTTTTTACCAGCATAACCTACCTAAAATTTCCCTCAAAAAGAAGTTTCTACTTATTTTTTGTGAGCTTGTGCAAGATATTTCTCTACTTTGCATCTGAATTTTCTCATCTTTAAAGTGCAGAAGTAAAAGTTATAAGATCTTGGAAGGTTTTTCAGCTCCAAATTAATAAGTCTATGATCTGTGGTCTTAATGGAAAAGTTATAAAGTTGACTGGATGAATTTTTCTAAATAAAAAAAGTTATTCCTCATTTATATGCATTCAAGTTTAATTTATACTATATTTTCATCTTATTGATGAAATGTATTTACAGCACATGGAATCAACTCTGGGAGGATGGATATGTTTGGACTATGTTTTCTTTTCACAAACATATCTTCAAATGTCCAGAAATATATTATTCATTCTTATCACCCCTGAATTTCAAATACATATATGAAACCATCTAGTAAACTTCTTTAATTTTGCATGCATTCTAGCACATTAAGAAGTAAAAGCACTATTTACTGACTTAATTCCTTTCTGTTAGCCTATTCATAGAAGTACATTATGAAGAAATATAATTTCCAAACATATATAGACTGAAAAGAGTACCCTCTTTTGCCTTAATCATTGTAATGTCAGTAAATCAAAATAATTTAGAGTGTTGCTGCTGTTGAGAAATCCCATTGCAGTAGACTGGATTAGTGGCTGGGCAAGTACAGCACAGATAATGTTGTAGGCATTTGAAATAGACTTCCTTTCTTTACCTTTGCAAATTAATAATTTTCAGGTGTCGACTTTTTAATTTCCTGTACAGTTTCATTTTAGTATTTTGCAGCAATATTCTTTCATAATTTTTCTCATATCTTTCCCCACAATATGACCCTCATGTTTGTCTTTTAAGTATGAGGTTAATGTCACTTGCCTCAGTCTTTAATTATGTTGGGAGTCATTGTCTTTTATTGCATGATTTATTTCCCCTTTATTTAGTGAGACAGTTAGTTGAGGCAGTTAAAGTGGAAAGGACTTGCTACAGAATGGACCTTGTCATTTTAATCTCTCTAAGAATAGTTTTATGATCTGCTATTTCATTTGTTGTTAGCTCTAGTAAGTCTCATTTTATGTTTACCAAGGCTTTTCTCATCTCTCATTTTATGAAATATGATCAATAATACACCAGCATTCATTTCTTACTTTTCATTCAAATACTTCTCCTGCTTTTCTTGTCCTTCTCTGAATGATTTTTCTTTTCTACTTTCTAAAATAAATAACTTTGCTTAGAATTTTGCTACATCAGGAAATATCCACGTCAAAGAGATTTAAGGAGACTTTTCCATACTTTCCTTCTCTCTTAGTTGTTTGTGGTGTTTTTCTTAGGTGAAATATTGTCATACAGGTAATTAGATAAGTACTTTTCCTTTTCCTTTTTTTATTCTTTCTTCTTCATGTCTTTAGACTAAAATTATTTGGCTTTATTGGTTGCTTAGATTATTAACATATAAATTTTTGGAATCTATCATATTTTACCAGGATAGCCTACCTAAAATTTCCCTGAGAAGTAACATTCTTATTACAGCTACAATCTCTACCATAAAAACAAAATTCATTGAGTTGTATCATTCACATTATTTCCCATGTCTATTATAGACATGACTGCTTTGTTTTGTCATTTCTTATTCAAATACACCATACTTTTGAGACTGGTAGTTATTATCAGTATCATTAGCATATACATGTGACACATGCCTGTGAAAAATAAGCTTTCCTGTTGTGATTTTTATGGAGTCTATGCCTTTTGAGATCATTAAATATTACTTTCTTTAAGAATTATAGTTGTGCATTTAAGAATTGGAAGATAACTTAAAGAATGTTTGGGTAGCATTTTTATTTTAGATCGAGTTTTATTATGTTTTAAAATAAATTCTACAACCTACTAATCTGAAATTTAGACTACATGCTCTATAATGAAAATAAAATGAATATTCAGTGTTGTATTTAATAAGTTTTAGAAGTCAATTACTATATGTATACTCCTTTATACAACTCTTTATTCCATTAGTGAGCATACTATAATAAGAAAAAATGAAGGTTATATGAAAAATATAATAAAATTCAACCTATGCCATTTGGGTTATTCACTTAGAGAAAAACATTGGTATACTTTGTGTCTTGATAAAAGGCATGTGATACTTAATTTACTATTGTGGAAATCATAAGTAAATGGACATTAAAATATTTCTTGTTTTCTAATTTTTCTAATGAAATAAGTGAAGATGAAAAACAATTGGAATTTAATCTGAATAATAAAAATATACCTCTAGATATTTACATGCAGATCATTAGCAGCTGTTATTGCTTTCTATTAGTATTTAGTGAGACATATGACTACAGTTTCAATTTCTTCATCTGAAAATTTTCTGTTCATATCCTTTGACCATTTATCAATTGGAGAATAGCTTGAATTCTTATAAATTTGAGTCAATTCTCTATATATTTTAAAAATGAGGCCTTTATCAGAACCTTTGAATGTAAAAATGTTTTCCCAGTTTATTGCTTCCTTTCTAATCTTGTCTGCATTAGGTTTGTTTGTACAAAAACTTTTTTAATTTAATATAACCAAAATTATCTATTTTGTAATCAGTAATAATCTCTAGTTCTTTGGTCATAAATTCCTTCTTCCTCCACAGATCTGAGAGGTAAACTATCATTTTTTATGTCTAGATCATGAACCCATTTTGACCTTATATTAGTATACAGTGTTAGGTGTGGGACAATGCCTAGTTTCTGCCATACTAGTTTCCAATTTTCCCAGAAGATTTTTGTCAAATAGTGAGTTCTTATCCCAAAAGCTGGGGTCTTTGGGTTTGTCAAACACTAAACTATTATAGTCAATTATTATTTTGTACTATGAACCTAACCTATTCCATCATCAACTACTCTTGTTTCTTAGCCAGTACCAAATTGTTTTGATGACTGCTGGTTTATTATATAGCTTTATATCTGGTACAGCTAGGCCACCTTCATATGCTTTGCTTTTGTTTGTTTTTTTTTAATTTACTTGAAATTCTTGATGTTTTATAGTTCTAGATGAATTTTGTTGTTATTTTTTCTAGGTCAGTAAATAGTTTCTTGGGAGTTTAATTGGTATATCACTAAATAAATACATTAATTTAGGTAGTGTTGTCATCTTTATTATATTAGCTGAACCTATCCAAGAGCACTTGATATTTTTCCAATTGTTTAGATCTGACTTTATTTGTGTGGAAAGTGTTTTGTAGTTTTGCTTATATAGTTCCTGATTTTCCCCTGGCAGATAGACTCCCAAATATTTCATACTATCGACAGAGATTTTAAATTGAATTTCTCTTTGTATCTCTTGCTGTTGAATTTTGTTAGTGATATATAAAAATGATGTTGATTTATGTGGATTAATTTTGTATCCTGCAACTTTGCTAAAGTTGTGAATTATTTCTAATATTTTTAGTTGATTCTCTAGGGTACTCTAGATATACCATGATATCATCTGCAAAGAGTGATAATTTGGTTTCTTCATTACCTACTCTAATTCCTTTCATCTCCTTTTTCTTCTCTTATTGCCAAAGTTGGCATTTCTAATACAATATTGAATAGTAATAGTGATAGTGGACAACCTTGTTTCACTGCTGATCTTATTGGAAATGGTTCTAGTTTATCACCATTACATATTGATGGTTTTAAATAGATGCTACTGACTATTTTAAGGAAAAGTCCATTTATTCCTATATTCTCTAGTGTTTTTAATAGGAATGGATATTGGATTTTATCAAATGATTTTTTTCTGCATCTATTGAGATAACCATTTTTTGTTAATTTGGTTATTGATATAGTTAATTATGCTAATAGTTTTCCTAATATTGAAACATCCCTGCATTCCTGGTATAAATCTTACTTGGGAATGGTATATTATCCTGGGGATAATTTTCTGCAATCTTTTTGCTAATACTTTATTTAAGATTTTTTCATCAATATTCATTAGGGAGATTGGTCTATAATGTTCTTTCTCTGTTTTCATCTTACCTGATTTAGGTATCAGTATCATGTCTGTGTGATAACAGAAATTTGGTAAGAGTCCTTCATTCCCTAATTTTTCAAATAGTTTATATAGTACTAGAGCTAATTGTTCTTTAAATGTTTGGTAGAATTAAAAAGTAAATCCATCTAGTTCTGGGGATTTTTTCTTAGGGAGTTGATTAATAGTTTGTTCTATTTCTTTTTTCTAAAGTGGGACTATTTAGGTAATTTATTTCTTCTTCTGTTAATCTGGTCAATCTATATTTTTGTAGGTATTCCTCCATTTCACATAGGTTATCAAATTTATTGGCATTAAGTTGGGCAAAGTAGCTCCTAATTATTGCTGTAGTTTCCTCTTCATTAGTGGAAAGTTCTCCCTTTTCATTTTTGAGACTAGCAATTTTATTTTCCTCTTTCCTTTTTCTAATCAAATTAACTAAGGGATTATCTATTTTGTTGTTTTTTCATAAAACTAAATTTTAGGTTTATTTATTAATTCAATAGTTTTTTTTTTTACTTTCAATTTTATCCATTTTTATTAATCGCTGATTTTTAGTGTATTATTTCCTTCAGTTACTTATTTTAGCTCCTTTTGCAATTGGCTAATTAAATTTTTTGTGTTCATTGAATTCTTTTTCCATTTTTCCCATTCTTTCTTGCAGTGATCTCATTTCATTTCCCCATTTTTCTTCTAACTCTCTTTTAAGATTCTTTATGCAATCTTCAAAAAAAGCCTTGTGAAATGGGGACCAGCTCATGTCTCACTTTGGGGCTTCTTCTGGAGTTGCTTTGCCTTTAGGAACCTCAGGATTTTAGGTCTGTTCTTCTCTCTCTCCAGAAAAGCTATCTATGTTGAGAGATTTTTTTGTTTGTTTTTTATTTATTTTTTTAAGGCTTGAAGTGTGTTCAATGCAAAGGAGCGAAAGTTGCTTTAATTTCCCAGAGGCAGTTCTGTTGATTGATTCCAGTGCTGGGTAATGGCAGGTAGCTCTGGTGTTCTTCTGGGACTCATGGTTTACAATCTGTCTTTTACACAAAGCAAATCTGCCAAACCACCTGCTTGCAACCAGGACAGAGTGGCCTAAGAGGCTTACAGAAGCTTCCTAGGTGAGTGGAAGCTACAATGCTCTGACTCTCCACTCTAGCTTTCTGACCAGGTCTTCCTCTGCTGTGGTCTGGGCTTGGCAGACTGTCCCCCTGCCCGATTGAAACAAACCTGTTCTGATGTTCTTCCATGTTATCTTCTTCTAGAAATGTGTTGTACTCCAAGTATTTGTGGATTCCTTAACTTCAAAACCAGTTTAGAGGCTTAATCTGCTGTTGGTTTGAGAGAAAGTTAGAGGAGGTTACAGAGTCATGTCTTCTCTCCCGCATCTTGGCTTTACCAGCTCTCTAGTATTTTTAATAGGAATGGATATTGTATTTTCTCAATAGCTTTTTCTGCATCTATTGAAATAATCACAAAATTTCTGTTGGTTTTGTCACTAACATGGTTCATTATGCTAATAGTTTCCTGATATTGAACCAGCCCTGCATTCCTGGTATAATTCCTATTTGGTCATAGTTTATTATCCCGCTGGTAACTTGCTATAATCTCTTTGCTGATATTGTTTAAAATTTTATATATCAATTTTCAGTAGGGAGATTGTTCTATAATTTTCTTTCTCTGTTTGGTCTTTTCTTGATCAGGTATCAGTGCCATATTTGTCTCAGAGAAGGAATTTGGAACTACTTCTTTTCCCATTTTTTCAAATAGTTTACATAGTACTGGAATTAAATGTTTGATAGATTTCACTTGTGAATCCATCTGGTCTTGGAGATTTTTTCATAGGGACTCCACTAATGACTTGTTCAATTTCATTTTCTAAAATGAGAAAATTTGAGTAATATAGTTCCTCTTCTGTTAACCTGATAATTTATATTTTCTTTTTTTCTCATCAAATTAATCAAAGACTTATCTGTTTTATTGTTTCTTTCATAAATCCAACTCAGCTTTATTTATTAGGTTAATAATTTTCTTAGTTTCTATGTTATTAATCTCTCCTTTGAGTTTCAGAATTTCTAATTTGGTACTTAATTAGGAGTTTTTAATTTGTTCTTTTTCTGGCCTTTTTATCTGAATGCCCAATTCATTGATCTTCTCTTTTTCTATTTTATTCATGTAGTGATTTAGAGATATAAAATTTCCCCTAAGAACTGATTTACCTGTGTCTCCAGAGGTCTGCCATATCTAAGCTTTCTAGGATCCAAATTAACCTGTCTAATTTCTTTCTTGTTTATTTTGTGGTTAGATTTGTCAGATTCTAGAGGGGAATGTTGAAGTCCCCCACTAGAGTAATTTTGCTGTCTATTTATTCCTGTAACTGGCTTACAAACTTCTTTAGGAATTTGCCTGCTCCAGCACTTGGTACATACACATTTAGCATCATTACTATTTCATTATTTATGATACCTTTTATTAATATAAACTTTCCTTCCTTATCCCTTTTAATAAATCCTATTTTTACTTTTTCATTATCTAAAATCAGAATTACTACCTCTGCCTTTTTGTTTTTTACTCCAGCTGAAACATAACAAATTTTATTCCAGTCTTCTACCTTCACTTTGTATGTGTCTCTCTGTCAAATGTGCTTCTTGTAAACAACTTATTGTAGGATTCTGTTTTTTAATTCACTATGCTATTTGCTTCTATTTTATGGGAGAGTTCATCGCATTCACATTCACAGTTATGGTTATTAGCTTTGTATTTTCCTCCATTCTATTTTTATCCTGGTATATACTTTTGTTCTCTTTCCACCCAGTCCTTAGTCCTGTTTTGTTTTGTTTTATTTTGTTTTTTATCCACCTCATTAATCTTATATCCTATCCCTTCCCCCTTTTTAGTGTTTTTTTAACCCACTTCACTCACCACTTTGCTTTCTATGAACTCTTCTCCCTTTCTCTTACCTTCTCACCTAATATTGCTGCTTTTTTTTCTATTCTGTCCCTCCTTTTTCTTTTACTCTTTATCCTCCTACTTCTTTATAGATTTAGATAAATTTTTATACCAAACTGAATGATTGAATTATTCTCTCTTAGAGCCAAAACTGATGAGATCAAGCTTCAGACAGTGCTCATTCCTCTCCCTTCTTTCCCTCAGTTGTAATAGGTCTTTTGCACCACTTTATTTGAAATAATTTTCCCATCATGAATGCCCTTTCTTTTTTCCCCAGTACAGACTTTTTCCCACCTGTTAATGTCTTTTTCTTTGATATCATTGCATCAGAGAATACATTCCCAACCACACCCTCAGTCCATGTGATACCCCCACTTATGTTTGCCCCAGTGACAGATATAGTTCTCAAGAGTTACAGATATTGTTTTCTCATCTAGGGATGTAAAAAGTTTAACTTTAAATAATATATATTTTCCCCTGTTTACCTTTCTATGTTTCTCTTGATTCTTATGTTTGTAGATTAAATTTTCTGTTTAACTCTAGTTTTTTCAATACAAATGCTTAAAAGTCTCTTATTTCTATGAAACTCCATTGCCTCCCCTGAAAGATGATGCTGAGTTTCACTGGGTAGTTAATTCTTCTGTGTAAGTCCTTTGCCTCTTGGAATATAATATTCCAGGCCCTCCCAACCATTATAGAAGCTGCAAATACTGGGTAATCCTGACTGTTGCTCCTTGATATTTGAATTATTTTTACCTGGCAGTTTGCAGTACTTTTTCCTTGAGACTGTAGTTTTGGAGTGTCACAACACTGTTCCTTATGGTTTTCTTTGTAGGATCTCTTTCCATAGGTGATTGATGGATTCTTTCGATCAGTATTTTGTCCTCTGTAGAATATTATGAATGCTATTTATGCTCTTTTTTTGATCAAGGCCTTCAACTATGCCAATAATTTTTAAATTGCCTTTTCTGGATCTATTTTCCAGGTCGGCTATTTTGCCAATGAGGTATTTCACATTTTCTTCCATTTTTTCATTCTTGTTATTTTTTTTGGACTTATTCTTACTATCTCACAAAGTCATTACCTTCCATTTGCTCTGTACTAATTTTTAATGTATGATTTTCTCCAGTTAGCTTTTGCATCTCTTTTTCCATTTGATTGATTCTACAATTTAAGGAGTTATTTTCATCAGAAAATGTTTTCTTCCTTTTCCAGGGTGTTGACTATCTCAAGCATACCTCTCATTTCCTTTCTCCTTTTTTCTTCTACTTCTCTTATTTGCCTTTTAAAGTCTTTTATGAGTTCTTCCAAGAAGCTTCTTTGGCCTTGAGACCAATTTGTATCTCTCTTGGGGATTTTTTCTGGGCATATTTTGTCATTCTCTGAGTTTGCATTTTGGTCTGCCCTGTCATCATAGTAGTTTTCTATGGTCAAGGTGCTTTTTTGTTTCTTGCTCATTTTCTTTTGGCATTTTCTCTTTTTTTTTCACTTTTATGATTGAATTCTGCTCCTTGGGTAAAGGGAGCACTGTCCCAACCTTCCTGTGCAGCTCTGAGCCTTTGCTTTGCAGGGGGTAGCTTTGTCTATTCTTTTCAGTAAACATCCTAGATTCCCAGAGTTTTCCTTCTTAACTGGGCCTGAAAGCTGCCCTACTGATTTGGTCCTTTATTGAGCCAGGTCTCAGGGTCTTGGTCACTGATTTATGATTAAGACCCTTTCATCGGCTTTCTCAGACCCTGTATTAATTGCGCTGAACACCCTTTTCACCACAGTGAGATTGATTTTTCTTGAAATTTTTTCTATCTTTAGTTGGAGAGTAGTTTTGTTCTGTCATACTCTGTGCAGAAGCTTGTAATTTAGGTGGTTTTTGAAGGAAACTGGGGAGATGGAGCATTTTCCTGGCTTTACTCTGCCGTCTTGGCTCTAAACCTGGATGTCTTGATTCTAGTTTTTAACAGCAATAATCATATTAGGTTTTTTTGATTGACATGTTCTTCCATGGACTTATGTTGAACTTTCAATTTACTAAAACCCAAATATATTTTTAGAGCATCTCTTTCCACTGATATGTCTAGACAGACTTTTCTTGCCTTGTATATCTGAAGGAAATCATTTTGAATATAAGGTTAAAACTTTATACATATGTGTATGAATAAAATTCTTCTTATTAAATTTGGTCTTTTTGTCTTTTTTTGGATTCTAGTTTCTCTCAGCTGTTTTCATCTGAAAAACTGTTTATTTAATTCTTAAAGTGTGATATTAATGTGGGACATTTATTACTCATCTATAAAATGAGATGTTGCTAATGTTCCTTTTAACTTTAAAATTCTAGGACCTCTGGGACAGCTAAGTGGCACAGTGGATAGAGCACCAGCCCTGAAGTGAGGAGGACCTGAGTTCAAATCTTGCCTCAGACACTTAATACTTCCTAGGTATCTGACCCTGGACAAGTCACTTAACTCCAATTGCCTCAGCAAAACAAAACAAAAAAAAAAGATAAACCAAAAAAACAAACAACTCCAGGACCTCAGATCATTTTAGATTTTATAGAAGTTTATAGTGTCTTATATGTGTCCTTACAAAAATCACTCATATCATTTGTATTTATGAAATCCTGTTTATTATATGGTCTAGTAGAAACATTACTATGTGGAGAATTAGACGATCTGAGTTCCATCACTAGCTCTGCTGTTATGTATGTGACCATAGGAAATTTACCTACCTTTAAGTAGGTAGATGGTAATAGTGTAGTGAGTGTTAGATTTGGAGTCAAGAAAATCTTAGTTCAAATCCTCTCTCAGATATTTACTAACAATATTTCCCTGGATAATTCAGTTAACCTATTTCTACCTCAAATTTCTCATTTATAAAGTGAGAATAATAATAAGACATACCTCACTTGGTTGTTATGAACAGCAAATTTAAAGTACTTTGTAAGCCTTAAGATATATATATGTGTATATATATATATATACATGTTGTTATTGTTATTAATTTGTCCATATCTGAATTTTCCCATTAATGCTTATACTACATACCACTTGGATTTCATAGGAAGAAAGCACTTAATAAAGTTTGAAAGATTATTAAAATATTATTCTATTCATTAATGATTTTATCATATGCCTTTAATTAGTAATAACTTCCAAGAATATTTTGTCCATATGGAAACACACACATTATTGTGTGAAACAATCCTTCTCAATATGATTTCTGGAAATGTACTATAGCAAACTGTGAGGACTGATTTTACACTTCTACTTGTATCAGCATGGGAATGTTTTAAGATATAACTCATCCTCAGAAGTAAAATAATTACCCCTCTCCTCATAAATGGACTCAATCAGTATCATGTAGGGGATCCAAAATGAAATTCAGAGCTAAAGTCATATATTTTTATCCACAGAACAACTTCTTTCCTTGCTACCCTAATGTTTAGATGGAATGATACCCAGAATGAACTTCTTTCCCTCCACTGTACTCATCCATGACAGTTGGCACATGTGGTTAATTTTATTGTGTACATTTTAGTTTCATTTTTTAAAATATGTTCTTTCTTAGAGAACCCTAGGAATCTTTTAATGCAGTCTGGGTGTGCATGTGAATATTCATCAAAAGTAGGTTTAGTAAGATCATTACACTGATATTTCTCCTGTGAATTATTATACTAAATTCAAGGGAAAATACTTCCCCAGAAGGAAAGTTATCAGAGAATACTTCATATAAAAAATCTTTGGCTAGCATTCTCCATGCTTGATTTTGGGTCCCTAAGTATTTCTCCTCAGGAAAGACTGTTGTAATAATGCTTTGGCAGTGAAGACTGTGTCTCAAGGGTGTAATGCCCTCCATAGGTCTATTAATTCCATATTCATATACATGTTTATAGTTCTTTCCTTAAAATCAGAATCTTCACCTCTGGCATTTTGATGATCTGAATGTGAATTGAATGCACAATTATAGCAAAAATATTTTGGGGAAAGATGCCAGGGAGCCACCAGTTTAAGACAAATGCTAAGTTTCTCCAGTGACTAACACTGATTCATTATTGCTTTTGCCTTTAATTTTTCATACACTGCTCATTTTTCAATGATTTTTGGGTGGTGATTATGGTGGTGGTGATTAAGGTAAAGCAAATACCTACCTTAACTTTAGGAAATCAGAACCGGAGATATGGGATCGTAGGAGCACAGCAGTAACAGAATGACAATGAGGCACTGAGATCCTTGAAATGTCTAACTCCCAAAGGAATAATGTTAAAAGAAAAAATGGAAAGAAAAAAGATCTAACTTATTATCAAGATTAGCTTTTATTAGGATGTAAAGAGGCAAAAATGACCAATATATTAATTCAGATTTTGGCTATAATCTTTCTTTTTGTTTTATGAAAACTATCTTAAGATCTCATTCAAAGGGCTAAGCCCTTTACAATTTTCTACTGTCCTTCAGGACCTTGATTATTTCATTACTCAAGCAAACAGTCAATCGGTATTTTTTTATTTTTATTAAAGCTTTTTATTTCCAAAACATATGCATGGGTAATTTTTCAACACTGACCCTTGCAAAACCTTCTATTCTAATTTTTCCCCTCCTTCCCCCCACCTCCTCCCTTAGATGGCAGGTAGTCCAATACATGTGAAATATGTTAAAATATATGTTAAATCATATATATATATATACATACACACATATTTATACAGTTATCTTGCTACACAAGAAAAATCAAAGAAAAAAGAAAAAAAAACCTGAGAAAGAAAACAAAATGGAAGCAAACAACAACAGAAAGAGTGAAAATGCTATATTGTGGTCCACATTCACTTCCCACAGTATTCTCTCTGGGTGTAGATGGTTCTTTTCATCACTGAACAATTGGAACTGGTTTGAATCATCTCATTATTGAAGAGATCCACATCCATCTGAATTGATCATCAGATAGTCTTATTGTTGCTATGTATAATCATCTTCTGGTTCTGCTTATTTCACTTAGTATAAGTTCATGTAAGTCTCTCAAGGCCCCTCTGAAATGATCCTGTTGGTCATTTCTTACAAAACAATAATATTCCACAACATTCATATACCATAATTTATTCAATCATTCTCAAATTGATGGGCATCCATTCAATTTCCAGTTTCTCGCCACTACAAAAAGGGCTGCCACAAACATTCTTGTATATGGGGATCTCTTTCCCTCCTTTAATATCTCTTTGGGATATAAGGCCAGTAGAAACACTGCTGAGTCAAAGGGTATGCACAGTTTGATAACTTTTTGAGCATAGTTTCAAATTACTCTCCAGAATGGTTAGATCTTTTCATAGTTCCACCAACAATGTATCAGTGTCTCAGTTTTCTCAAATCCCCTCCAACAGTCATCATTATCTTTTCCCTGTCATCTTAGCCAATCTGATAGATGTATAGTGGCATCTCAGAGTTGTCTTAATTTGCATTTCTTTGATCAATAGTAATTTGTAGCACCTTTTCATATGACTAGAAGTAGTTTCAATTTCTTCATCTGAAAAGTGTCTGTTCATATCCTTTGATCATTTATCAATTGGAGAATGGCTTGAATTCTTATAAATTTAACTCAATTCTCTATATATTTTAGAAATGAGAACTTTATCAGAACTTTTGAATGTAAAAATATTTTCACAGTTTAAGTCAATCAGTATTTTTGATTAACATTGACATTTATAGTTTTTGATTTAGTAGTAATTATTATTTATATCCAATTAAATTAATATCTATTAATTTGCCTACTATCTGAGCAGAACACAAAGATAAAAATCTAAATAGACTTTAATCTCAAAAAAATTATATTTAGTGTGAGGGTATAGAATATAAGCTATAGATAAAAACAGAAAAGGATGAGGAATAAAGAACACAAAGGAAAGATCAGAGAAAGTAAGGAATAATTGAGGGAAAACCCATTAACATGGTATGTTGGTTAGAATGCTGGTTTCAGAGTCAGAAAAAGGTTTGGTTCCATTTTTTTCTTCAAAAATATTCTAGCTATGTCAATCAAAGTCTTAGAGGTTCCATTTTCTCATTTGTAAAACTGGCCAATTATATAATAATACTTTTGCAACACATACTTAATAGAAATGTCAATGAAAAATCAGTTAACACAAATTCATCAGGCACTTATTGTGTACCACATTATGTTAAGCACTGAGAAAACAAAGAAAGACAAAAATGGATCCTATCTTCAAATATTTGTTACTATAATGAAGAAGAAAGCCTCTTAATAACTAGATATATGTTAAAAATACATACAGAGTATATGGATTGTATTAATAGACAAATTTCACAATGCTCGATAAATGGCTAAAAGAAGGCACCAAGAGAATGCTTTTTTAATCACTAGTCAAAGTGTCCATATCAATGAAATCACAATGTCATTGTCAATTAAATGGAGAATCAGGCTTCTGATTTGGCAGGAGCATCTTATTATGGACCTGTGGGCTTCTTTTCAAGAAGTCTTTCTGCTTTCTGCTATGTAAGGTTATTTTTCTCCTACTGCCTATTTTGTTTAATTTTGACTCAAGTATTATGGAAATCAATAGAGCAACCACTTAGTGTACTGTACTCAGCAGATGGAGTTTCCTGTGTGTGATGCTCCAAGATGTTGCTGATGTTACATAATCCTGAAATCCACAATGTGACCCAGCTGTCCAATATAACATTTTCCACCACTGCAGGGAACATAAAACTTCAGTTGTGTGGAGTTCAATATAGTCTTTTGTTGGCTGTAGGAGGCATGAGATCTTGGATGCAGTTTAAAAATTATTTGGGAAATGGTTTTTGTTTTTTAAAGACTTTATTGATCCAGCTCATAAATGCCTGGACATGAATGAGATTGAGTTTGTCTCACACCTTGATTCTTTGTTCATTAGAATTTTTCCTCTTGGTAGAAATGAAAGTTTAATTGAATAGTTTTGCTGGGTCTCCATTCTTTCTGAGGATCATATTAAGGTCATATTTGGAAATAAGAAAGATGTCAATTCAGTCCAAAATATAAATGAATATATTAAGGCATTTGGGGTTAAATGACTTGCCCAGGGTCACACAGCTAAGAAGTATTAAGTGTCTGAGGCCAGATTTGGACTCAAGTCCTCCTGACTTTAGGGCTGGTGTTCTATCCACAGCACCACCTAGCTGTGCCAGATAGAACATTCTTTAGAGAAATTTAAGTATGGGCCAAAGGCACCTAGTATGGTGGGAAGCAAAGGCAGAGGTTAAAGAAAATGGTGTCCCAAGTTAGTTCATAAAATTATATCACATAATGTACTTCATTTGTATCTGTTTTACACAATATAATGTATCATTTTGTATTTTAATTATAGTATAGTTGCATTCTAATGCTTTATCTAGACTGCTGGTCCTATCATATGGTAAATATTGCAAGTATTCTTTCTTCAAATTCTCTATTTTTGGAGGAGCTACTTAGCTAAATTCAGATTTGGAGACTAGAACCAATCAAATAGAATGTTGGGAGATGAATTTGGTACCACCTCAGACTTCAAAAATGCATTGCAGTCTACAAACCTTGTCAGTCTCTCCACTAATTACTTCAAATAGGGAGGCATTTATCTATGCAAAACATCCCACTAGAAAGTAATGAAGTCTATTAAGATTAACTCTATTTTTTATTTAAGCATTTTTCCTTTTACATGACTTTAAAAGGCTCTGTTGAGAGTGTCTAATTCTTAAATGCTTATTCAGTTGAATTTGCTGTCATAAACTTATTGGGCACCCTTGTGTTATAGTGTTTAAGATAATTGTCAAAGACTTAACTTACTACTCTGAACTTTTCTGTTTTGGCTGAAACATGTTTTGTTTTGTTTTTTAACTATTGAATTTTTTAATAATTACATAGGATTAAAATACGGAACATTATTTTAACCTATATGAAAATGTGCATATACACAGATAATTTTTTCAATATTCTTTTAACTGGGCTTCTATTTAGTTATGAAAACAGGGTAATTTAGAATGCATATCTAGTTCAACATATTTTTAAAATTTATTATGAGTTAGGCAATTGAAATAATTATCTTAATAAAATATGTAGTCATGGGTATGCCAACATTAATTTTATTTATGATGCAAGTAGGATTCAAAAAATCCCTTGAAATACTTTTGAATCATTATGACATGCCTTTAGTATACTTCTGTTATGTTAATTTTAATCTAACATTCTTAGTGAGGTGATATTTGTGTAACCTAGATCAACAAATATCAACAGCATTCAAAGTAAATGACATGTCTTGAATATTATGTTTATTACATTTTACATTTCAAGTGTGGCCATTTGTTCACCCTTTAAAAACACTACTCCATCTAAGTGATAAATTATAGGGAGTATTAATAGACATTTTATGGTTTGCATAGCTTTTTACACATTATCTCATTTTATCTTTGCAATAATTGTGTGCAGTAAAAACTGTTATTGAAAAATTAAGGCTAGTAATCATTGATCTCAGACAAAGCCAAACCTAAAGATTTAATCAAGAGGAAATCCACATCATATATTACTTTAATTACATTTAAAATTTTTCTGTAATTTTTTTATAATAAATTTTACTTTGCTCTTTGCAGTGTTTTTATTTATCTCTCATTTCTTACTTCTGCTAACTCTTCTATTTTAATTCTATTCCTTAACTTGCCTTGCTATTATTTAACTTCCTCCACCAACAGGGATCATTTCCTTATCTTTTCCCCCTACCCTTGTCTCCCCTCTTTATCCCATTCCCATTAATCTACACAATCCCCCCCCACTCCTGTTAATCTAAACACACTTCTTTATCCTACCTTATCCTATGCCACTCTTTCTCTCTCTTCATCTCTTTGAAATTTATCTATACTACTAATCTCATTGCCATACCACCCTTGTGTACCCCACCTTATCCACTGACCACTAATCTACACACTTTGTCCCATAAATCTATAAATCCTTCTATAATCTGCCTCCTATTCCATTTCCCTTATTTCTTTATAGATTTCAGAAGTTGCTATACACTTTATGGTAGGTACATATTGGTTTTCCTATTTAAACCACTGCCAATGTGAATAGTTTTTAATACTGAGCTCTCCTCACTCTTCTAATGTGTCTTTGTCAGTTCTTCTTCAGCACCTTATTCATATAACATAATTATTATTTTTACATTTTCCTAAACAATTTGTTAGGGTCAGAATATCCTGAACTCTATCCCAATCTTTCTTTTGAGCTACCAATTACTGATATGTCCTAAACATATGCTATACATTTCCATGTAAAAATAATAAACAATATGTCTATGTTGAGTCCCTTGAAATTGGACGTTGATGTTGGCATTTTTATCTATTAAGTTTGGGTTTGGTTGAGAGAAAAGTCCTGAAAATTTGCAAGTTCATTGAATGTCCATTTTTATTTTGTTTAAGAACATAGTTAATTTTGCTGAATATTTTTAGCTGTAGGCCTAGTCATTTTGATGATCAATATGTATTATTCTAGGGCCCATGGTCTTTTATTGTAGCTGTTGATAAATCCTGTACAGTTATAATTTTAGCTCCAGGATATTGAAATTGTTTTCCTTTGTTTCTTGGAAATTTTTCTCTTTGATCTATTTTTTTTAATTTGGCAATAATGATTCCTATTTTCTTCATAATCTACTTGTGTTTTATTTTTGGACAATTCTTACTTTTTTTATTTTTCCCTCAATCTCTCTCATTTGGTTTTTGAAATATTTTTTGAGTTCTTCTATAAATTATATCTTGAGAGGAAGCCATTTAGCATTACTCTTTGAGGTAGAAGAGGTGTTTATTTATTTCATTCTCCTTGCCTGAAGATGAATCCAGATCTTTCCTATTCCCATAGTAAGCTTCTATTGTTGTATTCTTTCTTCCTTGCCTGTTCATTCTTTTTTTTTTTCCATGAGAATTATTAGTTTAAGCATCTTTAATCCTGGGATGGGAAGCAAGGTGCTTTTGGTCTCACTTCAGCTTTCTCCTTTGACCTGGAATCCCAAACCTCAGAAACTTCACTTTCCTACCAGTTTGCATAGCCAGCCACTACCTTGCCCCACTGCTTCTGCATTCATCAGATGTGCTGGTTCCTTATCATCCAGGGCAGCATCTCAGTAGTACTCCCTGGGCCTGACCTTATAATCATCTAAGGTTTCCTCATCTTCCTGGACTGACTCTCCCAATTCCCCATTCTGAGTGGGAAGTGAAAACTCCTATGGTTAAAGCTGAGATTACCTTTGAACCCAGCCAAACCTAGGGCTCACCACTAGTTATTTTTGAGAACCTGGAAGTATTTACTCTTCACACTGTTTAAACCCATTTCCTGGAGTCTTTCTTAGGGTCTTTGGCTGCTCCAGAAAAACTCCTGTTCTGCCCCTTCTTTATTTTTCACTTCAATGTTGACCCTGTAGCACAAAGTTGTTCTATTTAAGGGACAAATCTGGATAACTTGAAATTTTCTGATATACTCTTTCATCTTACCAGAATCATCCACCATTCTATAATCTTAAGATAGTTATAAAGCTACAGAGGCACATTAGTAATATAATACTAACAGAATTACAGAGGTAGAGGTATGCATGTAATAGAAACTAAATACTGAATCACAAAATCACAGAATAAAGATTTGGAAGGAACTTGAACCATATATTAGAAAGCATACTCATCCTCATCATAACATCCTCATCATAACATATTTGAGAAGTGGTTAGGCAGCCTCAGTTTGTATATCTCCAATCAGAAGGAGCCCAACAGCCTTCACAGAGACCATTTCCAATTTTGGAGAGTACTAATTTTTAGGAAGTTTGTTTGTTTTTCCCAAACACCATTTGCAAATTTGTCACTTAAAAAAAAAACTAACTTTCTCCCACTTTTCCTTGTTCTTTAGATATGCACCAAGAAAAAATTGTCCATAAAAACAAAATACACAAATCAAATATTTCTTTATATATGTGAAGAAAGCAACAATGTCTCAGTGATTATTTCAGAAATGGAACACTTCAGTGTAACAGTTCCATGCTTAAGGTATAATTGCCCAAACTGAGCACAATAATCAAATGTGGTCTGGCCAAAGCAAGGAACAGAAGAGCTATAACATCCTTATCTTTTGAGATTATGCCTATGCCTCTTTTAATACAAAGATGATGGGTTTTTTGGGGGGGGTTTTTTGGTGTCTATCACCATAATTCTGACTTTTTTTTCCTGAGGCAATTGGGGTTAAGTGACTTGCCCAGTGGTCATACAGCTAGGAAATATTAAGTATCTGAGACCAGATTTGAACTCAGGTCTTCCTGACTTCAGGGCTGGTGCTCTATCCACTGCTCCATCTAGCTGACATATTGAATATGCAGTAGATTAAAATCACTACATATTTTTCAAACAACAATTGTCTAACCAAATCTCAGACACCTTACACTTGTGATGATTTCTAAATTCTACTAAAATATTTTATATTTAGCCTTAGTGAATTTCATCTTAGCAAATTCAGGCCCTCCTTTTTTGGCTGGAAACCCCTTGAGGGCAGGTACTGCATCATTTTTTATGATGCTCATGTTTTATATTTGTATGCCCAGAACCTCAGCACATTGTAATTAGCACATGGTTGTTATTAAACAATGAATGCTGCATTTCAAAATGTTTGAAAACTGCTCCTAGAAAATGATATACTCATTCACTGATATTTGTTTCAGTGACCTCAGCTAAATTCATCTCAGCATGTTGTAAACTTCAAGGGCAACCTGATGTCAGACTTAGATATGGACTGTATGCATGATTTTCAGTGTCACTGTTCCTGAAACTTTGCCATCTTTCTTTTTGTGTATATATATGACCTTTTTATTATAAAGGGTGAGGGGAAAGCTGGCAGTGTGTCTAAAAATCAGAACAGTTGTAGTTCAGCACTTCATTTTAGACACGAAGTTCAACCTAGGTGCCAAATAATCTGACAAAATTGGAAAGAGCAGCAGAATGGCTATATAGGAAACTTTAGAAGTTTGCAATGTCATTGTAGTGATATAAAATGGAACGGGTACTGAGCAACTGCTTACTAATTGGCATATATTATTTGTTCCACAATCATCTCTTTATCATAGAAGTTTTCTGGGTGGATTTCAGCCATGTGTCAATAAATGACCTTTTTCTTCATTTTACAATGCTCAATGCAGCCATGTCAGCATAAAACACTGTGCTTTTATTGCTACAAGTAGTCAATAATCAAAAGACTGCTTTAAAAAGGGGAATTATCTCCTAATATTTTGGTTCTCATAAGAAAATGATACAGTAACATATGAAATGTTAGTGATAAGAAAGAAGAAATTCCTTCTATTTAAAAGCAAAAGCATGTAATGTTTACAATGGAACTTAAATAAAATGCAGCTGTATGATCATATATAAGCAACTAAGTGGCACAATGCATAGACAGATGGGCCTGGAGTTTAGAAGATTTGAGTTCAAATGTGACCTTGGGCCTTTAGGAGATATGGGACCTTAGTCAAATGATTTCACTTTTGCTGGATTAACTTGAAGGATATTTAGGATATAAATCAAATTATTTCAACATTTGAATAATGTTTCAAAATATCTAGTGTGTCCCAGTGATCACTGTGCTAAACTCTGGGTGATATTTGAAGTTGAAAGAAGTTACAATCCTTTGCTTCACAGGGTTCCCAGTCCAGTTGGAGGATAAGACACATAAACATTTACATATATAAAAATACTACATGATAAATAAATAAGGATGATACAAACATAGAAATATTCTTAATCTGGGATTCATATATTCCAGCTTCTGGGGGATAAAGGAGTGTCCATGAATTTGGATAGGGAAAAATTCTTTTTTCCTTTATAATCTTATGCATTTTGTGTTATGTTTTTAACCATATCATTTTGAGAAGTCCTAGATTTTATAAGATTCCTAAAGGGGATCCTCTCCTTCTCTCCCTCTTTCTACCTCTGTCCCTCCCCCATTCCTCAGAGAAACCACACACACACACACACACACACACACACACCTACCTTGAGATTAGGAACTCTGGTATCATTTTGGTTTCTACTTTAAAGAATAAATAGAAATTTAGCAGGGGAACAAGTCCTTGCAAACAAAGTAGAGCAAAAATATGGAGGAAGAAAGTTTATGTCCATGTAAAGGACTTGATAAAAAGGCTAGAGTCTGTTGAACACAGAGAAATATAGAATATAATTAGGTTAGCATGTTAGAATAGTGCCATAATGAGAAAGACCTTAAATTGTAGGTTAAAAAGTCTACTGTATCAGACAATAGAAAGTTTTTGTATAGTGTGGAGTGGGACCACCTTTATGTAAGAGAGGTAAGCCAAGCAGCAATCTTTATGATAGTTTAAAGAAAGGAAAAAAATTAGAGAAACAAAATCAGTTAAGAAACTAGTGTAATGGTAGATGTTGGATGGTAATGAAAACCTTCACTGAGGAGACAACAGGGGAAAAGAGAGAAAGGAGCATATGAGAGAAATATGATGAAGAAAGAATCAAAATGAGTTAGAAAAATGACTGGATGACATTCAAAGATAATACCATGATTTCAACAAATGGAAATGAGGAAGAAGGACTTTTAAGGCATAGACAAGCTATAAATTGATTATCATGAAGACCATTAAAAAGAATATGCTTTGATCTAGTTATATGGGTGTTGTAGATATAGTCTCAAACTTTTATAAAGGCAAATATGCCTTTTAAAAAAGCTAATGAGACCCTTGTTACTTTCTGGAGAAAAATTCACTTTGGGTTTTGGCCAAGGTTTGGAAGTATTCCCAGGCTACCCATCTACCCTAAATGATATGAGCCACTTAAGCTAAAATCAATATGATAACTAAGACTGCAATTGGATGAGATCTCAAAGGGTATATTCATTTAATGGCTGTTGAAAGAAGGGCATGGATAAAAGTAAAATATCACAATTTGTTAACCTTAAGGATTAACTACATTTTTCACTCGTTAGTAACCATTTTGTTTTCCTCATATATTAAGAAATATGAAGATAGAATTCAAAGGAATCAAAAGGAATCAAAAGGAAAATAAATTTTAAAAATACACATATAATATAATAATAGATTTAAAAGTGGGAGATATCTTAAAGGTCATTTAATTATGTTCCCTTATTTTACATATGATAACACTAAGATGCTAAGGGGTTAAATCACTTACCTAAGGCCACACAGAGAGAACTGAACAGAGGAGCAGTGTGTAGTTAGGTTCTAACTCCAAATAAAGTATTTTTCTGTGGCATTGAACAACTTGTGTTTAATCATCTGAAGCCAGAAAACTAGTGGTGATTAGCTTGTAAAATTCATATTCCTGATTCAGTTTCTTATTAGAGAGGGGACAGAAAAAGTATGTTTTCCCCCCCATATATCTCTCTAGTAGCTAATCTGCCTAAAGTTGTCTTCACAAGAGTTCTAAACAGACAAAGTAGCACTTTTTATTGCCTTCCTTCTATGTCATTTCTACTTGGGTTACATAGGTCTGGAAAAGGAAAATTGTCACCTTTTCAAGGATGCTGTAATGCTGTTAACAATAGAATAATTAGAGCAATCAATATTGTGTCAGTTGTAAAAAGTGCTTTTCTTCAAGAATCATGTGTCGTATTAGAATTATGCTGAGCCCATAAACATAGTAGTTGGTGGATATTAATTGTATATATCTTGATAGCCAGAATAGGGAAGGAAGAGGGCTGTAATCTGCCAATGGCATTATTGTAACAAATTACTACTTTGTAGTGTCCATTCATAGATGGGCCCAGAATAAGAAATATAAAATATATCCCAATATTACTGGTAAGGAATAAATGTGTTGGACTACTATGAACATTAAGTTTAGTCTGCTAACAAGATTATGTTAATAAGATTACTCTTTGCAAGACCACATATACTTGGGTCATAGGTCAACTTGTCATCTTAGGGAAATATTGATAGGTGTGTTTCTCAAGAGAAAAATAAAAAGCTGGACTTGCATTCTTTATTCTGTAGTAAAATGTCACTTTATTCACTAGTGTAAAAAGACTTTAACCTTTAATCTTATGTTTTATTTATGTAGAAAAATTGTTGTATTGCCCCTACTGCTGAACTCCTAAACTCTAGTTATTTTGGACTCATTGTTCACATCAATTTTTAATAGCCAGTATTTCTTGATACAGAGATGATTATTAAAATGTTATGTTTCTTTTAAAATTTCTGTAGTATGTATTCATGAAAATATAATCAGGCATAAGAGAAAAGAAGTTAAAAAATACTTATGAAGATTTTACTATGTTCCAATAACTATACTACATGCTTTACATATGTATACACATACATATATATATATATACACATGTAGGTATATTACATACAGTGTAATACATACTATATATATATATACACAAATATGCACATCCATGTATTTTAACTGTACAAAAACTGTGTACAAAAACTGTACACATATTATACATTATATACAGATATAGATATTTGTGTATATTAAAATGTGTATATATATATAAACATGTATTTATACATATACATATATGAACAAACCCATGTGTGTGTATTTGTATATGTATAACCTATAAAAGGTTTTAGCAAGATGTTTGACATATAGTAAGTTCTTAATAAATGTTTATTCCTTTCTCTCCTATACCTGATTGTATAACACATGTGTATATGTGTGTGTATGTATATATAAATATAATGAATTACTTTACTGGGATTGTGTCAACAAGCAAAACATGGTAGGAAGAACACTGATATTGTAATCCAAGGATGCTATTTCAAATCTTGGATCTACCACATTCTATTTGTGTGACTCTTAAGTAAATCCCTTGACTTCAGTCAGCCTCAATTTCCTCATTTGCAAGTGAGGAGATTAGACTATATCACTAACATCCCTTCTAAATATATGTTTAGATCTGAAGTCTTATGCCTTGCTTCTACAAATCAATTCCACAAATATAAAAGCAATAAAAGGCATGACAGTGAACCAATTTATTTTTTTTAAACCTAAATTTTTTAATGGTCCCCAAGATTGTTGGGTCAGCAGTATGCTATGTCAGTCAAGAAACTCAATCTAATCTTAGACATCAGAGAGGTATAGTGTCCAGAAGGAAAACAACGAAAACTATTTTGTACTATATGTTTTTCAATCCATATTCAGGGTTTTGTAAGGAGCTTTAGGTGTCACAGTTTTGAAAGAACATAGATGGAATGAAGAGCATGCATAAAAACAGAAGAGAAAATTGCAAATTATCTCAAGCTTACAAAATAAAAGAATCTCTTTAAGCAAGTAGGAATTTCTAGTCTGAAGATGAAAATCTTTAAGATGGATATGATAGGAATCTTCAACTTTTTGAAAGCTCTTAAGCAGAAAAAAGAATAAGATTTTTTCTAATTAGTTCCAGAAAGCCAAACCATGAGTCACTGCTGGAAGTTGAAGGGAGACCTATATGAGCTTCAATGGGTTTTAACTTTTTATGTTGTGAAAATTTCCTTTGTTTCATATTTTATTGATAAAATATGTTTAATAATCAACTGATAACATATTTTAAAATATTATTTTAATATTATATTTTTCCAATTACATGAAATGATGGTTTTCAGCATTCATTTTTATATTATTTTGAGTTCCAATTTTTTTCCCTTTCCCTTTCTTCCCCCTCCTCATGCTAGCAAGCAATCTGATATAGGTTATATGTGTACATTAATTTTTCATAGATGTCTACATGACTCATGTTGGGAAAAAAATCAAAACAAAAATGAAAAACCATGAAGAAAAAAGAAAAGAAAAAAAGTGAAAATAGGGTGCCTAGATCTGCATTCAGTCTCCATAGTTTTCTTTCTTTAGATGCTGAATGCGTTTTCTATCTAAAATTTATTGGAATTGCTTAAATCACTGAATTGCTAAAAAGAGATAGGTCTGTCATAATTGATCATCACACATTCTAGCTGTTGCCATGTACAATATTTCCCTAGTTCTGCTCATTTCACTCAAGATCAGTTCATGTAAGTCTTTCCAAACTTTCCTGAAATTTGCCTTTTCATCACTTTTTATAGAATATTAGTATTCTACTATATTCATATACCATAACTTATTCAGCAAATCCCCAAGTGAGGAGGATGCACTCATATTCCAAGTCCTTGCCACCACAAAAAGAGTTGCTAAAACATTTTTGCACATGATTCCTTTTCCATTTTATATGATCTCTTTGTGTTATTATAAAATTCAGTTCTATGTATATGTTTGAGAAATGAAGCCTTTATCAGAAACACTGACTGTAAAAGTTGCTTTCCAGCCTTTGGCTTCCCTTCTAATTTTGACTGCATTGGTTTTGTTCATGCAAAAGCTTTTCAATTTAATGTAATCAAAATTATCCATTTTATATTTCATTATTTTCTCTATTTCTTGCTTCAACATAAATTTCTTCATTCTCTGGAGATCTGACAGCTAATCTACCCCTTGCTCTTCTAATTTGCTTATGGTATCACCCTTTATGACTTACTCAGGTACCATTTTGACCTTAATTTGGTAGTGTGTGAGATGTAGGTGTATGCTGAATTTCTGAGATACTGTTTTCTCATTGATTTTTGTCAAATAATGAGTTCTTATCCCAAAAGTTGGAGTTCTTTATCAAAAAGTAGATTACTATAGTTACTGAGTATTTTGTCTTGAAGATCAAACCTATTTCACAGGTTCATCACTATTTCTTAGCTACTACAAAATGGTTTTGATGACTGCCTCTTTATAATAAAATTTTATGTCTTGTATAGTGAATCATATTTTTTTGGTATTTTTTTTTTCATTAATTCCCTTGATATTCTTGACCTTTTACTTTTTCAGATTAATTTTGTAATTATTTTTCTAGCTCCATAATATATTTTTTGACAGATGGAATGATATGCTACTGAATTTGTAGAGTAATTTACATAGAATTGACATTTTTATTATATTAATGCAGCCTACCCATGAGCAATTGATGTTTTTCCAGTTATTTATATCTGACTTTATTTGCGTGAAAACTTTTTGTAATTGTATTCACATAGTCCCTGGATTTTTCTTGGACTCCCAAATATTTTATATTGCCTACATTTTGGATTTTCTTTCTTTCTAGCTGCTGAATTTTATTGGTAATATGTAGAAATGATGATGATTTATGGGGGGTTATTTTATTTCCTGCAATTTTACTAAAGTTGTCCATTGTTTCAAATAGTTTTTAATTGATTCTTTAATTATACCATCATATCATTTGCAAAGAGTGATGTTTTTATTTCTTCTTTACCTACTTTAATTCTGTCAACTTACTTTTCTTTTCTTGTTGCCAAATCTAAAATTTCTAATATGATACTGAATAATAATGGTGATAATGGACATCCTTATGTTCCTTATTTTTGGGCTCAGGCATATTAATGTATGTGATGTCCTTTGAAAGCCTTTTAACTTCTGTTATTATTTTTTAAATAATTCCTTTTCAGAGCAGTTAAGCAAATTCTTTAGTTTCATCAAAATTCATGATGGTAATACAGGTTTGTTTTTTTCCCCCTATTTCATGTGAAATTGTTTTGGGAATGAGTAGTACTGAATAGAAATGATAGATTTGAAAGCATTTTAAAAGTAATGCTGTTTACCTTCCTTTTGACAGCAATAACTGAGAGATACCCAAAAGAGACACACATGCCATTCTAAAAAATAATGTTGTGTATTCCTGATTTCTCTACAAAGATATTCTACAATCTTAATTGGTGACATAATTCAATGTTTGAAAATATTTAGCCAGTAGATGGCATTGTTAACTACTTATCTGATCCTATTTCCAGCAAAACCCAGGTTACATGTTAAATAAGAATAAACTTTGAAGAACTAACAAACATCCTTTGATTGTAGAATTACCAGAAATCCACTTTCTATACCTAATCTCAGGGGTTTTCTATGAATTTACAGAATATTAATATTTGAGTCTCAACTCCAATGGAAATCCCCTTTCCTCCTTGAATCTACTATCAGTCCTTGAGTCTTAGTCATGTGACCATAATGGAATCTTCCATGCAATACAATCCAAAAATTATATATTTTTAACTCAAATATATAATTTTTTTTAAATTAGGTAATTTAAAAAAAATTATATATTTACAATTATCACAGAATTTGTCACTGAAAACCTTTAAATTTAGGTATACTTTAATGGTCTAGGAACATATTCTAAACCCAATACTTCATAGAAAGGCACATTTTATTTTTTCAGTTTCACTATTTTTCCCCTCTATGGAAGGAAGCAAAGGAGATACCAATAATAAAACACATTTCTGAAAAGCAAATTTACTCAAAAATTCCTTGTGAAATGCTATACTTGTGGTTATACTGCTTTTCTATTTACAGCTGCATCATTCCACCTCCCTCTGTCTCTGTCTTTGTCTCTGTGGCTGTCTCTCTCTATCTCTCATTCTCTCTGTTTTTATATTTAATTTTTTTATTCCCCCAATTATATGTAAAACAATTTGTACATTAGTTTTAAAACTTTGAGTTCCACCCCCCTTTAAGAAGTCACTTAAAAGTCATGTTGCCAAAGAAAACATAGATCTCCCATTACCCCCCTCAAAAAAAAATCTGTCAAGAAAAACAAAGTTAAAAAATGAGAGATAAAAAGTATGCTTCAATCTGTACTCAAACACTATCAGCTCTTGGGCTGGTTATGGAGAGCATTTTTCATCATGTCATTCAAAGTAGTCATGGATCATTGTATTGCTGAGAATAGCAAAGTTATTCACAGCTGATAATACTACAATATTGCTATTAATTTGTATGTAATACTTTTAACTTTACTTGAGTTCATGATAAACTTTTACATTATTCTGAGAGAATCCTGCTCCTAGCTCCCCATATAACTATAATATTTCATTATATACATAATACCACCACCACTCATGCCCATCCTGGTGCCCTTTGAAGTTGCCTTTAGTTTCACTGGGCTGAGAAGGCTAGCAACCTCCAATACTACTTCTGTTTCAGAGGCTCAAGGCCCATTCATTCCTGCTTTACTGGTGTTGGGGCATAGGCAGGGGCAATGGCTATGCTGGCAGAGACTGCATGCTGGCTTCCTACTCTTGTGCCACAGAGCTTTCCTGCTGAGCTTCTATATTGTCTTTGGCTAGAAAGATGTGTCTTTTTGTGTGTTCTGACACTCTAAAATTTGTCGACACCCAGGAGGTGTGCCAACTCCCACCATGTGCTCTACTCAACCAGTAGGAAGTAGAACACCTGGTTAAATAGGAAAAGACTCAAGCCTTTTCACTGGATAGTGTCTGCTTCCTGTTGGTCTGGTCATTTCCTGTAACTTCCCTAACTTCATGTAACTTCTTGCATCCCAGGGTTCAAGGCCTGATCTGGCTCTGGAAATAGGGATCATATGACTTGGTCTCAAACTGAGAAAACTACATCCAATAAGTCTCATTCATATGTCCTTGTCTATAGCTCTGTTGCCATGTGTTTAAGCTCAATCTTACTGAGAATTGTTATTTCCTTCTTAGTCTCCCTGGCTGTCTTTAAAAATTTGGTTTATGGGCACATCTGAACTAAGGTGTAGGGTTGAAATTGTCAAATAGTAAATAGACATTATAATCTTAAATGGTAGAGACAATATGACATTGTAGTTAGAGAACCAACTTCACAAAAAGTAAGTTATTTTCATCTCCCATATAATAAAATTATTTAATAAACATCATTAATGAGAAACACTTAAACTTTAATACCTAGCTAAACAATTTTAACTTCTTTAACCTTTTTATTGGTATTCTTCCCCACATCTTTTTCTTTATGTAGATATAAGGGTATCAAAGTGTAGTCAGGAAATTGAAGACAAGAAAAGATATTTGTTATGACTCTTTTGAATTGATCCTACTTCTCCCAGTTATTTACTGTAGGATATAGGACAAACGATTTGACCTCCATACAACTTGGTATCATCATCTATAAAATGAAGGGTTTGGTCTAAATGGCCTCTGAAGTCTCTTTTACATTGTTTATAATTCTATGATATACATTTTAAGATTTATCTTCAATTTTCATTTATACTGATATCTCACAAGTTAGACACAATCCTTTCGCATCTATTCTTTTGTAGTTGAAAGAATTTTTAAAAATTCTTAAAAACTTAGAACATATTTATAAGATCATAGATTTAGAGATGGAAAACATTTTAAAAATCAGCTAGTCAACCCTTATTTTAAAAAGGCAGAAACAGAGTTAAGTATCCAAGTTTATGCATATAATAAGCAAAATCTGGGATATGAACTCTCAATCCCTCAAACTCAGCATATTTTATACTGCATTAGAGTGATATGTGTGATTTTGTTAGCAATTTGTTTGGATATTAAATAGAGAAATATATAGTTCCAGAATAACTTTCCTGCTACATAATACACTTATATCTGAATTCATTTTTGCTAAAAGTCTTGCTACTAGTTTAAACATTATCTACTATTCCTGTTTCTGGACAAAGTTAAAAAGGTTAGTCAATCTTTTAAAAAAGAATGTGCTTCATTGTAGAATAGTTAATCAATTTGCCTTTCTTGATAGTGGCTCAATAAGAGAATAGGTGTTTAAATTTACGAACTAGCAGAACTCAAAGTTGTTCAAAGCCAAAAAACTTGATCAATCATCCAAAAGCTTAAATGGGCAAGCAATAAAGATTATGAAAGTGATATCAGATATAAAGTACAAAGTCATCAGAATGATGGCCTAAGGGCTTTTAGTAGCCCTTTCTTCATTAAACAAACAATTCTACATGCATTTTGGCTAATTGCTGAAAATTTGAAAATTTGGAGAGAAACGGGGATGGTTTCATAAAATCATAATAGATAAAAGTGATTCTTTTTAAGGATCACATAATGATATGGGTTATCAATATCAATGCAGGATTCAGGAAAGTTGAGTTGTACCCCTGTGTTTTTTATCATAATAAAAAGAACAGGAAGGCAAGAAAAGAACAAGAATTAAGTTCAGCTACCTGAGCTTCAAAACCTTTTAGATATAGGATCAGGAAGAAACCACAATATTTGGAAAGGATAGCATTTTTTAAAATGAAATTAAAAAGCTCTAAAGAGTAAAGATTTTTCTTCAACAGAACCTGCATGATATCAAGAAGGTTGAGGAATTAATTGTTTTGTTTCCTCTATGACCTTCATTGTCTTTATCACTTCAGGTTTTAGAAAACCCAAATTCTAGCCTGAGCTTTGACAACAAGCCTAATAGTCTAATGGTATTTTTGGAAAGATCACTGAATCTCCCTTGAGCTCAGTTTCCTCATATGTAAAAAATAAAGGTTTTAGACTAGATGATGTCTTTCCACTCATATTCTGAATCTTCTAACATGAGTGCATCATCTCAAATGCAAATGGTATAAAGAAAATTTATCTATGATACCTTCTAATTATTAAAGTCTATAATATATTTCTTTTAAAAAGAGCAGTCAGAAAATGTTAGAATATCATACTCCCCAGGAACCTCTTCAGAATTGAACTTGCCATTGATAATGCCAAAAATATAGTCCTTAAATAATTTCTAAGTCCAATGAATTTAGCCAGTAGGCTATATTTTTTTTTTACCTATGCTTTCCAAATACAAAACATTATAAGCTTTGATTCTTTTATGTTGGGACTTTCAGCCCATCATTTTTTCTTCTTCTTCCTAAGTATTGACATATAAAATTGAATAAAATGGAAAAAATATCCAAGGAAATATAATTTAAGGAACTTTCTTAGTTATGGCATGAAACTATAAAGATTATTCCTCATCTCAAGTAACTATAGTACACTTTCTGTTAGGAAAACACTTTGAGTTAAAAATCATTTTTCCATTCAAGCTTATATTACCAATGAATTACATTTTTTAAATTCTGTCTTTGCCATTGAACAATAAATTGAACAATAAACTTTAAGGGTAATGATAGAGTTTGTTGGTTCAATCCTCAACAATATGGATTTATTAATATTTGAATAAAAAAGTTAAATCTGCCAGCATAAAACACATCCTACATTCACATTTTCCCCATCCATTTCCCTGAGTAACCTAGGGCATGAACCACAATAAAAAACCATCATTAAAATTAGCAAGTAATTAATTATAGGACATCTTTTGCACAGTTTACCATCCTCTGAAAAAAATCCCATTAACACAGACTATGTTCTATTTCACAAAATAAAGGAAGACTGTACACTAGGGGCTTATCAGGGGTAATCATTTCAAGGCAATTAATTAACCATATTCTACTCAGGATAAAATTGTTTCCCAGTCACCACTCTCATATTGACATTCATTTTGTGCTAACCACTCTACCTGGCATTGCTATGTGCCACATCTAGAGGCTATTTAAACAATATTAAGATAACATTAATTAACTGTTCTCCCCTTAATCATATAGAAGCATATCTGCTTGTTATAAATAATGATGCTTCCTTGCCTAGAGCCCAACTCTTACCCCTTATCTAAGGCAAATCCTTCTCTATTTTTACTAGAGGAAGATCAAAAATCCCTAATGCTATTTTTTTTCAGTTCTCAGTTCTTCTGTTTTTCTTTCTTAAAATTGAATTTTAAAATCTGAATAAGATTGTTTTCTAAAGGAATACATAGAGGACATAACCTTTTTTAACTTGTTTTAATCAAGATCATTAACTTCTTTTTTAACTGTGATCATTATTAGAATCAAGTTGATTTAAGTAGGATTTCTGACAAATATGAGATGTGTCACAACTTATTCCAGTTGGCATATATATATATGTATATATACATATGTATACATATGTGCATATGCATAAGAATAGTAAATCAGGAAATATCAAAATTCCATTCATTTTTCACATTCAGCCTGCCCCAACAATAGAAAAAACATAAATTTTCTTTTTCTGCCAACCTATGGTGAAAAGATTCCTGTCATTACTTTCAGTATAGCTTGTAAATTCCTTGGGCTGATAGAATGAGGCAGGCAAATGTGCAATTGGATTTTAGTGACTGGAGATCCTTCTCTGCTTGCTTGTATAATTAAGCATGGCTTTTAACAACTTCTTGAGATCCCCAGGGGCTTTCAGGAATAGATAGTCTTCTGGTAGTCTGGCACTCTGCTATAGTTTATTGCTAACCAGTTGTTCATCTAATCAAATTCAGTCAAATATAATGTTCCCTCTCTAAAAGTAAGTTCAAAATAATACATCTATATCCTGAGGGGAAAGCAGATATAATGGATGTTCATAATCACTCTGACCAATTTTTCTTCCTTTTCTATTACAAAAGCAAGGTAGTCAGGTCAGAAATCATGTTGAATTTAATTATAGAAATAAGAACTTTAAAAGCATACCAAAAAATGGAAATGCATGAGGTTGTTATAACAACAACATTCACATTTTATAAGCTTTAAAGTTTGCAGAGTACTTTCTTCCCATTCTTCTAGTAAGGAAGATAAGACATATATTGTTATTCCCATTTTATAGATGGTAAACCTAAGGCTTAGCAAATGGTTTTCCCAAGGCTAGACAACTTATAAGTGGCCAAATACATCCTCTGACTAATGATTTATAAACATTAAAGTACAATATACATATTAGTTCTTCAATGGGACTTCAAGGTTACATGAAGTTGAAGACAAAGTCCTTTCTATGCCTATATGAAGACTTCTTAACCATTTTTCTGTGTCACTAATTACTTTGTCAGGGTGAAGACTTTGGACCACTTTGCAGAATAATCTTGAATGCATAAAATAAAATGCATAGGATTTCAAAGCAAAAGTTCTATTGAAAAAGCTATCAAGATATGTCTTTTGAAAGTTCATGTCCAGAATTTGTAACAGAAAGCTTTGTAAGGGTTAATGTTTAGGAATTACCCATACATATGTTTTGCAAATAAAAAGTATTAATAAAAAAATTAAAAAAAAAGAAAGTTCATGTCCAGGTTAAGAACTCCTGAAGATGGTTTTCATAACATACTGCCTGAAATATTCACCCTAGTGTTAACCTGGTGATACACTTTTCTCAATAATACTAGTATAGTCCTCAAATGACTAGCATGTCCATCACTGAGACTATAACCAAAACTTTTTCAGTTTAGCAGAATCTGCCAAAAATAGTACTCCTATTCCTTCATACCTCTCTATATTCCTGAGCTTCAGAAAATGGGTTGTCAATGGCCATTGATGACAAGGGATGTGTTTGTGTGTGTATTTGTTGTTATTCAATCTTCACAATCCTCTCCAACTCTTTGTGATCCCATCAGTGTTTTTTTTTTTTTTTGTTTTGTTTTTTGTTTTTTTTTTTTTTAGCAAAGGTATTGGAATGACATGCCATTTTAGTTATCACAGTTATTAAGTGAGGCCGGATTTCAATTCAAAAAGAGTCACCCTTTACTTCAGACCCAGTCCTCTATCCATTGCCTAACTGCCCTTTCTTCCTAAGTTCTACTTAAGGAATTCTATTTAGTCTTCTTCAGGGAAACCAAAGACCTGGGGAAAGGGATGCATTCATTTAAATTACTATAACTGTTCTTCCCAAGTCCTAGGAATACAAAATCAAAATAGAAAATTGTCCCTTTAAGGAGAAAATGTTATTCATAGTTACATGACTAAAATAGGTTAACTATTGGTTCATTATATTTGTTGATTTCTCAGGTTTCTTATCACATAAAAACACTTATTACTACTGAAAATGTAATATATAATTGGCTAAAGCTATGGTTGTGATAAAGTACTTTATTAGAGTATGGCATTTAGTCATTTTTAAAAGAAAGGGGAGAACATTAGCAACATGTTATTACTAAATTCTTATTAATTATGAACATGTGTATATGCACGTGAAGTTTTGATAATTTAACTGAAATGGGTAGTATTTTTTTGAAGAATGACAAAGTAATAAGATAGTCAGTATTTTTTTTTCCTGCTTGGATTACTCTATTGAATGGAGAAAGGCAAACAATCACCTTCCCTTCCTGCCATGTGAGAAGAGAAGAAAAAGGGGAAAAAAACAATATATGAAAAAGCATTGCCCTTGGAGTCAGGAGAACTGAGTTTATGTGACAGCTATGTCATTGCCTAGTTACAGGACTTTGGACATATAACTTAAGTTTCCTGGCTTCTGTTTTCAAGGCTCTAAAATGAAAGAGTTCAACTAGATTTTTAAAGTTTACTTTATCAAACTATGATACAAGTTGCCCTATATTTGTGTAAAACAGAAAAGAGGAGTTCCTTTTGCAGATTAACTATTTTCTGGTATTGAAACCATATATAAGAATAAGGCGTATTATTTTAAGTTTTTGTTTCAATATTAAATTTAATTGGGAAATGGAAATATGAGATATTTGTTGTTTAAAAAAACATTGCAGCTGATTTATGCAATGTTCACTTTCCTACTCAACAATAAAAATCATTCATTCTATGAATGTAGGTGCAAAAAGGACAATATATGCAACCTGTTTGTATTTTGTAATGAGATGACTGGCCTAAGAGACCTGTTTGCATTGAAATATGTATATTTCCAATTTGATAGTTGCAGCTGTAAAAGTTGGCCTTAGCCCTTAGTCAAGATGTGCTAGTAGCAAAAGAAAACAAAAATGGATAGTTTAAAGAGTTTAGTATTAGCTTATAAGATCTAAGTCTTCTTATTCAAATCAAAGTGATAAAATAGGAAACTTTATTTGACTCAACTAAAATATTAGGTCTCACTCAACCTTTTCCAATCCCTTTTCTTGTCTCCATAATTATGGGAACATCAAAGAGAAGCAACACAATTATCCGTATAATTAAGACCCATTTCCATCTTGATATATCTAACTAAACAGAACCAAATATTTTATACATAAAAATGTTTAGTTATTAAAGCTGATGGCTTTTAAACAAGGTATTCATGTTTCTGTGTTCAAATAATTTTATTTGTTTTAAATTAGTTCTGGCCTACATCTAACAAACTGTCATACATAGAAAAAATTAGAATTCAGGGGTCATATAACTTAGAATCTGATATTCCTGAGAAATTCATTTAATGGGTAGGACCAAAGAACACTAATAAAGGGGAAAAAATAGACAAAAGTATATATTGAAGTTGATGAAGGAATACTATGAATATTTCAGTTTACCTTATGCTTAGCACTGACTATTAACTCTAATCCTAACAAATCTAGAGGCATTCTGGAAATTCCAAGATAAATCCACTTTCCTTTTTTAATAGGGGAGCTAAATCATTTATCTTCCAGATATCAACTAGCAAAAATTGCTTTACTGAAAGCAGAGAATACCAAGATACTATATTTTCCTAGGACTATGAGTTTTTGTAGTGTATCTTACATAGAATACAAACAAGTATCATCATTTGAGACTTCTTTGGTAATTTGGAGATTATAGTGAAATTATCTCTTTGGAATCAATCCTATCTTTCCTTACAAAATGGGTCTTAGAATATATCATGACAATAGATGGTCAGAACTTGATTTGGGAGATCATTCTAAAGTAAACATCTCAAAATCATAATCCTTAATTAGATAATGAATTAATGTGTGTTTGTATACCTAATTATTTCTGTTCGAAGTTTAGAAATATATTGAGGTCACAGAAAAGATTTTTTTTTTCAAAAACAAATTAACTATATTTAAAAGAGTTCTTTATGTACTAGACATTGTAAAAAGAATGAAGACAAGAGAGTAAGGAAAGAAAGAGTGAGACATAGAAGATAATATTGGGAGCCATATCCTAGAGAAGTCAGAAGGATGGGTTCAATGAACCGGAAAAAAAAAAGCATCATCATCTCTGTTTTAGACACTGAAGTGAAAGAAGAAAGAAATTATGTATGTGACTGAATTGAGTCTATATATGTATATGTTATTCATATACATATGATACATATATATAATTACAAACAGACATACGTATATCTATATGTATGTATAATCAAATGTCGTGATTGAGGAAAAGTATCAAAAAGGATACTTTCAAGAAATGGTATGTGTTTTCTCAGAAAATCATAATGCAAAGTCATCAGGTGAGAAGGTGAGGGGGACTCATTTGAAGATTTTTTTTAGTTTATTTATTTTAGTTTAGTTATAATTTATTTGGTTAATTATTTTTAGTTTATTTTAGATTATATAATTTAGTTTATTTGTTATTAGTTTTAGTTTAGTTTCTTTTAGTTTATTTAGTTTAGTTTATTATTTATTTATCAATTACATGTAAAAATAACTTTTAACATTCATTTTTTATAACTTTGAGTTCCAGATCCCATTCCCCCATCTTTAAGCCCCCTCATTGAGAAAGCAAGGAATTCAATATGTAGATTATACATGTATAGTCATGTAAAACATTTCCATAATAGTCATGTAGTGAAAGAACACATAGACCAAAAACTAAAACAAACAACAAGAAAAAACTTCAAGAAAAATAAAATTTAGAAAAAAAGTATGTTTTATCCTGCATCCAGACACCATCAGTTCTTTTTCTGGCTATAGACAGCATTTTTCATCATAAGTCTTTCAATGTTGCCTTGGATAGCTGTTACTTTATACATAATACATTTCACTTTATATCAAGTCATGGAAGTTTTGAGCATCCTGTTCATCATTTCTTATAGCATAGTAGTATTCTATCATAATTATATACCAAAGTTTATTTGGCCATTACCCTATTAATGCGTATCCCCTCAATTTTTAATTCTTTCTCCCCAGAAGAGCTGCTATGAATATTTTTGTACATATAGATGCTTTTCTTTAAAAAAAAAGAATTATCATTTGAGATACACACCTGCTTGTGGCACTGCTATATCAAACAGCACGCTTGGTGTTAAAGCCCTTTGAGTATACTCTCAAATTGCTGCACAGAATCTTTGAATCAATTCACAATTACATCAATGACTCATTAATGTCTCTTTCTTCCCACATTCCCCCCAACATTTGTGATTTTCCTTTTCTGACCTATTAGCCAATTGAATAGGTGTGTGGTAGTACTTTAAAATTGTTTGATTTGTTTTTCTCTAATTAATACTGAGTTAGAGAATTTTTTTCTATATGTCCATACATAATGATTATTACTTTATCTGAAAACTGTTCTTTACTTTTGATCATTTATCAATTAGAAAATGTTCTTATTTTTATCAACTTGACTCAGTTTTCTATATGTTTGAGAAATAAGGACTTTATCAGAGAAACTTGTTGCAATTTTTTTCACAATTACTTTTGCTCATGTATTATGCCCTCCTTTTCCCATCGTCCATCACTTTTGCCATTCCCCTTCCCTTCCTCCTATCTCCTAGGGTAAGATATATTTCTACAGCCAGTTGAGCATGTATGTTATTCTCTCTTTGAATCAGTTTTGATGAGAGTAAGGTTGACACACTCCTAAGTATTCTTTCTTCCCCTCAACTATAAAAACCTTTTTCTTGTTTCCTTTATGCCTGGAAATTTACCCTATTCCATCTCATCATTTCCCTTTCTCCTAATACATTCCTCTTTTACCCCATAATTTTATTCTTTTATGTGGCACCTCTTCACATTCCATTAATGCCTGGGCCCTCTGTCTAGATATACACTTTCTAACTGCCATAATAATGAGAAAATTCTTATGAGTTATGTCTTCCCATGTATGAATATACATATGATTTCCCTCTCCTGCTTACCTTTTTATGCTTCTCTTGAAATTTCTATTTGAAAGTCAAAATTTTTATTCAGCTCTGACTTTTTTTCATCAAGAATATTTGGAAAGAACTCAGGAAGACTTGAATTCAAATAGGGCCTCAGACATTTAACACTTCCTAGCTGTGTCACCAGGCAAGTCACTTAACCCCAATTGCCTCAACTATATATATATATATATATATATATATATATATATATAATTTATATTTATATTATAAATAATATATTTATATATTTGGAAAGCTTTATTTCAATGAATGTCAATTTTCCCCTTGAAGGATTAGACTCAGCTTTGCTACCTAGGTGATTCTTTTTCTTTTTTTATTTATTTTTAATACACATTACTTTATAAAACATGTTGGGAGAGAAAAATCAGAATAAAAGAGAAAAACAATGGAAGAGATTAAAAAAAACAGAAAAAAGAAGTGAACACTGCCTGTATTAATTTACATTGTCAGTCACCTTAGTTCTTTTTCTGGATTCAGATGTCATTTTTTTTTTGGCCATAATCTATTAGGATTGCTTTGGATCACTGAACCGTTGAGAACCAAGTCTTTCACAGTTGATCACCACACAGTCTTGCTATTATTGTGTACAATATATTCCTGGTTCTGCTTGTTTCACTCACCATCAGTTCATGTAAAATTTTCCAGACCTTTCTAAAATAAGCTTGCTCATAATTTTTGTAGAGAAATAAATAATATTGCATTACATTCATACACCACAACTTGTTCAGCCATTCCCCAATTGATGAGAATTTATTCATTTTCCAATTTTTTGCTACCACAAAAAGAGCTGATATAAACGTTTGCACACATTTGAGATATTTCCCCTCCTTTATAATTTTGCTGGGATACAGAGCCAGTAATGGCACTGCTGAGGCAAAGGGTATACAAAGTTTTGTCACTCTTTAGGCATAATTCCAGATTGCTTTCCAGAAGGGTTGGATCATTCCACAACTCCCGCAAAAATGCATTAGTGTCACAATTTTCCCACATCCCCTACAACATTTATAATTATCTTTTCCTGTCATCTTACACAATCTGAAAGGTATGAGGGAGTACCTCAGAGTTTTATTAATTTGCATTTATCTAATCAATAGTGATTTAGGGAATTCTTTCATTGACTACAGATGGTTTTAATTTCATCATTTGAAAATTGTCTGTTCATATTTTCAGACCATTTATGAATTGGAAAATGACTTGTATTCTTATAAATTTGACACAACTTTTATATATTTTAAAAATGAAAAAAAAAGTGAGACCATCAGAAACACTGTAAATTTTTTTCCAGCTTTGCATTTCCCATTTGATATTGTTTCTGTTGGTTTTGTTTCTATAAAAACTCTTTAATTTAATGTAATCAAATTGTCCATTTTACCTTTTATAATATTCTCTAGTCCTTTTTTGGTCATACATTCTTCCTTTCTCCAAAGATCTGAAAGGTAATTTACCTCCTAATTTTTTTTATGGTATCATCCTGCATAACCAAATAATGTATCCATTTTAATTTAATTTTGATATGGGATGTGAGATATAGGTCTATGCTGAGTTTCTGACATATTATTTTCCAATTTTCCCAGGAATTTTGTCAAATATTGAATTTTTATTTAAGAAGCAGGAATATAAGTCTTACTCCAATACTAGATTGCTATTGCCTTGATTATTGTATGAGGTGTATTTAATTTATTACACTGATCCACCATTCTATTTCATAGCCATTACCAAGTGGTTTTAATGACTGCTGCTTTGTAATATAGTTTTAAATTTGGTGCTGTTAAGCACCTTTGTATTTTTTTAAATTAATAGCCTTGATATTTTTGACCTTTTGTTCATCCAGATGAATTTTATTATTTTTTTCTGGTTTTAATAAAATAACATTTTGGCAGTTTGATTGGTATGGCATTGAACAAGTAGAATAACTTAGGCAGAATTGTCATTTTTATTATATTAGCTCAGTCTAGCTATGAACAACTGATGCTTTTCCATTTGTTTAGATCTCACTTTATTTGCATGAAAAGTGTTTGATAATTGTGTTCATATAGTTCTTATGTTTGTCTTGGCAGGTAGATCCCCAAATATTTTATTTACTCTACCATAATTTTAAATGGAATTTCTGTTTCTATCTCTTGCTGTTGGGATTTGTCAGTAATATACAGAAATGCTGATGATTTGTATATGTTTAATTTATATCTTGCAACTTTGGTAAAGCTGTGAGTTTTCAGTAGATTTTTAGATGATTTTCTAGGATTCTCTAAGTATAGCATCATATCATTTATAAACAATAATAGTTTTATTTACTCATTGCCTATTCTAATTCCTTTAATTTCTTTTCTTTTCTTATTGCTAAAGTCAGCATTTCTAGTATAATGTTGAAAAATAGTGGTGAAAATGGGCATCCTTGTTTCCTTCCTGATCTGATTGAGAATGTGTCCAACTTCTCATTACAAATGATACTTACTATAGGTTTTAGATAGATACTGCTCATTATTTTAAGGAAAGCTCCCTTTACTCCTATGTGCTCTAGTGGCTTTTTTTTTTGTTTACCAAGGCAAATGGTGTTAAGTGATTTGCCCAGGGTCACACAGCTAGGAAATGTTAAGTATCTGAGATCAAATTTGAACTCAGGTCCTCCTGATTTCAGGACTAGTGCTCTATCCACCTTGCCACTTAGTTGCCTCTTCTCTAGTCTTTTTAAAAAGAATTAGTGCTGTATTTTGTCAAAAGCTTTTTCTGTGTCTATTATCATATGATTTCTATTGGTTTTGCTATTGATAATAGTTGATTATGGTAATAATTTTTTTTCATAAAAACAACTCAAGTTTTATTAGTTCAAGAGTTTACTTAGCTTCTATTTGATTAATCTCTCCTTTGAGTATCAGAATTTCTAATTTGGTATTTAATTGGGGATGGTGGTTAATTTCTTCTTTTTCTAGCTTTTTTAGTTGCATGCCTGATTCACTGATCTCCTTTCTCTGTTTTATCCATGTAGCTATTTAGGAATATAAAATTTCCCCTAAGAACTCCTTTAGCTACATCCCAAAACTGTGATTTTTTTTTACCCACCCCACCCACTACCTTATCTCCTATCACTCCTTCTCACTTCTCTTACTAATGTTTTAACTCATTCCACCCACAAACCTATCTTCTATCAACCCTTCCCCCTTTCTCTTACCCTTTTCTCTAGTGTTTCTGTCCTCCCTTCTATCCAGTGCCTCCCTTTTCTTTTTCTCTTTCTCCTACTTCTTTATAGGTTATATGAATTTCTATATCCAACTGAATGTTTAAGTTATGCTTTCTTAGAGACAAAACTGATGACATCAAGTTTCAGACTATGTTTACCCCCCTCCCTTCTTTCAATTGATTGTAACAGGTCTTTCTCATGTCTTCACATGAACTAATTTTCCCATTATATCTCCCCTATCCTCTTTTTCCATTACAAACCCTTTTCTTTGATATCATATACCACAGTCCATTCACATTCATAATAATTTTCTGCTTAGTTCTGTATTTTTTTCAATAGAAATGATTGAAAGTCTCTTACTTCATTGAAGATCTGTCACCTTCCCTGAAAGTTGATACTGAATGTTGGTGGGTAGTTAATTCTTGGTTGTAACCCCAGGTCCTTTGCCTTCTGGAATATGGTATGTCAGATATTTGCAGGGGTTTGAGGGAGAGTTCAGGAGACCTTGCCTTCCTCTACTATCTTGCCTCTGTCCCCCTCCCCCTCCTTTGGAGATCTTGAGGAGAAAGGGTATGCAACAGATTTTGAGCATGATATAGAGTTAATTAAAGAAAAGGGAAAATATTGTCTTATAACATTAAAAATCCAATTGGGATTAAATGGCATATATTTCTAGTAGATCCAATTAGAATTAGTTGGTAATATTTGTGGAAGCAGCATTCAAGTATGAGTTGAAGATATGGGTAATAGGAGTTACAGAGGATATTGTCATGATGTGAGTACTCTCCTGCAAAGAAAAAAAGATAAAAGGAGGCTTTAAGGTATTTAATATTAAAAAAAAACAATTTATTGCTGAATTAATTAGTCAACCAAAGGGTCGGAACTAATGAAGGAGGAACAATTAGTCAAAGCACTTAGTCAAAGCACAAAGTCAAAGTAGATGGATGTAAATAGTACTGAAAGGTGGAATAATTGTTAAATTATAGTGCAGATGAAGAATGGATTCAGAAGAAGTAATATATGGGGAGAGGTACAATGATAAGTTATGATCAGATTTCTTTATGATTATTATTCTTAATTCTTGATGAAAGAAGTAAAATACTTTTGATCATGAGTGTAATCATTCTTATGTAGCTGAGGTAGATTGGAGATATATCATACGTGAGCTGAGTAAATTGAGGGAGAAATACATGCATATATATGTATACAAATACACACACGTACCCCAAGAAGGTTTTTGTTGTTGTTGTTGTTGTTTTTAAGAGTGCTTCATTACAAGGATTGAACTTGTCTTAAAGGGTTTACCAGGAAATTTGGAAACAGATTAATTTTCCTAAGGTCATGTAAATAGTATGAATCAGATAGAGATCTCCAAACTGAGTTTCTAACTCTAAAATATCCACTATTCTTTTCACCATGCTGCCTCTAAACTATACATTTTAGAGCTAGACTGGACACTAGAAATCTCCTAATAATATCCTTTCTTGTAAACGAAAGGAGTTGAGGCACAGAGAAAAGAAGTGGCAAAAAAGAAAGAAATATTAATCAATGTGCAGGAGTGGAAATTCTGTGCAATTACAGCATAAAGATCAGTTAAATAGAAAGCCAAATGTTAAAAATAAGTATCATTTTGGTTCTACTCTTTTGGCCACCTGCTTATGAGAATGTCACTTTTTTTCCTGTATTCATATTTTTGTTAATATTTCTATAGATCTTCATAGTACCATTTCAGTTGCATACCACTATAGTATGGCAGCTGTCTCTTCTCTTATTCTTCTTATAAGGCTAGAGTTTATCCTTCTGATCATAACCTCATATTTATCATATAGTAGTTACTGATCTATTTCTAATGAGTCAGGTTTCATTGTCTTTCAGCATGTGTACCATCAGGCACAATTGAATTATAAAGCTTTGTTGTCAGTAAATTGATCTCTCACTCTTCAAAGCTAACTAACTGTCCATTTACTTTGACTGTTTTGCATTTTTGTATATTTCAACTATATACCCCCAGTGGATTATAATAAACTCCTTGATGATACAAACTGTCATTTTTCATCACTGTGTCAACCAGCCAAGTGAACTATATGTAGTAGATATTTTTTTTCAGTATAATGATATGAAGATCTGATTCTAGATCATAAGTGCCTATAAAAAGTGCATAGAGTCTATAGGTGCATAAGTGTCTATAAAAACAATCTGAAGTTAGACGTGCACATAATTTATCTCCCATGCTACATTGGAAGTTTCTTGAGGGCAAAAACTACCTCACATTCATCTTTGTATATGTCAACACCTATTGCAACAGTAGCAATATAATAAGCTACAAGTATAAACATATACATGCACATATATATTTTTCAGTTAGGTGACTCAGTGTATAGTGTGCCTGACCTGGAATGAGGAAAACCTCATTTTAAATTCTGGTTTGAAACACTTCCTAGCAGTGTGACTTGAGCAAGTTACTTAACCTTGTTTGCCTCAGTTCCTTCATCTGTAAAATGAACTGGAGAAAGAAATAAAAAACTACTCAAGTACCTTTGATTAGGAAACACTAAAGGGGATCAGAATGAGTCAGATATCACTGAAATGGCTGAATAAAAATATGTATAAATACCTAAACACACATACACACACTTTTCTCAGCACTGTGAAGAAGAAATGAGTAAATATATATAGAATATTGTAAACTTTAAATTGCTTCATAAACTTAAGTTAATATTATCATTATTATTTTAAAGGTATGAGAGTATATTATAATTTTAAAAAAAAACAACATTTCTACCCAGCTTCTCACTTGGATATTTTCCTGACATATTTAAGCATACCTTGACATTTTTATTAGCTCCTTTTTAAAGACAACTGATCATAATAGTGTAAATGATTTGTGCTGATTCATACACCTGGCTAAAAACTTATGTCCCATTTGTAGTCCAAAGATAAGAGATTTTAGAAAGCTGAGGGATAATATTCAAAGACATTTATGATTCCTTTAAATAAAAATATTGTCCTCAACTTACGGTAACCCCAAATCCACTCTTTATAAAATTTAATGTCACTAAGTCAGAAAATGGAGGATGATCAATGTTATAATAATGAAAACAAGCTATTGTCCTCAACTTATATCTGGTAATTAATTCTATGTACATAAATAGGTCAAAATACTATGGAAAATTTTAAGAACAAAATAACATCAAAAATATTAGTATAAATATTTTTACTGTGCCCTTGAAGCATGACCTTCAGTTTCATTCAATGTCTAAATATGAAGTCATAATTCTATTTTATGTAGCAAAGTATATATTTAAGGAAGATATCATCCAAATGACTAACTTATTTGGACAGCCTCATTTATAAAATAAAAGGATTGAACTAGTTGCTCTTTGAGATTCCCTTCTATCTCTAAATCCTAAAATCTGATAAACCTATGTCATTTTCTACTAAATTTCATTGACTAATTTAACCTTTTAGCCAAAGCTATATTTTTTCTCCAGTGCATGCAGATTTATTGCATTGCCCAACAGTCTTTTGACATTAGCTAAAGTTCATAATATATATGGGGCATCTAGACATATTTTCCAAAGAATTTGAAAATTTTAAACTTTTATGTCTATGATGATGATCTGTAACTTGTGTTGATCCATGTGACCTCTAAATAGCAGATGCTTTGCTGAAAAAAATAAGGCTGGTTATCCAAAAATATTCCTGATTATTTTTCAGTTTGTCAGAACATTAAATAAAAGTTGTTTTACTTTAGAAATAACAAAATAATATTTATTTTTCTAATGTCTCTCATCTATACCTTGTTCTTTTTTTCTACCAAAAAAGGCTTAAATTAATCAGCTCATGATATGTTGGCTTACTGCTCACAAATGTCACACATTTATGGAAATAATGGGAGAAAGAGATTTTATCATCATTTAAATGAACTTAGAAATACATTTAATTAGAGCACAAGCCCTGAAGTCAGGAGGACCTGAGTTCAAATCTGGTCTCAGACACTTAACACTTCCTAACTGTGTGACCCTGGGCAAGTCACTTAACCCCAATTGCCTCAGCAAAAACAACAACAAAAAACAAAGAAATGCATTTATTGTATGAAATATATCACTCTGATTCTGCAGTGAAGGTGAATATACACTTAATTGATCAGTCTCTCTATATGTTTTCACATATGTGAAGATAAATTCTTCCACTCTTAATTCTCCAACAATGATATAAAATATTTTTTCAATAATGTCTAAATAACATTTGTCCTGAAATTGGATGTTACCTGCATTTTAAAATGCAATAATTTTGTTTGCTTGTTTATTTTTAAATATGACGTGTTGTGATAAAAGTTGAATGACAGTAGTACCATGTAGTAGACACAGAACTGACTTTAAGCTCTAGAAAACTAGTTTTCAAATTCCATTTCTGAAGCTTATTGGCTAGGGCAAGAAATCACCTCAGGAGACTTTCTTATAGTATATGTTTCAGAGAAGATACCAATTTCCACAGGCAGTAAAAAAAAAAAAATCTTCATTGGGAGTTTCTCACACCAGTGTAAATCACAAGTACATTAATATACACATTCATTCATGAATTCATGTTTTATATAAAAATGTATGCATTTTGGTATATTTATGTGTCATTATAAGATGTAAAAATGTCTTTCTTATGTTATTTTTTAGAGTAGAGAGAAATACAAATCTTCTTGATTTTATAAATAAGTAATTGTAAAGATTTTATATTATAAACGTACTTGGAAATCAAAGCTCAGTCTTTCATTTTACAAATAAAGAAACTGAAGCTTTAAAAGTTCATTTGCTCAGAGTTGCACATTATAGTTCAGAGAATCAAATGATATTACTAGTTGAAAATTCTTTATACTAAAATATGATTCCTTTAAATACATGTAAATATAAAAAATAGAAATATTTGAGGTTTGTGGTGGAAATAACTTAAGCTCATTTAGTTTAAACTATGGAATAAAAGCAAGGTCACCAAATTGTTATTCTATTCACTTTCTTTACATTATAATACAGTCTCTTTCCTTTATATTAAGGTGGGCAGGCAGAATATGTTGTTTATATGATTCACATTTTGTATAGCTAATTTTTTCTAGTATATCAACATAAAAAATATACATTGCTTCTACATAGCTTAGTCATTACCTGAAGGCACACATTTGTTTGAATTGTACCTTTTTTATTTTTGTAGGTAAAAGCTATAATCTTGAAGAATTTTTTAAATTTGTTTTTATATTTTAGGAGACCTAACAAAGTAACTTTGGCTTAAAAATTCTAAGACATATTGGCCTTTCTCAAAATTTGGGTTGAAGCATAGATGTGGTGGGTTTTGAATATCCTACCACATCTAATAAGACTTGTGTGATACGTCTTGTCCCAATGTAGTTAGCAGATTTCAGTACTACAAGTATGGCATCTGAGTTTCTGATATATCTGTAGAAATGGTCAGGAGATGGAAAACCATCATATGGTGCAGTAGAGTCCTGGAATTAGGACTCTGAAAGATCAGAATTCAAATCCTTCTTCAGACAATTACTAGTTACCTAGTCTGGGCTAGTTTCTTAGACTCAGTGTCTTCATTAACAAAATGGGGCCAGCAATAGAACTTATATCATAGGACAATTAAGAGTGATCTGATAAGATAATATATGTAATGTTCTTTTTCAACTTAAAATTGTATATGCATTTTAATGATGCTAATGATGATGATGATTTCCTAGAATTTCAATCTAGCATAGTTATGGGTCCTAATACAAAAAGAAGTGAATAAAGCAACAAACTTTAAGCCAAACTCAAAGTAGGGTCCATCTGTTTCATATGACTATCTATATGAATTACATTATCAAAAAAATTCCCACTTATTACTGTTGGAAATATAGGATTGATATATGAAGAGTTCCTTTTGAGCACCTCTTGGTTTTTGGAATCTTTCTTAGTGCTGAAGGCCAGCCATGGAGCACAGTGGAGAAAGTGCTAGGTTAGTAGTTGGTAATATTGAGTTAAAATCCATCATCAGAAACTCCCTAGCTGTGTGACCTTGGACAAGTCACAGTGTTATTGGAGAAAGAAATGGCAAACTATTTCTATATCTTTGTCAAGAAAATCCCATGGACATATGTCCACAGGGTCATAAAGAGTCATATACAACTGAGACAACTATACAACAGAGAGTACTGAACTTGAATAGGGCAGTAATTATTCCATAAATTCTGCTTAGCATTGATACTTTGTCCAGATATGTAGTCAAATTTATTTGTGACATTCCCTAGCCATCTCATATCACCCATCATTCTCATTCTAAGTTTTGTTTCTGCAATTATAGGAGAAAAATTTGTCTCCAAACCTATCTCAGCTACTCCTAACACTCAAAGAATCATCACCCAAACTCCTTTCTTTGGTTTAAGACAAATACAGATATTCTTATGATACTATATTCAAAATGAACCATATGTGAGAGAAATGAAAAACCTTAAGGACAATAAGAAAATCCTTCCCAGAAAAATCTTTCAACTTCATACACATTACAATTCATTACAACTTCCTTGAAAGCATATACCTAGGGCTGTTTATCTCTCACTAGTATAGATTTCTTTCCTCAATGAGTTTTCCCTAGCAAAAACAAAACAAAATCCTTAAGGGTTTCACAGCTTCTAAACAATGTAAAATGTCCTCAATCCTATGAATCTATTAATATATTCTTTCTGGAATTCATTGTTATCTACTTCTATTATGTTGTCTATTCTCTGGGGCTTTGTTTGTTCTGCAGCTAAAATTGCTCATTTCACCAATTTTGGCTGAAGTTAAATTCAGAAACCTTGTCCTGAATTGACTTTGTGACATTTCTACATGATTGCACAACAATTTTAAGAGAAAAGAGAATCTTTTGTCACTTAGAAATGAGATATTTTGGCTATTTGCTCCTTCAGAAAAAAAATGATATGGACTTTCATTTGTTGCTAGTAGTTTTTTGTTGTTTTGTTTTAAAAACAAAACAAAACAATTACAATAATATGAATACCATTACCAATTCTAATAATATGATTAGATAACTTTTCTATTAGTAAAGCATTTTTTCTCTAAGGTATTTAATGAACTTATATTGATAATTTTTCAGGAAGTGAAATTTAATAAGATACGTAAGAAGTCACATTTAAATTTCTACAGACATGTGCTCTCAAATGAGGAATTTGATAAGAAATTATTTTTCTAAAAATATCTCTACCAATTGACTTATAGTTCATCATTCACATAATTCTATTGAATTTACTTATATTTCTAGACCTTTTTAATAATAGACTACAAACACCTGATTTTATAATAATCCTTTATATTACCTGGCAGTCATTTCCATTGCTCCTGATTTTCCACTCTTACTCTCCCTCACTCCCCATCAAGGTTTAGCAGATAACAGGCTAACATGAAACAAGTTGAGAAGACATATGGTACAAGATACAGGCATTTGCCAGCCAATGTATTACCAAATTCAGGAATGATGAAGCATAATCTTGTAGGAGCTCAAAATTAAAAGTTCAAAAATTAGAGCACAGGCTATCAACTTGAGATCCACATATTATATGATTTATAGAGTCTAGGAAGTGATAGGAAAAATAAAACACAAAGAGGTGCTTGTGTAAATAATGTATCCCCCAGTGGATAGAGTACTGGTCCTGATGTCAGGAAGACCTGAATTCAAATCCAAATTCAGACACTACTTACTAGCTGTGTGATGATCCTGGGCAAGCCACTTAACTCCAATTGCCCAGGTCAAAAAAAAAACAAAAAAACAAAAAAAAAAAGAATCCCTTCCACCATTAAATGGTCACATTATAATGCCTTTGTATAGTCATATTATTGAAATTTACATTGCATGTTAACATTAAGCTGGAATAATTTATGTTTTTATATAATTATAACTGGAAAATATGAATTTGAATATTTACAACCAAATTTATATTTTCATAATTTAGCATTTTCTTCCATCAAAAAAATATAATTCTTGGGCTTATATACCAAAGAAATCATAAAGGAAGGAAAAGGCCCCACATGTGCAACAATGTTTGTGGCAGCCCTTTTTGTAGTGGCTGGAAACTGGAAATTGAATAGATGCCCCTCAATTGGAGAATGGCTGAATAAATTATGGTATATGAATATTATGGAATATTATTGTTCTGTAAGAAATGACCAGCAAGATGATTTCAGGGAGGCCTGGAGAGACTTGCATGAACTGATGCTGAGTGAAATCAGCAGAACCAGGAGAACATTATACATGGCAACAGTACTATATGACAATCAATTCTGATGGACATGGCTCTCTTCAACAATGAAATGTTTCAAACCACCTCCAATTGTTCACTGAAGAAAGCCATATACACCCAGAGAGAGGGATGTGAAATGTGGACCACAACATAACATTCTCATACTCCTTGATTGATGTTTGCTTACATTGTGTTTCCTTTATCTGATATATCGTTTGTGTAGATAAGATTTTTCTTGCACAACAATGATAAGTTTGGAAATATGTATACATATATTCGATTTGCCAATATTTTAACATAATTAACATGTAGTGGATATCCTGCCATCTAGGGGAGGGGTGGGGAGTTGGGGGGAAAAATTTGTAACAGAAAGCTATGTAAGGTTTATTATTGAAGAATTACCCACACATATGTTATGCAAATAAAATAAAAAAATAATTTAAAAAATATAATTCTGAAAAAGATTCTCAAGTCTACTAAAGGAGGCCATCACACAAACAACACACACAATTATTTTTTGCAATATTTTGCAAGACCATTCCTTGGAAATAAAGAATTGGTGGGGGATAACAATTTCCTTATGATTCAGATTTGATAGTTTTATTCTATTTCACTGTATCTGACTCTAATTCAGTTGAACCCATGCAAGTAGGAAGATAAATGGAAATAATATGGATCTATTTATGTCCCCTGCAATATTTTTATTTATTAATGCAGGGCTGGTTCAATATTAGGAAAACTATCAGCATAATTAATTACATTAATAACCAAACTAACAAAAACCATATGATTATCTCAATAGATGCAGAAAAAAGCATTCGATAAAATTCAACACCCATTCCTATTGAAAACACTAGAGAGTATAGGAATAAATGGGCTTTTCCTTAAAATGATTAGTAGCATTTACTTAAAGCCATCAGCAAGCATCATATGTAATGGAGACAAACTAGAACCATTCCCAGTAAGATCAGGAGTGAAACAAGGCTGCCCACTGTCACCATTACTATTTAATATTGTATTAGAAATGTTAGCTTTAGCAATAAGAGAAGAAAAAGAGATAAAAGGAATCAGAGTAGGTAATGAAGAAACCAAATTATCACTCTTTGCAGATGACATGATGGTATACTTAGAGAACCCTAGAGACTCAACTAAAAAACTACTAGAAACAATTCACAACTTTAGTAAAGTTGCAGTATTCAAAATAAATCCACATAAATCATCAGCATTTTTATATATTTCCAGCAAAGTTCAGCAGCAAGAGATACAAAAAGAAATTCCATTCCAA